>JAAAPX010000220.1:0-40179 GCA_012656285.1 Aspergillus fumigatiaffinis | reverse complement strand
TATATATACTTATTAGTATGGAATCTTTATCTAACTTTACTATCTAGGTAATATCTACTATCTTTATCTTAATTCTAATTCTACTTCATATCTTAATCTATCTTTTTAGATGGTTCTTTAAAGGTTCTAGGGAGAGAGTGTGAGTTTAATTTAAGTTTATTATTAGATATATAAAAGTTTATAAAAATATATAAAATAATATTAAATTACTAAGAAAAGCAGGAAACTAATAAAATAGATAAATAATAGACTAAAATAATTATGAAAATAAAAGTAGAGGGCTTATAACCTTATAAGGGAACTAGGAAATAAAGCTAGTAGGATTTATAACTATCTAAGAGAGAGAGAATAAGCTTCTATAGAAGCTATCTAGCTAAGGCTAATAGCTAGAATAATATCATGCTATCTGCCCATAGGCAGAGCCTCTAAGATTTAATAATATAGAACTTATATTAGGGATAAACTAGTAAGATATTAATCTTATATGAAACTATAATTACTAGAAATACTAAAGTAACTATAAAAATAGATTATAATTAATTTTATCAGACTATTATCTATATTAAAAGGATCTAATTATCTTATAATAGTTATAGATAGACTTATAAAATATATTTATTTAATCCTAGTAAATATAAAAATAATAGTACTATAGTTAGTACTATTATTTATAGGATATATTATTACTCTATTCCTAAAGTTAGTAACTAGTAGGAATAGTAGAGATAGATCCTAGGGTATAATAGGTATACTACCTTAAAAGTAGTATTAGTAATAATAATAACTAATATAATAGGTAAGGTAGATATAGGGAACTTTAAAATAGAGTAAAATTAATAACTATATAAATAATAAAGAATATAAAAATAATATACTAACTAGTAGCGCTAGTAAAGACTACTATAATAACTATATTTAATACTAGAGGTATTATACCCTATATAGTATAGAAGTATACTACTACTACCCTATATAGTAGGGAATTATAGATAGTAGTAGTAGTACTCTAAAGAAGTATAGTAGGTAAGGCTAATAGTAATAGAAGGAATACTAGAGAGAGAAAGTAATAGAGTAGATAGGCTAGTAGATAGTATAGTAATAATAATCTAGATACTACCCCCTTAGCTATAAACTATATTATATCTATAACTAGTATAGAAAATAGTATAGCTATAGCTAGGAGGGTAGCCTTAATAAATATAAGAAATAGTAGGATTAGTAGTAGTAGTAGAAGTAGTAGTAGTACTATAGATATAGTAAGTATAGGTAATAGTATTATAGTAGGAGGTATAAGAGTAAGTAATAACTATTTTCTAGATGTAAAGTTAGTAATTATCTATTTTCTAGGGAATATAATAAGAGAATTAAGTATTTATAAGTTAATAGAATAAGAACTACTATTATAGGACGGAAATAAAGAAGATATATCCTAAAAAGTACTAAATTAAGGAAAATATAGAAGAAGATATAATAAAAAGTATTAAAATATAAAATAAAGTCTAAGAAATATAATAAAGAGAGTAGAAAATAAAGAAGATATATTATTATAGCTATTATAGTAAAACTAGTAAAAATAATAATAATATTTATAAAATACTATAAATTTATATAAAATAATAAGTAATATATTTACTACTTATAAAATAATAAAAATAATAAGAAATAGAGTAATCTACTACTTATATATATTAATTAGAAGTAATCTCTATATTAAGAGCTATATATATTTAGCTAGAAAACTATATATATAGTTATATTAATATAAATAAATTATATTAGCTTATAATAAAAGAACTAGTAACTATAATTACTTATAATAAATAAAAGAAAATAGAATATATAATTATAAAGATAATAAGATAGTTAATAGAGAATATATAGTAAAGTAGAATAAGAGGAAGTACTTATAACTTAATCATTTTATAATTACTAGAGAGAGAAGAGAAGAAGAAAAGAGAATTTATAAAGCTATAAAAATAATAAGCTACTATAATAAGATTAAACTACTATATAATAGTATTAAGTAATATAATAATATTATAGTATTAAGTAATATAATAATATTATTACTAATGTCATGGGCTGACCCCATGACACACACTGTATTATGTATACAGCTGTGTTTACATGACTATAAACTCCCATCCATACTAGATACTAGTTAGTGACTATATACTAATTAATATACTAGTCTACCTATTATATAACTCTACTTCCTACTATACTCTCCTTTTAATATTTAGCCCCTATAGCCTTAGTTAGAACCCTTTAGTAAATTCTTACTATCTAAATCTAGGTTATAGATTTATAAGGCTTCTAGCCTGTGATATTAGAATTCACTTATCTACCTACTAGTAGTAATAATAGCTAATAAAGCTATTATAGACCCTTAGAGAGAGTTCTTACTATCCCTAACTAGCTTAACCCCCTAATAAGATATCTAACTAGTCTACCCTTCTCCTACTTATATAGTAACTCTAGTAAGAACTCTAAAACTAGTATAATAAAATCTAAATACTTTATATAGATTTTAATACCTCCTATACTAATATGTAGTAACTGTAGACCTATCTTCTAACCTAAATACTAAGATTCTATCTACTAGACCCCCCCTATTTTAATAGTAAACTATATACCCTATATACCTAACTTCCTCCTATCTAAGTAAAACTCTAATTATATAACCTCTCTAGAGCTAATACTTTTAATTATATATAGGATTAACTAGAATAACTATAATAGGCCTTAGTCCTTTATCTATACTAATCTATAGAAGAAACCTAGTCCTAGAATATTAAAGCTATCTTCTTATTCTTCTAGTAGTTTTAATATAACCCTAGAGAATACTAGAAAGCTATATAGTACTTCTACTATATAGTAATAAGAAGAAGAATCCCTTATTATCTTTCTTACCTACTTTAAGTACCTTATATATAAGGCTAAAGTAACTATATAGCTAGATAGTTTATATTTAACTACCCTATATAGAGGACTTCACCCCTCTCTTTACTAGGCCCTTAAGGATATAAATAATTTACTTTTTAGCCTCTTATATAATAAATATATTAAGCTTATCTAGCTTATAGATTAATATACCTACTACTCCTAGCCTGCTAGGAATCCTATCCTAAAACTACCTATCCTAACCCTATATAATAATATAATAGATATAAACCCTATTTAGACTTCTTATATATATACTACTAGATTAGCCCTATATATATTATCTACTTTATCTTCCTAATTATCTACTTCTAAATACTATACTTATTAATTAGAATATAACCTCTACTTATACTATAGTTCTAATAACTACTAGATTAAAGAGTATAATTAATACTTATTATACTCTAATTTACCTATACTTACTTCTACTAAGCTATATACTAAAATAATAGCTTAGAGCTCTACTATAGATGCCCTCTTTATTATATAGCCCCTAGAGGTGGCCTAAAAGAGGGGGGTATTATTATAGGCTAACCCTATAATATATACTATATTATATATATAGCTATATTTATATAACTATAAACTCCTATCTATACTAGACACTAGTTAGTAACTATATACTAATTAATATACTAGTCTACCTATCACATGACTCTGCTTCCTGCCATACTCTCCTTTTAATATTTAGCCCTTACAGCCCTAGTTAGAACCCTTCAGTGAATTCTTACTGTCTAAATCTAGGTTATAGATTTACAAGGCTTCTAGCCTGTGACAACTAACTAGTATATTACTCATTTATAATACTAAAAATTATAGTATAATAATAATATTAACTATTTTAATTAAACTAATTAGAATATATAGTTTATATAAAGTAAAAGAATATTATAATAATACTTCTAGCTATAGAGATATAGTACTTAAAGAAAGAAGATAGTTATTAGATATAGTAAGCTATATATAGTAAACTATAATAGTTATTAGATATAGTAAGCTATATATAGTAAACTATAATAGTTATATAGGTAGTATATAACCTACTAAGATATTATTATCTACTAACATAATCAGTATGTAAATGGCCATTGTAAGCCAGCAGCCACCTTATATATTATATAGAAAATAGAACTTTTATAACCTTAGTATCTTAATAATATAATACTATATAAGTCTAAAATTTATAATATAAACTAGTCTTATAATATTTTATAGGTATAGTATCTATAGTTCTATATTATTTATTACTATATATATTAATAGAGGAGAATATTTTGGTATAGCTATATTTATATATATACTATATTATATACTTAGAATTATTATTAAAATTATTAGGAAAAAAATATAGATATTCTCCATAGTCTATAGTAATAGGATCTAAGTATTAAAGATAGATCTCTAATATTAGTTAAGATAGTAAGGTTATAAAAAGTGCTATTTTCTATATGGTATGTAAGGTAGCTGCTGGGCTTACAATGGCCATTTACTTACTGATTATGTTAGTAGATAATAATATCTTAGTAGGTTATATACTACCTATATAACTATTATAGTTTACTATATATAGCTTACTATATACAGTCTTGCTGCACCTAACAGTCTGATGGATGTTCTCCTAAAGGATACCTTAATTACTGTAATGATGCACTAGCTACTATTTAGAGTTATTAACAGGTATCTAATAAGGTTAATTCTCTATTATTTAAGAGGATGATACCTCTCTGCCCTTATTTACTAAATATTATTATTATACTACATGGTATTTAAGGTCAGGACATTTCCATGTGACATGGATTGCGAACCCCCAGTGGGTCATTTTCTATAAGGTACAGCGGTGTTTCGTATAATACATAGATTCTCAAATATCACCTCAAAATTGATGGCATACCTCTCTAGAGATGAGAAACAGGAGTATGCAGCATATCTAGCAACTCATATATCTTCTATTACTTAGGTTTCATCCAAACTGAAAAGGTGCCATTTCATTATTCCTCCTTTTCCCCCCTCCCTATGTACCGGTATGGTTTTGTCTCTTGATTGTCTTCCTGAAGAGCTACTATACATCATTCTATGCAACTGCCCCCCGTGTTCGTCGGCTGCACTGGGACAGACTTCTCGCAAGTTTCAAAATATCACGAATGAACCTCTACTATGGAGATTCTATTGTCAAACCCACTTCAAATTTTGGGATCCCAAACATGGTATGACAACAAGCTACAGGAGTTCCGCCTCCGCAGTAGACTGGAAACGACTCTACGTTTCTCGACACCTTATTGATCGCAGGACATGCCATCTTCTTAACAGTATTCTTGCCGGGCAAACTGGGAGAATCAAGAAATTTCGAACCATCATTGGGCTCGGATATGACATCAAGGATACTCTACTACGCCATATTTCCGCAGGATCAGACACAGAGGACTACTTGGCCAGAAGGTGGCGCTCCCATTGATAATATCTGGTCATTTTCCATGTGATTAACGTTCGCTATCTCAACAAAAGGTATTACGCAAGGGCGCTGCTGACCTGTCTCCATCGGAGCATTGCGGTCCCAGAATGGATCAAACTCAGAAACGGGGAACCTGTGTCCCTGGAAAGGGCTTTGGGTGCGTTTGATCTTTTCATCCCAGAGAGCAGTTTTGGGAATCTGGATGAAGTATGTAAAACATTCAAGCTTGGAAAGGATAAAGAGGCAAAACATCTGCTAATCAGTAACCAGATTGTGAGTAGGCTAGATGAAATAGCCTCGCACATATTCACATACTCCCCTAATATAAATATACTCACACCTCGTGAGAAGGCCCGAGCTGTCGCATCATACCTCAGAGCAAGCAATTTGACAGGCATTCAGTTGGGCCGGGATTACCATTGCCTGGAGCACAATTTCCTAGGATTTGCAATAAATGATCCCGATCATAATTCGCTTCCTTTGATTTCAGCAGCTATCTACTGCTATGTCTCTCGAAAAATAAACCTTGACGCTCGGCCTTGTGGGTTTCCTTTCCATGTTCATGTTATAGTCATGCCACCCAGCGGTCAGGACATTGATGGCAATGCAATCCCGCCCGCGACGCTGATTGAGCCCATTTTTATGGATCCTTTTCGCTCTGCAGAAGAGACACCTGTTGAGAACCTGCAAAATCAGCTGAATTTCCTGGGGGCTTCAGCAGCCGAGCAATCGGCTTTCCTTCGTGCGTCTGGGGTTGCTGATACTGTGTTGCGATGTGGCAAAAACATCATGAACTCCGTTCAACGTCTTTCCCAGACTTCTAGAGCACATCTGGCTCCGGTCGATGCGGTCAGTGCAAGATATGCTGCCCTTTGGTCGTCACTGTTATTTTCCACCTCTTTCCGGCCGGCGGAACTTAGGCACTACTTACCTTGGTTCTTGGAACTCTTCGCTACGGACTTCCCTTCGGATGTCCATTTGATTGAGCAGTATCTTGTACCGCTTTTTCAAGGCACGCTCCAGCAAGAGGACATACTTGAGAGCCTTCGTGTTGTGCGGGCTGTGGATGAGATACCCAAGCAAGTCAAACGGCGGACACCTGAGCGCAAAGCGGTAAGGTACAGGATCGGCCAGGTCTTCCGCCATCGGCGGTACAGTTACCTAGCTGTTATAACTGGTTGGGATACTGAGTGCGATGCGAGCGAACAGTGGATGAGAAGGATGGGCATCGATCGTTTGGAAGCCGGCAGGCACCAAAGTTTCTACCACGCATTGTAAGGTAACTGCGCTCTATTTCACTGCATTCGCTGATTGTGTTTAGAGCTGAGGACAAGTCTGTTCGCTACGTTGCGGAAGAGAATGTCGAAATTATCACTCCCGACCAATTTGAGCTACCGCGAACGCTTGTGGAAACAGCAGGAAAGCACTTCAAGCGGTGGGATGGCCGTTCTCATACATTTGTCAGCAATATTCGAGACGAGTATCCTGATGACTGAACGGCACCTTCGGAGAGGAGTACTGATTTCTGCACTGCTTTAACTACACGTCTTGAGGCCCATGAAGGTAAGCTACGGCTACTTAGTAGAATCCTAATATATCGAACATAATTGGTTCGAATTTAACATTGTTATTCTCTGAGGTCATATATCTTCTTTTGGATGGCCGTCTAGCTTAGCCCACCAGCATCTTGGATAGCCGTGGCGGCGTATGCAGCTACGGACTTCTCCTTCCTTCTGTCTAAGTGGAGAGAAATCAGCATCGTACGGTGTGGAAGTTCTGTTATCCTTACCATTAGCTCCCTTCTGATGTTCTGGCCCTCGTGTGTAGGGATAAGATGGCATTTGAAAACATTTGCATTCATTTCCAGAGTTGCCTGCTGATTTATCTTTTTTCCTTATATGCCATGTGTGGGGCAGTACAGCGCATATCCATGATCATTAGTTTCTTGTTCCTCTACCTCCCTAGGCTTGCGCTCTCCATCTTCACCCGGTGTAGTCTAGGATCTACAAGGCGCCCACCATTATTAGCATGTGGGTGGGTGTTAGGTGGTCGACTTCTAGTACAGTAAACCCCCGATATAAGCAACCATTAGAGACGGCAACTTTTGCTTGCTTATATCGAAATTCCCTTATACTGGATTCTTTAGCAACTAACATTAGAAATATATATTTCTCCACCTAAACACTACTAGATATTATCCTGATACTATTTCTTGAGTTTCCTCCCTAAAATCACCCTTTTATACCATATAAGATACTATATAAAAGCCTTCGAGAGGTACTCTGTAGTGGTGGCCATAATTTACCACATGTAACCCTGTATTAGCCTGTAAAAATACTCTAAAAAGTGGTCTACGATAGGCAGGCTATAGGCACATAAAAAAATACCCCTAATATAAGGAATTTTGTATGGGAGAAATGATTTTTTAAGCAATTTCCGTATATTGGAGTATTAAGCAAATTATTATGGGAATTTAATTCAGACACCAAGATTAGTTGCTATATCCGAGGTTTCCCTTATAGCGGAGTTGCTTATAACGGGGGTTTACTGTAACAAATGCATTGAGCACTTACCTAGTAAGCTCAATTTTTTTTAGCTATATCAGGACCCACAATTATCACATGGCATTTACCCCGCCGGTTCAAATTTGTGATGTACAACAGTAACAGTGACTTACCTAGACTTTAACTGAAATTTCAGTATCCCTAACAGGAGTACCCAAGCAGATAGTTTGGAGACATAAACATTTCAGCTATGGGTATACCGCATCTAACACGACTTCTACTTCCATATTCGGAAGCAGTGCTTCTTAAGGGTGGTCAAAGTGCTGAGGAGGGAAGAACCAACATTCAATCCGTTGTGATCGATGGCCCCAGTCTGGTTTATCACGTCCATTCAAGGTTGCTGGGATGGTCCGACAGCCGACTAGAATTCCCTGATATGCAGCCATCATGCAACGAAGTTAGTTGTGCGGTGATGTTGCATCTATTGAAGTTAAGAAACCTGGGAGTTGACATGTAATGACGTCCAAGCAGGAGGTCAGGCAAATAATGACTGATATGGTCTAGAAAGGCAATATGCTTTGATGGAGCTTTGCCGGCCCACAAAGGAGAAACAAGACTATCACGACTCGAAAGGGCAAGACGAAAGCTTGAGATAGCTCGTAAAACAATCAGTTATGGCTCTTTGCGACTTAACTACACGTCTATCGACACAGAATCCAAACTCGAAATGATACTGCGAGCACGGACGTTGACTCCTAAACACAGAGAATGCCCTGACAATCCTTTTATGGTACCAGCTGTCTTCGAAGATCTCAAGCATCGATGGAATAAGGAAAACATCCTTCAAGCTGTGCGGGGCTCCTTATTGTTACCCGACTCAGCTGCATTACAAGATTTTCCTTGGGCAGATGTCACAGTCATGGTCGCAGGGGAAGCAGATATGCATTGCGCATACCTGGCGAAACTCACAGGATCTGCGGTACTTACCAATGATTCGGATCTTATACTTCATGATATCGGGCCGCATGGTTCGGTCGTGCTCCTTCATTCATTAGAATTGGAAAATACGTATAGCGCTCGATCAATAGACGTGCCACTTCAAGCGATGCAGCTACATCCAGCATCGCTCGCTCAACGCTTTGGGTTGGCTGATTTACTGCGCCTAGCATATGAACTTAAACTTCACCCAAATTCTGGATTGACGGAGCTGATACGGCTCGCAAAAGAGACTCTCGGACCCCAAGGATCTGCAGACTATTTGGAATTTTCCGAGGAATATAAGAAGGGCCCAGAACATGCGCAATGGGGAATTGCGAACTCTCATCAACTTGACCCCAGAGTCTCAGAGTTGGTCTGGCAATATGAAACCCAAGAAATCAATTCATCGGACGAATTCCCTCGGTTTTATCTCGCAATTCTAAACGAAGATCATACCAGGCGGTGTGCTTGGGAGAATGGCTTGCCATATAGAGTTCTGGGCTATTCGATATTTAATGCTTCGCGTCCACCGTCTCGGAGATCTCGCTTCATCGATGAGTTTGTACGACGAGGGGGAAGAATTGCAAGGGATACTCTAGCAATACGTGATGCAAGCTGGATCGCAGATCAAATGACGTCTTTCTATACACGTCTCAGTGTGGTTCGAGACGCCCTGGGCGAAAATGCCACAACCACAAAATTATGGAGGATATTTGCACTGTGTGAGGTATATGGTTGGGGGGACAGTGGCTCTCCACTTCCCAAGGCTAAGTCATTTAGCAGATTCCTTAGTTTTGGTTATATGGGTGATCGGACAGACTGGGCAGACATACACCTTACGGCGCAGGTTCAGGCTGTGCTCTATTCTTTGAGAATTATGAGACAACTGATTGGGTTCACAACTACAGCCAATGATCTCATGCTCAAAATGCAGGACGCTCTTATGAGTCTTCCCTCACTTCATGAGTTGATGAGATCGAGATTTGAGATGGTGAATGAGTACCTTACTGAAGATGCTGCTGGTGAATTTCTGAAGAGATACAAGCAGCTAGCGAGATGACATATATTGCATACAATGTCACTGGATAGATTAGGAATGCATGTCAGGAGTTTGCAGACGTTGTGACACGAACACTCTTGGTTTCCTTGTCCCGTGAGCTCGCGGATAATTTTGAGTGCTACCAAACCAGAGCTCATGTAATAAGCCCACTGACCAGGATAGCCAGAGTACGAGGAAGTATGACCTTACATGTAACAGTGTCGATTGTTGTCCTCAAGCTCAACATATCCTAACGTGATGATCTTATAAATCCCACCACGCCTCGGCAGTATCCAACTAGGTCAGCTAAGCGTTTGGCTTCCCGCTGCTGTTCTTCACTCCACTGAACCAGAGATTTTCTCAGTTCTTCGTGGTCATTCGCCGCCGACTCGGAGCACTTCCGCACAATATCAGCATGTATTTTCAGAAATACCGCCATCCAAGCATTCACAAGTTCGAAATCCTTCCTGAGACGGAGTCGCGTAGTCAGTGCCATGACGAATAAGGACAACTCAGAATGACCGTCTTGTACGCGCAGATCCAGAGATCGAATCTCCAGATCAGTCCTTGCTGGAGATAGAGTTTTCAAATAATCTGTGAAGGGTGCAAAATCGTTGGACTGACGACCGGAATGCAGAAGGACTGTGAATAAAGAGCCCGAGTCGTCCACAGTTTGAGATCGTTGGTGTCTGGCTATGCTTGAGCGTTCGGCGAGCGTGTGTTCAACCGACAACACCGTACTTCTGTCGCTATTTTCAACGCTCGGTTTCTCGGAAACAGATGGCAGGAAAAATGGGGCTTTCTCGGGTGCCTTGGGAGGATCTTTAGGCTTGTTGCGTTCCTAACAACAATCAGCAATGATAAAGCAGATGGTGGAAGAAGCGTGGGACCGTACCCTGATTAAATCTAAGTGGAGTAGAGTCTGCCATCTACTCCTGGGGATGGCACTGAGTGTTACCATCCCCGTACTCAGTTGTTCCTCACATAGCACGGGCCCCGCCGCCTCATCCTGATGATGATCTTCGGAAAATGCAGCCTCAAGAGCTCCAGCACTCTCCTCTGCGGATGTGATAGGGATATGAGAATCAGCAAAACCAGATTCGTCCAGATTCTGGGTCGAAATTGGAATAAACAGACTCCGATTCGTCCAGAGACGAATACCGACACTATCCGAATGGGCCGTTGCCAGAAACTCCCCAGTTGCTGACATGGATAGCGAGGTACAGGTGCTAGGCACTCGGAAGATATCAATGAGATGTCCTGTTGACAAATCCCAAACGCGGACACGTGAGTCCATAGAAGCAGCCACTATCCACCGGCTATCATTGGAGAAAATGAAGTCATTGATCTGACCGACGCAACCCCAGAATTCGCGTATGAGTTTTCTTGTTTCAATGTCAACCACACGAATCGAGAGGTCATCACAACTGAACGCGACCAACTCGCTGCTGCTGTTATAACGCAGACCAGTGATTGCTGTCATTGGATGCCAATCAAGCTCATCTAGGAGTAACCCGGAATGAAAATCCCAGAACTAAATCAATGCAACTCAGTAACTATGATTTATGATGAGGAGTCGTATACCGTACCTTGACTTTCCCATCCAACCCACAGCTTATGGCAGTCCGGTTCAAAGAATCGACTACTAAGCCAGTGACTGCCTTTGTATGTCCGATTTTCTTTCCTTGAGAACCATTTGGTAAACCAAGCTCGCCAGTTCGCCTACTTTTCAAATCGCGAGCCGGGAGACTCTGTCGATGGTGGCCGGACTGCAGATTGAACACATCGATACTTCCCATATTGGACCCAATGAGAGCGAAAGTCCCACATTGCGTGATAGCGGCGCTCTGGAATAAAGTGTTAGCGATACTCCGTGGCATATTGTCGACAACCATTCACCTTCACGACAGATCCATCGCTTGTTTCAAAAGTCCAGCGTCCAGCTCTTTTCCTACCCCAAAACCAAGTACGGGCGAACTTGTCCCCACGGTGAGCAGTGACTATACTCTCCCATCCCGTCTTATTCGAAGCAGCCGCATCTGCTACTCTCGGATTAGCCCAAATCGGACCGGATGTGGTGACACCCATGCCACCATCGCGATTCAGTGAGCATGCAATGCAAGTTATCTCTGAAGCTCTGAAACCCTGTGTGCGATGTTGCATGTCTAAGTTCACAGGAACTGGAGCAGACATTTTTTTGGCTTTCTTCTCAACTGCGCCCTGCGAAATTTCAGTATTTTGGCTGTCTTTTCGTACACTAAGTCCCCATAAGCTGCAGTCCTTGCTCGCACTCAGTAGCCATTTGCCATTGGCTTCCGAGCCATCCGTTGCTGAGGGCAAGAAACTCAACGCAGTGACAGGAGCAGAATGACCACTTCTGAAATGAAGTTGTCTCGGAATAGGTGAAAATGGCGTCTCATCGAATATCCAGGTCCTGAGAGAGTTATCTTTCCCAGTCGATACCAACAAAGGTTGGCCATCCAAGAAATCCACGCAATTTATGCCAGACGCTATTTCATGTTGAAGTGTTCTGTGGGCGTTCCGAAGGACACCCGTGACACGTCCTGCGTTGTTCAAATCCCACAAAGTGATGTCGCCACTATCCACAGAAGCTGTCGCTAAGACACCCGGAGATTGGCCATCTGCGCCAGCGCCTAGACTATCAGTCCGGAAGGCGAGCGATGTGATGTGCGAGGAACCCGAGCGCAATGACAAGATAATCTGCTCGGTATCGACGTTACGGATGAATAGAGAGCCATCCGCATGAGCAACAGCAATGAGAGATAGCACAGGAGTCGGTTGCAGAGCAGTCACAGCTCCAACACTTGGCCATGCCGTAGGAATGGTATGGAGTAGCTCTCCAGTCCTCACATTCCAAATGTCCACGCAGCCGTCAACCCTTCCAACGAAAACCTTATTGATATACGTTGGCATACTGCACATTTGACCGCCGTAAATGTGGTCTCCGGATACCGCTTCAATTCCGCGAGGAATCAACGTCGTGTAATGTTCGTAGGTCGTATTTTTCCAGACTTCAATGCTGGTGCCAGTGCAACCCACAATCCAAGCGCCAAAAACAAGTACTTTGATAATAGGCCCAGCTCCGCCCGAAGGCACCTCTAGTGCAGCGACCTTTTTGCCGCGTTTGAAAACCCATATACCTCCACATGTCCCTGGTCTGAGATTTCCCCACGCTGCAAAGACCTTCTCACGCCATGCAAAGGTGGCAGTTATGGCTTCTGGCGTCTGAGGCCGGCTGATGAAAATCAAACTCAGCCCTCGGCGTAGATCATAGGTGTGCAAAGCGCGGCCCACACAGGTCGTGATTTGGAAAGTACTTTTTCCCAAGCGCACATACGTGAAAGGAACAGCTGTGGGGGAGACGAGCCCAAGTGTCTAATGACTGATCAGTCAGGAGAGCATTTAGAGGAAAGAAATCATGATTGATTCAGTGCTGGCTTACCCGATATGGTGAAAATATTCTGGACTCAAGTGTCTTTCGCGAACTTGAGATGCGCTGATGCTCAGGGATTCGCTTTTGCCTTTTCGGAAGTGGCACGCTGAATTCATCCTCGTCAAGTGAAGGCATCGTGTTAATTCGGGTCAGGTTTCCGTAGTATTGCCAGTTTCAGATTGTAGGAGCTCTCGATATTGCTCCGTTCTACTCTGCGAACTTTGTGGTGTCCCGAAAATTTCTGTCTTTACGCGGCAGGTCCGCCTAGAATACCGCCTTGGCAAAATCCTACTTGATCTCCGCACTCCGTAAAAGCTCTTAGCTCTTAGGATGTAAGTTGGTTTTGAATTATTAACATGTAAGGTAGGCCTGTTTGTTTGGAACACCTCTCTATTATTCTATGTTAATACATAATAAATATGAATAAATGTACAATGGTATATCAATAGATATTACTGGAAGTTTCAGTCTTTCGCTTACTTTCAAGCATGTTTGCTGGGTTTCTAGTATTTTTATTTTTTCTAAGAATAAGAAAACACCGAGTAGTGACGACAAGAGTGATCCTGACAATCTAGCAGAAGATCGACAATGTTGTCTTAGGTTCATAAAAATTGAAGTCTACAAACGTGCATCCAAATTTGTGAGAGAGAAAAACGGAGTCACCTTCCGAAATGGGCTTTTCACCAAGTTTGACTTTTCATCTGGAACCAGATCTCAGGGAGCCCTCTAGTCCCAATTGTGCCGACGATGAACTCATAGGCACTACACATCATTTTCTCCTTGGAAAACCTGGCTTGAATACATAAACAACAAAAAGGAGAACAAACATTACAAAAGAGCAACGGAAATCTGGGATGAGAGCTTTCAAGCACAGCCTCAGTCTTTGAAATTCAGGTTCCACGAGCAACCTTCAAAGATGACACAGAGCAATTCTATTCAAGATTTCCCACCTTCCGCAAGCCAGGATAATTGCTCTTCTGATGTTGGTTGTGCTACAGGCAGTGACGAGCGAAACGCACTGATTGCCACGCCTTTACCAAACACAGTGCCTGATCAGACTGGTGACAAATCATCTTTCACCCTTCTTTATGACCCGGTTTCACCATCTTCGAGGGCAAGTCCGAGTAATGGGCAATTCCACCAGAACAAAATCCAGACCTCAGATGTAATGACAGATCATGCTGGCGGGGCGCGAGTTGCTCGTTCAGCTCGTTCCTCCAGCCGAACGCCTAGGAGACTTAGTGGCAGCACAGCTACCAGCTCAGTCAGTGAAGCTGAAACCGGCCCCTCAAGCATTGGCAGGATTGGTGTCTGCGCTCTGGATGTGAAAGCGCGCAGCAAACCTAGTCAGAACATTTTAACCCGCCTGCAAGCCAAAGGTGGTTTTGAAGTGATTGTTTTCGGAGACAAGGTGATTCTCGATGAGGCTGTAGAGAATTGGCCTGTATGCGACTTTCTGATTGCATTCTTCTCTGACGGCTTCCCCCTGGAGAAGGCCATCGCTTACGCGAGGCTTCGAAAGCCGTTTTGCGTGAATGACTTACCCATGCAGAAAGTGTTGTGGGACCGACGACTGTGTCTGCGAATTCTGGATCATATGAATGTCCCCACGCCAAAGAGATTAGAGGTCAATCGCGACGGCGGACCAAGGTTGGAATCTCCGGAGCTTGCTCAGCACGTTTACAGGTTAACGGGGGTCAAGCTCGAGGGCCCTGAAGATGGGACTGGAGGAGGCTCTCAGAAAACTCAGGTGGTAACAATGTCTGAGGACGGTGAGGCTCTGATTGTGGATGGAAAATCTATCAGAAAGCCCTTTGTCGAAAAGCCGGTGAACGGTGAAAATCACAACATCCATATATACTTCCCTAACGATCAACAGTATGGCGGAGGAGGCAGGAGGCTTTTCCGGAAAGTCGGGAATAAAAGCTCCGAATACGATCCTCATCTTGTGCTGCCTAGATCAGTGACGGAAAAAGACACAAGCTACATTTACGAACAATTTCTAAGGGTTGACAATTCTGAAGATGTCAAGGCTTATACAGTCGGGCCAGATTTTTGCCATGCAGAGACACGCAAGTCGCCCGTGGTCGATGGAGTCGTTCGCCGGAACACGCACGGCAAAGAACTCAGGTACATAACGAAATTGAGCCAGGAGGAGGCAGCAATTGCGTCAAAAATCTCGAATGGATTTGGCCAAAGGATCTGCGGCTTCGATATGCTTCGAGTCGGTGATAGGAGCTACGTGATCGACGTTAATGGATGGAGTTTCGTCAAGGACAACAATGACTACTACGACAAATGTGCCAGTATTCTGAGTGACATGTTTCTGAATGAAAAGCGCAAACGCGAGGGAATTCAAAGGTCCCTAGAAATGGTTTCACCGGATACAAGCCATCATGTGAGGCATTCTGTATCTCACAGGCATACCTTGAAAACCTTGTTGAAATCTCCATCCGCGTCCAAACTCTACGGCAATCATAAGAGCCCCGACAATAGTTTCCAGGACCTTGCGGCGTTACCTCCAGCATCCTGTGGAGCAGAAAGTATGGACTACAAAAGAAGTCGAACGAGCCCAGATGCGCGCCAGATCGATTCAGATATAAGTGATCTCGACCCGAAGACCCCAGAGTTGACCGGCCATCCCGACGAAACGATCCCGCCGCCTCCACCTCCAGCATCTAAACATTCCTGGAAGCTTAAGGGCATGGTTGCAGTCATAAGGCATGCGGATCGTACGCCAAAGCAAAAGTTCAAGTTCACTTTCCACAGCCAGCCGTTTATTGATTTGTTGAAAGGCCATCAAGAAGAAGTGGTGATCAAAGGACAGGCAGCCTTGGCTAGCGTCTCGGAGGCTGTCAGGCTTGCAATGGATCAGAAACTGGAAGATATGGAAAAGCTCAAACTGCTTCGAACATCCCTGGAGAAGAAAGGTGGCTGGCCTGGAACGAAGGTTCAAATTAAACCTATGTTTCGCAAGCGAACGCAGGAGGAATTGAGCACGCATAGTTCAGAGAACTCGAACAGCGACGGAGCGCAGACTACTTGGACCCAAATCGCCGATGATGCCAGCGGGGATAAGGAAAAATTTCCTCGAACATCTACTCGCAGTGACTCAATATCCGGCACAACATTCTCAAGATTTTCTGCTGCCGAGAACGGTCTCATCCTAGACAAGCTGCAACTTGTGATCAAGTGGGGTGGAGAGCCAACCCACGCCGCAAGATACCAATCACAAGATCTAGGTCTCAATATGCGCGACGATCTGAAATTGATGAACAAAGAGGCGCTGAATAATGTTCGGATCTTTACAAGCTCGGAGCGAAGAGTGAGTACTAGCGGTAAGTCTTTTCCAAAGCACGTTTCTGTCCGGCGCCAAGCTTATGAGTTAATGTAGCTCAAATTTGGGCGTGTTCTTTTCTCGACCAGAAGGAGCTCCCGGATGATTTTATTCAAGTGCGAAAGGACCTCCTGGATGACTCCAACGCTGCAAAAGATGTTATGGATAAGGTGAAAAAGAAGCTGAAACTTCTCTTGCGCGAAGGATCTGCACCTTCACAGTTCACTTGGCCCAAGGATAACATCCCTGAGCCATCGGTTGTTCTCGCTACTGTTGTTGAGTTGATGAAATTTCACCGAAATGTCATGAGACACAATTTTGGGAAGCTTAACAATTCTCCACATTGTCCTTCATCGACATCTCCCCTGAGTGACAATTCTACCTCTCAGAATGTCATTCAGGACACGGATAGCGCAACCCTTTCCTCTATCCAGGGACGGTGGTGTACTGGTGAAGATCCCATGCTCTTCAAAGAACGATGGGAAAAGCTCTTTGCAGAATTTTGCGACACGGAGAAGGTTGACCCGAGCAAACTTTCCGAATTGTACGACAGCATGAAATTCGATGCACTCCACAACAGACACTTTCTTGAGTGGGTGTTCATGCCCCCAGATGAGGGGACCAACGAGCATGAACGGCTCAGCTCCAATTGCAATAATACTAACCGTCACGATCTTGTTGGGGACAAAATACCCGGACATGACAGTCTAACAAGCGAAGGAATGGAGGAAAATGTGGAAACTCCGACCTTATCACATCTCCTCCGATTCAAGAAGCGAGCACATGCAATCGACCCATTACCGCATCTAAGGGCTCTTGACGACTCGTATGATCACTATTTCAAGCTGTACCCAGGCTCTAGTCCTACGAAAACTAAAATGGATGGACGACTCTCGAAACTTCGGGAGTTATACAAATTGGCCAAAGTTCTATTTGACTATGTGACTCCTCAGGAGTACGGAATTACCGACTCTGAGAAACTGGAAATAGGCTTGTTGACGTCCTTACCCCTTCTTCAGGAGATCGTCAGAGATCTCGAAGAAGTCCAAGCGTCTCCAGATGCGAAATCGTTTTTTTACTTCACTAAGGAGTCCCATATCTATACCCTCCTGAACTGCATCATCGAGGGCGGAATTCAGACAAAGATAGCCAGAAGCGCTATACCTGAATTGGATTACCTATCACAAATCTGTTTCGAGCTGTACGAGGCTAAGGATTGTGAATCATCCACAAGTTCCTATTCAATCCGTATCTCTATCAGTCCTGGCTGCCACGCTTTTGATCCGCTGGATGTGCAACTTGACTCGCGGCATGCGATTGGTTGCGCTCCGAGAAGAAGCCTAACCGCCCATCAGGATTGGAAAGAGGTCATTGAAACCCTCAAAGCGAAATTCGACACGTGCGTTTCACAACCCACCTTTATCCCTCTACGTTTTATAGGGCCAACGACTGATGAGAATTCTATAGGGTTAAACTTCCCAAGACTTTCATTGCCGTAAATTTGAGCGATAAGCATGTGTCCAGTTATCAATCATAGGTTTGCCCAGCTGTATGTGACGAGAAATGTAAAATAATGACAACCATTCACTTGACCGCAAAGCACCGCAAAGCAGGAGTGTGATGTACGTGGTTAGGTAGAGAAATAGAGGCGTATGCTATCATGTTCATGAGCAATTACATTTGCTAAAGTTGGTCGCAGTTTAGGTCACTAGTCTATCTTACATACACTAACAGGACATAGGTAGCAAGTAGTTGGTGATACA
This sequence comes from Aspergillus fumigatiaffinis, assembly GCA_012656285.1. Classification (NCBI taxonomy): domain Eukaryota; kingdom Fungi; phylum Ascomycota; class Eurotiomycetes; order Eurotiales; family Aspergillaceae; genus Aspergillus; species Aspergillus fumigatiaffinis. The sequence goes on along the minus strand of JAAAPX010000220.1, from coordinate 21,709 downwards.
GCAAGTCGGCAAGACCACTTGAGGATCACACCGGGACACCACTAGGTTCCAGCAAAACCCCCCACCAAATCAGGCAGGTAATAGTTATGTATGTGATTTGCCAGAAATGTGATTTCACTGCACATATCCTAGAGCCAGGCTCAAGGGTAGTAGTATCCTAGGATGGGCATTACACATGGCTATTGTCTGTTACCTGCCTGGTCAGGTAAGGGGTTGTCGCGGTATCACTATGTACCTTACCTTTAATCTAAAAATAAGCTTACTCGGTAGTCTAGATAGTGGGTGGGTATGTCCATCTGTCCGCAGTGTGGGTGCACCACAGCATAACTTCCATGTACCTCTTATATAGCATCACCATGTAAAAGGTACATCCTGATTATTTACTTTATATATACATTTAGTTTTTCTAATTTATTATTATTTTAGATGTATATATAAGATTCTACCTTTTATTACTATCTTTATTATTATTAGAAAGGAAAATCATAAGTGTTAAGATAATATAATCTCTTATTATTCTTTTCTCAAAGAAAGAGTTTTATAGAGGAAAACTTTGCACACTCTTATATCTCTAAATTTAGTTAATATTAAAATTTCAAGAGGGAAGTGAGGCAAGATCTTATAATTAAAAGCCTTTTAAGAGTTTTATACTATCTAAAACATAGTTACCCTAAGTGAATGCCTGAATATTTAATGTAGGGAGTATGTACCTTTTATATGGTATCGCCATATAAAAGGTACATGGAAATTACACTGTGGTTGGAAGTTACGCTGTGGTGCACCCACACCAGGAACCAGTGTGGGTGCGCTGCTAAGGCACAGATACCTTAGTACCTACGTAGTACCTTACCTGTGGGCTTAGCCTACCCATCGTTTCAGGTAAGGCTTACTGTAATAGTAATGACAAGTCGCTGCCCGGGTGGATAAGAGGTAATAAATGTGTAATAATATTATCATTCATTTACCCCACCCCGCCATGCTGTTGCTGGCTCGTAGAAGTAGTCTTTCCCACCATTATTCAATGCCACATCTTAACCCTCCTTCCTGAGCAACGTAAGTTGGATCATGTCGCCTCTAGTAGGAAAACTACTGATTCAGGTGCTAAAATAGAGCAATGGAACCATTGCCAGACGCTATATGGGCTGATGCCTCGCAATTTTCTTGTAATTTTTCCAATGGCGCCATTCAATGCAGTGAACTTCAGGGGCAGAGGGAGCTTAGGATTGCCATAGATGATGTGATCTGCATCCTACCACATGCTAGCCAGGATGAAAAGAACTACAACATGCTGTATCTACGAAATGGTCGGAAAGAGGCGACGTCTGTTCCGCCAGGAGATTGTGGATCTTCTCTGGCAAGTATACAATTGGTTTCTCCACCGTCGACAATACTATCACGATATTTTTGTGCGGACCTTCCCCAACATCTCAAGCCTTCGGTAGACCAGGCGATTGATCTTCATGTCATTATCTCGACTCCTTCAGGGACCGGAAAGGCAAAGAATTTCTTCAAAAACGTTGTACAACCGTTCTTGGCACATATCGGATTGACGGAGTATGAAGTCCATGAGACACAATCAGCGCGATCTATACTCGAACTCTGTCAATCAAGGCTTATTGGTCGTGCAAAACTTGGTTTTACCCAAACAATTATTCTTCTTTCTGGGGATGGTGGCCTGAATGATATTGTCGATTCATTCCATGGTGCTGCCGGTGTTTCACTTGTTCCTCCAAACGTCGCTCTGATACCGATGGGGACGGGTAATGCCATGGCAAGCTCATTAGGGCTGCTCTCTCGCTCGACAGCAGGCTTGACTGTCCTGCTGAAAGGGTCACCGAAACCTATACCCACCTTAGTCGCTAATTTTTCTCCTGGTGCGCAATATGTCACGGATGAGGGTCACACTCTGATTCCTATGCTTGATAGCTCCATGACCCAGTCCTCAGTGAATTCAATTCACGGCGTGGTTGTCGCAAGCTGGGGTTTTCACGCTGCCTTAGTTGCTGACAGTGACACTTCGGAATATAGAAGGTTCGGAGCCGAGAGGTTCCAGATGGCAGCCAAGGAGCTCCTTTTCCCTTCTAGCGGCGTCGAGACGCACAGGTATAAAGGTAATATCACATTATTCCGGTCTAACATAGCGACCAATGAAGACTCCGTCGACACCCTAGAATGCGGAGAACACATGTACGTACTCGCTACACTCGTCCCAAGGCTCGAGAAAGACTTTCTCATCTCGCCGGGGTCGGTTGCATTGGATGGCAGGTTGAGAATAATCCGTTTTGGCGCCCTCTCCGCAGAAAAGGCCATGCGACTAATGTCTCTCGCGTATGATGGGGGGCGGCATGTACACGAAAGCAGCGTCCTCTACACGGAAGTTGAAGGCTTCAGAATCGATTTCCGTGAGGCTGAGCAGAAGTGGAGGCGAGTTTGCATAGACGGGAAAATCGTCATCATTGAGGAAGACGGCTGGATGGAAGTGCTGAAAGGATCTGCGGGTCGCGTAAATATACTGGTTTAATGGCTTGAACACCATGTTCTCATCAAGTGATATCCCATATACTCGCCTAGACCTGACAAGGTGTCTTCAACGAGATCAATGATAGGGGGTGTGACCGAGGGCGACGAGTGCCCTCGACACATATCCATCAAAGACAATATTCAAATGCCCACGGGTTGCAGTCTTCACTTACATCGCGTGTTAGGCATTCATGTACATCCAGGCTGGCCTTGAGAATAGAAGCATATGGGAACATGTACTAGTCTGATTCACGAAGTACTTATTATCAATTCTGGAAATGCTCCCATAACTACTTTGTGCTATCTACGAGGCTACTAGACATTCTTATGCAGTCTTCAGTAGCCCACTGGGCATGGCAGCCGCACTTCCAGGATTGAGCGGCAGTCAATGATTCTAGCCAGAAATACAGCCGCACCTGTACAGAAGCGTCTTTACACAAAGTCAACCCAAGGTGAATAGGGCAACCAGAGCCTACTGCTCGTCGGGTTCGGGTTAGTGAACTTGTCCCTAATTGTAGGACGCAGTCGGGGCACAGGATGCTAATTATGATGACAATGGCAATAATTTCTTAATCCCAAATGATGGGGGTTTCCTGACTTTGCCAGGTTTGTCAGTTTAATGATTAAGCAAGACATCTTAGTGAGCATTCAATCATAGAGGCGAACTATAAGCGCATAGGGAATGTTTAGTGGATAGCTAGGGTACAATCCTGTTCTCTTGTCAAAAAATTGCGCGCACCAAATTTAAGGGGAAAAGCTGATTGCACAATGAGTAATGGATCAGTAGTTAAGCTAATATTGTATTCACAATATAAGCAGCTTTGATGTCCCTAATGAATCCCACAGCAAGAAATGCAATTCATATTAGAACAATTCCACAACCTTCTCGTCATCATTCTGTGCAGACCCCTGCTGTATATGGATATCTGAATATGAAGAGATAGGACTTGTGCCTTCAATTTGAGCTTGGCTGGCATTTTCCTCTCCTTCCTCATCACGCATCAGCAACTGGACTAGCCTGTCACAGGCTTCGCGCACACCTTCATCATCAACATGGAGATGGCATTCCCGGATGATGGGATACACATTGATAGCCCTCATTTTGTCACGACCTTCTCGTGTCGTTGCCAGCAGTAACAATGTCTCCAAGTGCGTTACAACGATGCTGTTATCACTATCCCTCTGCTTATCTGGGGGTAGCAGCTGCAGGTCTGGCAACATTGCCATTGACTCTTCCTCGCTGAATTCCTCTGGCCCTGTAATCGGCAGCAACACGTAAGGAAGTAGATTGGCTTCGTCTGCGGAAAGCAGAGTCGGATGAAACGGAATTTCGAAAGCGACATTTTTAATCGTTGACGCCACCCCCTTTCTCCGAACTGTACTTTCATGCTCAGTGAAGACAGTCAATTTAGTAACAGGGACAACACCATCATAATCCTGTCGGGTGGTGAAATAAGCGCGTCCTGCCTCAGATTTGGAGAGATCGGCGAATAAATAGGAGAGATAATCAAAATTGGCCTTCTTATTTAAAGCACCCTCAGCGCCTTTCACGAAACAATCCATCAGTTGGTCGATCGCCATAGTAGACGTGGAAACGGATTCGGCAGTCCTCCGTTTCAACGTAATGAGCCGGCTCAATTTATCTGACTTGGCGAGATTGGCGAAGAGCATAGCAATATCATCCGCGATTGGTTCCTTGACGTCCTTTCAGGTTGACCGAGTTGTCAGCATAGACCCCGATCTCCTTAAGCGTCGCAGAAAGAAGAGGTTGGTATACTCACCGTTATCTTCACCATGAGAGTCTCTATAAACGCATCATCTTCCGCAAGATTTGCCAATACTTCCTGGTCAGAAGAGATATTGATGAGAATTGTAAGTGCATTTTTCGCGATTGGCTAGTTAGTGTCAGCAAGACCGTTCCCAAATTCGATATCTTAGAAGCTCATTACTAACAGTATAATCTCGAACCAAAAGCTTGAGATCGCGCACTGGAAGAAGCTGATGACGTTTGAAGAGGTCCGATTGAGCGGTCGAGAAGCCAACGAGGTTTTCGCATGCTAAATTGGACGCAGCGTTAGACCATTCAACTCATGTTTGAGTGTTCAGGCTCCCTGATCGAGAGGGGTCTCTACCAATTTGTCTTATCTGAGTATTTCCATGGTGGAGGAACTCAACAAGCTGTATCCATGGAGAGATAAAAGACTGATTAGCTTCCCTAATCCTTCCATTAAAGGGGTCCCCAATTTTGCTTGCTTTCATTGCTAGAGGGTTTCCTCTCCTTCTCTTCCATCTGAAATTCCTTTGTTCCCATATCTCCAGCTAACAGTTAGGGACCTCGCAGACTCACCTCTTCTAAGACTGTTGGCATACTGAAGGGGAAATTCCAGGGACCGGGAAAACAAAGAACAGACAATAGAGTCTATAGACTGAAGCTAATACTTTTTGTTTCCCCCTTTTTCCTCTCTTTTCCCTCGTTCGTTCGCTGTTATTGCAGGTAAGTGGAGTGATACATGCTACCTTAGTATTAGTCTATCTATGGGAAAATTTTTGGTGCGGGGACCGTTTCTCCAACGTCACTGGTGTGGGGTTACGAACTTAATATAACTTACCCCCTCCTCCGGTTATCAGGTACATATTCCGTTATACAGATTGCCTTACGCTGTTTCCTTCCTTAAATATTGTTTAAATTTGAATACTCACTAATACTTGGCAGCTTTGCAAGCACACTTAATTCTTCCAGGATTCAAGACTCAGATGAATCCTACATCTAACAAATCTTATCCCTTTTCCTCATAAAAGCGGGTACAGAAAACAACTCTAGGTAGCGTAGTGAATGTATGCCAGCAACTTATATAGGATCATCAAACTGATGAAACAATATGGAGTCTTCATGTTCCCTCAGCAAATAGAAGCGCGTGGGGGTTGGTCACTCAGTAGTCAAGGTAAGTAGAAGTGGGCCGGAATAGTAATGTCTACAACTCCATATGTATGGATGGCTCATTACGCTAAAGTCGACCATTCTGACAGACGAACTTTAACGGCGGGGCTCGAAATCATCAAAGAACATCCAGTTAGATTTTCTTCCAAGGGAGCAGAGCCAAACAAGTCATCTCTTCGCAGATTACAAAAGAGGGAAGAATAGAAACATGGGTGCAGAAACAATTGACCTCAAGGATATACATGATTTTCTGATAGAACTAGCTTCCAAGGCTGGAGAAATCATTACCAATGCCTTGCCGAACACAGGAAGTACAGGGTCAAAGAAGAACAGTGAGTTTCCAGTCTGTGCCAAGCTGGGTTTAAGGTATTCACCTCTTCCATAGCCGCAGATCTCGTCACTGAATATGATCGTGCGGTTGAGAAAATGATATCTACAGCATTAGCAGGGAGATATCCGCAATACCAGTAAGTCATATACGACCCCTTCTATAATGTTCGCCAACAGGCCAAAGCGATGGTTACGGATCTGGTTATTTATTTCAGGCCACTCTCTTACTCAATTAGCGATGAGAAGAGCTAACTGTCCACCACTATAGATTTCATGGCGAGGAGACATATGACCCTGCAAGTCCACTAACTGATGCCCCCACATTCGTCGTCGATCCCATCGACGGTACAGTCAATTTTGTGCACGGATTCCCATATGCATGCATCTCTCTCGGCTTTGCAATCGACAGGAAACCGGTCGTTGGTGTTGTTTACAATCCGTTCAACAATACCCTCTACTCCGCCATTTGTGGAGAAGGGGCGTATTTAAATCGCAACACTAAACTTCCGCTTGACGCTAGGAGCCTTGAGCCATTGAATGGCCTAGAGAATGCTCTCATCGGCGTTGAGTGGGGTTCGGAGAGAGCAGGCAAGAATTGGGCGACGAAGGTACGGACATTTGAAAAACTCGGTAAAACCAAGGATGATGGTGGTGCAATGGTACGCTCAATGCGTAGCATGGGCTCAGCTGCATTAAACCTTTGCGCCGTCGCATGTGGGAATCTCGATTTGTATTGGGAAGGTGGTTGCTGGGCGTGGGATGTTTGCGCTGGCTGGGTCATTCTGACAGAAGCTGGCGGTATAATCGTGGACGGCAACCCTGGCAACTGGGAAGCCAGCGTTGATGGGCGAAAGTATCTCGCAGTCCGAGGATCGCCAAATCAAGCAGGACAGAAGGAGCTCATCGAGGAGTTTTGGGGGCATATACAAGGCCATCTCGAGTATTGATTTGAATAGTGAGTTGAGCGCTTTCAAGCACGCCCTCGAAACTGCCGGTTTCCGGCTGCCGCAAGCCTTGCTCTCAATACCAAACGAGGAAAGTGGTTGACAATATTGAGTAGTCTAGTGAGGGAGAAAGTCTCCCACCATCATGTTACAATGTACATGTCAGACACGATGACACATCAGTTTTGGCAATATGTAAAACTCAGCATACCTAAGGTATTCTCCGGCATGCCCTGTGCCCTGTAGTCTAGAGGCCTACATCCGGCTTGTAATTACCGGCATTTTGGTCTACGTGATCAAATGATAGTCTGACTCTCCAACCCAGCTATTGACGGCTTGGTTGCGCGCCAACGGTGCTATTTTCACCCCTTCATGAGTTCTGGCCTTGGTCGAAGGGCTTACTGCGTACTGGCGATGTCTCACCGGTCCAGCTAGCTTGGATATGCATCGCTGAGAAATTGGCCGGCGCCGTATGACCTGCAGGTTGAAGTCGTTTCTTCATCCAACAAACCAGCCTAGGACTGAGTTCCACCATCGGGATCGCAAGTTGTCCCTACAGGTACATGTGCCTCCTGGACGCTTTCTCCCGGCCTTTTCTGACTCTCGTTCAGGGAATCCTGTCGAAAGTGACTATCGACGAGATGCTTCACTACGGGCCAGCCGTACGCATTTGTGAACATTCGCCTCACGATGATGTTATTGTGAGCATCTGGTTCAAGGCGAACAAGGACTTTGCGCCATGACACTCCACGGTGATAAGCCCTGGCGATTTTCTCCTCAACTTTCAGACCACCGGGCATCGCATTTCCGTCATTGGTAGAGCGACTTTCATCGCAGCCTGAATCCCGCGGACCATCAGAAGCCTTACTCTCAAAAGAGCTCAATGGCGAGGTCTTGCGCTTGGCAGACAAAGGAGGAGGTATGTCCTCGGGGTAATATATACGGTCGTGAAAGATTGTCTTTGGCCTGGAAGCAGGATTAACAATAAACTGAACCGGTGGTAGAGGTGGCATGAGAAGATCTCCGGCTGATTCAAAAAATGTGGTTCTTGGGGGAGCGTTAAGCCCGGATTCCTCGTAAGAAGAGTGTCGCGAAAGAGGTTCTTCAAGGGGAAACGGTGTAGAGGTGGACGCATGGGCGAAGTCAGACGTGGTACTCAGAGTCTGACTCCGCTTGTAGACTTTTGTATGTTTATGCCTAGATGATACAGTTGTTGCTCGTTTTGGCCGAAAAATCGAGAAAAACGCGCTCAGCGGGTTGAGCGAAGGCTGAATCGAAGATATCTTAGGTTCCTGATTCTGTCTTGAGCTGCCTAGCTCTACTTGCGGCGGATGGCTTGCGCGTTCGCCAGTAGATAAGACCGGAGAATCAACAATGGAAGCATTTTGGACTGTCGCAGCTTGCCTTTGTTGTTGGACCTCCTCTGACGGAGAATTGATCCTGCCGCTATCGCGATAATCAATTCTGGCGGGCGACGCATTGCTATCGATAGGAGAATGAGGTGACCGAAGTGAGACCGAATTAGCACCGGTCAACTCTGCCCATCCCCATTCCGCCATTGTGCTAACAAGGCCGTTCTGCCTTCTTGCCTTTTCAACGCGCTCCAGCCCTCTCCAATCAAGAAATAATAGGCACGAAGTTCGCAAAGGCACAATCCCATCATTAACCACGTTTGAATAGACCGTGCGACGGTCAAACTTAGAAAGCGCCTCATGAGCTGGACCACAGGGAAGTACTCTTAGCAAAGGCTTAGGTCCATGATCTACATGGTCCCGTGGCTTTGTAGAAGTACCCCTGCCGCCGATTACCGCCTCCCACCCGCTCCGTACTCTGGGAGCAGTCCAGCTTAACCCTAGATCCTGGCCTGTCCGGCCGACAAGGCCGAGATCGAGAGCAAAGCGGACATACATAGGGTTCTCATTGCTGAGCCCAAGGAAAGGTGTCGCTAGAGCGATGAAGTTGACAGGGCGGATCAGATTAAAAAATTCAGGCGAGTGTTTCTGAATGTATGCAATGGCATATGTCTGAACCAAACCTCCAAGAGAATGCCCGATAAAGCTAATACTCGTAATCTGGTAGTAACGATGCTCGTCTTCTGCTTCATCTGCACGAGTTCGAGACTCAGAAGGGTCGTTAAAAACATTTTCCTTCGCACTCTTCCATGCACCGAGTGATTCAGTGAACGTTTTAGTTCTAGATTGTTTGAGTGGTCTGTAGGGTTGATCTGGGTATGTCATGAACAAGACGTATTTCGCAAGTCGCTTGCCGAGATACTGTATTCCGCGTTCAGTACGTACTGCATTACCAGCAAAACCTCTAACTATGACTTGTTCGTCATCGATATCGTCTTGATCGGCCGAATCATCATCGCGAATGGAACTTCAGCCAACATTAAGTCAGAAGGGTCAAACGGATAGCCGGATAACAAATAATTGTCTTAACGCAAGCAATTCCAAAGCTTACCGATCTAGAGAAGAGACGCCATTCGGCGCCTGCGGAGCCAAATTTTGTCTCAACTTGCAATTGCAAGATGCCCCTTTCTGTGTTTTCTTAGTTGCAGCGTCAACGCTTTCTTTCAAGTAAAGCATGTCTGCTCCAAGGTTGCTGTGTAGACCATGTGTAAGTACGACAAGGTGAACTTTTTTTCGACGCGCACAGTTTTGCCGAGTGGTGTCGAGTCGGTTGGCCCTTTCCACTGATTCCCCGTTCGTTGGTGGGATATTCGACGGAGAACCAGTGTGGTCAACGGCATCGTGTTCAGATGGAAAAGGAGGCGTATTCCAGAGACTGGCAGTGTCATCTATACGCAAACAAACCGAGTTCGAAAAAACGCCTTTCGTAGCAACCACTTGCCTGCCTTTCGTTGTGGGGGTTACATGATCCTGTAGGTGAGCTGCCGGGTGAAGCCTGCCGGCCGATAACCCGCCACTGTAGGGGAGTTCAACTGACTCCTCATCACGGCCGATGAGTAGCTCATAATTGACAATAGCTGTGGTGGAGAAAATGACCTGCGATATTATCTCGATAACCCATGTCACTTCTTGAATGCTGTCGGGTGATGCGGGCGTCTCTGGAATTCGATGCAGGCGTTTCGGTATAGGGATCATTGCTTTCCAGCTCCCTCCTGCCTTAAGGTATGGTTCAAACTGAGGGATCCCCTCGATTTCCTCATCCTGGGAATGGGCATGAGGGTCGAATGTGGAAGGATAGCAGGAGGCATAAAGAGTATATGGCCCATGCAGGTACGCAGCACGCAGCGCGATGGCAGATGTGTTTCTGACCTTGACATGTAGCACATCTGGTAGAGGATGGACATTGTCAGCTACTGGTGTGTAAGTCACTGTGTATCTGTTTGAGAACAACAGATTAGTATCATGAGTAGAGAGTATAGGAACTACACCTGGTGGGACCAAGGAGACGTATAATGTGATACAAAAGACGAACCTGATTGCTTCTCCTACACGGACACTGCCAGCTTGATGCACCAACAACATATCAGTAGCTCTTTTGGTTTGTACTGTGTCTGCTTGCCACCCAGTAATTGAATGAAATTTTAGGGACTTGAATTGTGAGGAAGATGCTATTTCCTGATCTGGCCTTTGGGAGGTAAGATACAGTCGAGGCGTGATGAACATCTGGATATAGACAGAATCATCTCTGTTATAGTGATGACCACAATTCTTATGATCTTCAAGGATATTGTAAAAGCGACGGTTCGAGATTGATAAATTATGGCATTATTTAATATGTAAGAAGTTGAGAAATACCCTGAGAAACTAGGGGCAGACCAGAGTGATTTAGCCTCTTCGCCACGGAACTGATCTACATAAAGATCATTACTACAGTACCTCTGTACGACCAGAGTAAATAAATTCTGTCTCTAATATAGTTATAATGAGTTTTTAGTGCTTTATATGCGGTAAAGAACCACTCTCTATTCTTAATGATTAAGTCTATGTATTATTCTGTCTCCCAATTTACAGGAGGCCAACGAGTTTGCACACCTCGACGTTCTCTTACGGTTGCCAACTTTTAAGGAGATACCTGTAGGTACTTGTTGTAAGCTATATCAGGCCTTACGGAGTTACGAACCATAAGTATGGAGTATCTTCTCCCTTTAGTCATGCGATTTCTAGATATGAAGGGGTACAAAGATCTATATGGTACTCCCTGCTAATGTACTTAGCCCAGGTCTTCTAGTCCTTCCCAATCTACACTACATACCCAGTCATGTGAATGGTAATCTGATAAGCTATGATTATATAATCATAAAGACCATACATCACATCACCTCCTGTTGCCTCTGGTGAAAGGTAGCTTATCAGCCTCAGACTTATTACCCGCGCATAAACAGAATCCCAGTTGTTCCTGCTTATTCGTTAATAGCACTACTGACATCTCTCTTAACCTAAATATTATCTCAGCAGGCGCAGTTGAATTATAGATCACTATGACTTTACCTGCCAGTGATGCAAACTCTCAAACCCACACAAGCGCTCACAAAGCTCCACCGATGCGATTTCGTCGTCCTAAAGTTGCAGACCCTTTAGTCAGGCCAAAAAAGAGGGTTGTAGCACGACCGGCAGCCACTTCGGCTTCCTCTGTTGGTATAGCCACAAAACCAACAACAGCTCGTCCAGTAATTTCCAATATCACGCCCGCGACCCACGCCGAGAAAGCTGCCCCCGGCCCCCCCAAGAATGATTTCTCAGTGAATGGTTTCAGCGGTCCTTTACTGTCTGAGACTTATGTGGATTATCCCATAGTGATCACGAAGCGATCGTTGCGAGAAGGCTTGAAACATCACATCGCTCGCTTCGCGTCCAAGAAGACTGTCGATCCTCGTGATGAGTCTCAATTTACTCGACCTGTCAGACTTCAACGTCGAGACCCTAGAGCAAAGACGCAAGAGATGAATCAGGACAAAGACCAAACACAGAAGTTGACGCCTCAATCTAGTCACCAGTTAGGCGAAGCCGAGAGGGAGGAGCTTGAAGCTAGAAAGGCCGCAAGAGAAAAAGAGCGTGCCGAAAATTTGGCCCAAATAGCCCCTTCCATGGGGTCAGCACCCAAGCGTGCCAATGCTCCGAAACAAAAGACGCAGCAAGTGTCGAAGACAGACATGACACCTGAAGAGGTCGCCAGAGCACGGATTAAATACGAAGAGGCTTTACCTTGGCATCTCGAGGACTTTGACAACAAGAATATCTGGGTGGGAAACTACGAAGCCGCTCTTTCCGAAACACATGCCGTATTCATACCCGAGAATGGCAGGATGAGAATGATACCAGTAGAGAAATGGTATAAGTTCGGTGCCAAGAGCCAATTCAGAGCTCTAACCATTGAAGAAGCGGAACGATTTATGGCAAAGAAAATCAAAGATCCCAGGTGGTTTATGGAAAAGCAACAAGAGCAAGCACAGCGTAAGGAATTGGAACAATTCGCAAAACAACGGAAGGTTTACGCTGGTAAACAAGGCACCCCAGCAGCAGGTGCTGACGGCCTGGAAGCCGATGAAATGGATTTCGAAGAAGATCGGTTTGCAGATGATGAAGAGCACGATGATCTTTTCAACGAAGACGAGGAGACCAAGGCAGCGGAAAAGCGGATCAAGCAGGATCAGCTAAAGGCAAACGTCTTCGATTTGAAGGATGAAAAAGAGTACGAAGAAGAGGAGCTCAGGGAAAAGAGAGAACGGGAAGCTCGCCGTATACTGGGCAAGAAGGTCCGCAAAGCCCTCAAAAAACGAGAGAAGAATTACGACTATAGCAGTGGCTCTGATGCCAACCCCTACTCTGATGAAGAGGTTTGTTCGTTTGGATCTTATTTGGTTACACAGTTGCGCTAATGAGGTTACGTTCGACTTAGAGCTCTGATGATAGCGAAGCTGAACGATTACGGGAAGAGGAGCGAAAAGCTGAAGAGGACAAAAATAAGAAGGATTCAGCTCCCTCGACAAGGGGAAATGTTACCCCATCTGGCCGTCCGAAGCACACTGAACCCTTGAAGAAGGGCCCAGGTGCAGCGTCGCGGAAACGGCTTGGGTCTCCAAATGTATCAGATGCAAGTGGCACAGATACCTCTCGCAAAAAGGCAAAGAGCAAGCATCCTTCTTCTCAGCCTACGCCCCAGCCAACTTCTCGTGCCCTGTCGCCAACTGCGCCTCCAGGACAAGTGAGTTTCTCCAACCGTAACTGTCTGTTCATTGTACTCATTTTTCATCGATACAGGTGGGTAAGAAACGCATCCGGAATGTCGCAGGTGTCGCGGGATCGGTTAGCGATGCTGATGGGGGAGCCGCCTCTGGAGGGGAGATGAGTGAAAGCGGAAAAATCAAGAAATTGAAGCTTAACCCACCTGCAGCGACATCACAAGGCGGAACTCCTCAAGGATCCAGGGCAGGCAGTCCAACTCCTATAGGCAGTAAGGGTCTCGGCGCAAGTCGTGCTAGCAGTCCCGAGTCACTGAGGGGTAAGGTCTCACTAGATGCTCATGTTTTCACTGCCTGTCCGCCGATAGAACTAACTTGTGCATCCAGGGCAAAATCGCGTCTCTACACCGGTACCTTCCGGGACTCTAAGCTTCCCAACTCCAGCAGAAATCCACGCCGCCATACCTCAAACAGGTATACTAAGCAGTGATCTTCTGAAAATTTTTCGGCCTCGCATAGGCGAGTCGAAGGAGAATCACCGCAAGTTCATTGCAATAGTCAAGGATGTAGGGGTGTACGGTAAAGAGGACCGGCTATTGCGACCAGGTGTACTGAAGGATGGTCAGAGATAAATGAGACTCCGACAACGCTGGGACGCATTTGTTCTCCAGGACCTTTGTAATTCAGAGGGTCTATCGCCGAGTCACGCCCAATGCACACTCCTGCGGTCTTCGAACATGGGTATCGAGCGCTCGCAAGGCTATTCTTACTTTTCCCCTTTCTTACATACAAGTGTGGTCATGGAGTGAGCAAGTTTTCATCACCGCTTGCATAAGATCTGGACAATCGCTAGTGTTGACTTGGCACTTAATTTGTTGATATGGCGATATAACGTTTTAGAGCGTTGCCATACTCCGCCAAACTACTCCGTGTAGCGATGACTCAGGTTTTCGGTTTGGTCCTGCAAACGCAGCTCACGCAGTGGCCAATGAGCAATGCGATATAATCACGCTTTACAGACCATCATATGAAGAACAAAAATATAGTGTCATTAAACCTAAATACAGAAATCTATTATGTTGGGCTATCATACGAGATGTGTAGACGAGGGCACCAAGAAGCAGAACCTAACGCTAAGGAAGCATAGCATGGAAAGGCCAGGACTCTGTAATAGCATCTCCTTTCAACTTTTCAGGCAGTGGTGGTGCCTGTGGCGCGTGAAGTGTTCTCACTTCCCTCTTCATACTTGTCCCAATTTGCCAGGATATGGGCAATCCGAGGAGAGTTTGTGAGTCGGTACACATCCTCGAAATACTCCTTTGTGATCTCGAACGGGCGGGCAGTGACATTTGGAATATATTTGCCAATCAACTTGCTCGGATCGATGGTAGTTTTGTTGATTTTCTTCAGCAGGAAGGACCGGAAAGGCTTGACACCGGAGCGAAGGAAGGTGCTGTGGAAAGGCACGTCGATTCCTTTCAGCGGAATAGTGGCGAAGCCTCGCTCCAAGACAATAGGCCTGGGCTTCGACTCGGTTTGTTTGACACATTCATGAATGATCTTGACAAGGTGAGCCTTCAAGTCATCCAAGGACATGCTCTGCATTAATGCTGGAATGTCGATGTTTTGAGCCTTGAGATAGTTGAGCAGATTTGTAAGGCAATCAAGAGCGCGGAGCTGTCGAAGTTAGAATGCCGAGATATTGAGGAGGAAGAAACGAGGAACACTTACATCTCCAGCAGCAACATACTGCATATTTGCGACATTGTAGTTGACAATTTCCAATAGCCAACCTGTTTGCTCAGCAATGTTCTCAACGACGTACTGCAAGGCTTGCTCATTGAATGTCTTTGAGATGCGACTTGGGTTGACGGCGCACATAGAGTAGTTCGAACGTCCTTGTTCATCTCTTTCGACAGCAACCTGCATAGTCAAACCACGATAGAACACGACGGAAACCAGACTCTCAATAGGCATGACATCCGCAAGAGCGGCAAGAGCGGAGTATTCACCCAGGGAATGACCAGCGAAGCTGCTATCTCTCTGGACGAGACCCTTGGAGCGCATATCCTCGAAACTTGCCTTTTCCATCAGTGTCAGTGCCGGTTGCGTGAACTGAGTTGCAGAGAGCAATCCAGACGGCGACCGATATGTGTATGATGTCGTGTCCTCATTGATTTCTTTGAAGATCTTCTCAGACTTAATCGTGCCATCCGCGTTGACTGTCTCGAAAGTCATCGACATGTAGTTCTGGAGAATGGCTTTTCCACGGGGACCACCAAAGTAGACAGTGAGCTCCTTGGGATTGTTTTTGACGATATCAATGATGGACAAGCCGTAGTTCTCGATAAAATGACGATCTGCCCGATCCCAAACCTCCCTGGCGACAGGGCTGCTGCTGTACAGCTCCATACCCATTCCTTGCTCCTGAGAGCCCTGTCCAGTGAAGACATAGGAGGTTACTGGTTGCTCGACTTCAGCTTCGCCCAGAAGAACCTTATCTTCTGTTTCCTTGTTGCTGGCCTCAACCTTGATGATTTTACGGCCGGCCACCATACCAACATGCTGTAACTTCACGGTGATCATATCATGGGGGAGGACCATACCGACGAGGGACACATGGAAGCCTCGAACACGGCCGATATTGTTTTCAGCGGCCCAGGTCTCGACGAAACTGCGAACAGCGGCGCTGGTATACATGCCATGTGTGATGGTCCCCGGAAGATTGGCATAGCTAGAGAAAACACGAGAGACGTGAATTGGATTGTAATCGCCTGAAACCCGAGCATATGTTTCATTGGATGCCGGTGCGCGCAAAACGAGGGGTGTCTTTCCGCTCAACGGAATAGGGTTTTCGAAATAGACCGGTTGTTCTATGGACGTACCATTGCGTTGAAGATAGTCAATGACCGGATTACCATGAGAAGTTCCGGTCTCGTAGTCCACTGTCGCAACCTGAATGACTTCCTTTGTGGGAAGTTCAAGCAGCACCTGGCCGACTGTCTGAACGTGGCTGAATACAGATTTGTTCTTGAACCGGATCAAGCTCTGGAGACGGAAAGTGAGAGTCTGACCTAACAATTCGACGTCGGGTTCGTCTAGACGGAACCACTCTTTCGACCGTAGAATTGCAACATCCCTGCTTGAAGCAAGGTGAACTTGCATGGGAACCTCATCCTTGCGCTGGAAAGTGTTCTCAAAATCCAGGTACGATCCTCGGTATAGGAATTGACTGGTGACATGCATGATTGGTTGCCCGTCTCTGTGAATTGTACCGCATACTTCAACCATTTTCCCGGAATCTTGGTTGATCACAGCATTGATTTGGGCAGTTGTGTCCAACACGTCTCCAACCTTCAAGGGTTGAGCACCAGGGACCATTTTGAATCCGTTCGAAAGATGGACCAGTTTCAAAAGATCCCCGTCGATTGTCCGAGGGAAGATGGGCTTGGTGATGGCCTGCCAGCCAACAACAATGGCAAAGTCCATGGGAGCGAAGACTTCCTTTCCGGGCCTATCAACGAAGGCCTCCCCAGTATTGCCAACAGCGTGCACAAAGTCAGCGACAGCTTGGGCAGTGATAGTTTCGCGACCACCACTAAATGTTGCCGTGGTAGAGGTGTCAAAAGGGACATCCTTGCTACCAAACCAGACCCGATAATAGAACTCCTTAATGCGATCGTTGCGACCGTCCATGACTTCCCTGATGGGTGCATAGCCGGCCTCGGGATGGTACGTGAACAAGAAGCTCAAAGGCACAACACCACCCTCTGCAGTTCTGCCTTCGAAAAGTGTGAGACTGATTTGACCTTGGTCGTTGACCTTCACCTCCACAGTCTTGACGAGTTTGCCGGATTGATAAGGCTCTCTCACACAGATGGCGGTCTTGGATGGTTCCTCTGGATACGAGACCTCCACGTACATCCCCGGGGTGGGTGCGACGATCCGCTTCATCGGGTTTGTCTGGAAACGGTGACCTTGAACAAAGACGTCTGCCAAGAAGAGAGCGTGCCTCCATGAGTATGATTTGCCAGCGAGGAGGCGTAACCACAGGTCAAGATCAGGAAGATCGCCTGAGGGAGAGGATGATAGACGATAGCTGATTTTGTTCGTATCTTCAGAGATTGTGAGCCCGTCGATGTCTAACTCGCTGACGGCTTCATGCAGCCGGCCTCCGAAGTACTCAATGACAGGGATCTTGGACTCGTCGCCGCCATAGACGTCCTGGAGAAGACCCTTAATATGACCCTGATGAATACCATCCAGGATTTGTTGGACAGGCTCGTCTATGGTGTTAGAAAATTTGGCTGCCATTGGACCTTGCAAAATACAGGTCCTTCCGACGTCTTGCCCAACCACGGCCTCCAAATCCTCACTCTGCCAAAGAGAGTCCTTCTTGAACCAGTACTCAAAGTTCTCGTCCAGTGCCGGCACAAATGGGACAGGCTTCTGTCCGCGCCGCTGACAAAGCAAAAGGAAATGATGAACATCCTGCGCATTGATTAATTGAGTAGCCGCTTCAGGATAAGCTGCTAAAATGTTGTCAATTGCCGGATAAGGAGTATCGAGCTCGGAATAGTTCTGCAGCAGAGAAGCCTGCCCTTCCTCGGTGGTGAATCGTTCCTCGACGCGACGGATGAAATCGCCAGTCAACTTCTTCAAAGAGGCATCGATCCAGCGCGATTCATGCTTGACATACATGAGTTCTACCATACGATGAACCACCTCGGCGTACGTCATGTCTTCAAGATCGACCGCCTCACCAGCGGCATTACGGCCGAACCATACTTTTTGAAAGTCGTCGTTGAGTTTCTTGATGATATAATCACGCTGCTTCTTGAGTTCTGGCACGCGCTTCGCCTTGTCAAGTTTGAAGATTTTCTGATCCATCTCGTGCCAGAACAGAACACCTCTTGTCGCCAACTTATGAATGGGTTCACCCATCTCGGAAAGAACGGTGACCACACCGCCAGCAGGACCCTTGTAAGTTTTCTCCCAATCTTTGTCATCAAGACCAGGGGCGTCAGCAATTGCCTTCTTAGCATTCTTAGATGTGTGCGCTTCTTTGGCAATCATCAGGCGACTACCAAAGAGGCACCCGTCGAAGGGCATCGGGGGATATCCGAAGCTCGAAGACCATGCTCCGGAGAGATAAGGGTAAGTGTCCTCAGCACCACCGAAGCCACTGCCAGCGACAAGGACAATGTTCTCACACCGTCTGATGCGGCTATACATTTGTAGAATGGGTTGGTGAAAGTCTTCAAAGGAGTGATGACCACCACCACGACCACCGGTCCACTGAAGGATGACAGGAAACTTCGGGTTGGCTTTGGCGATATTGATGACCTGCTGAATAGCATCCACCGAGCCTGGCTTGAAGGCTATATGCTTAATTCCCAGGGTTTCAATGTATTCATTGGCGACTTCAATGGAAGGAACACCAGCGCCGATTGTGAGGCCTTCAATGGGTACACCGTCGGCCCTCAATTTCCCGATGAGGGGAATTTGCCAAGCCATAGCTCGGGGGTTGACGTAGATCAAGTTGACAGTAATACCACGGCCAGGAGGGATGGTCTTTTCGATCTTGGAGACGGCCTCTGTCATGCTCTTTCCGTTGTAGTAACCACCCCCAGCAAGTTCGATGTGGTATCCCGCATTCATTGTTGCGGCAACGAAGTCCCAGGGTACCGTAGTTGGTGTCATACCGGCTACCATGATGGGAGGGATGCCCAGAAGACGGCTCATCTTGGTATCGACGAATGTCTGGCCCGTTGCGTCCTTCACAAGACGGGGGCCGTACTCCTTAACCCAATCAATGGCATATTTCACAGAGTGCTCGTCGCGGTCAAACAGCTCAGGTTTGTATCCGACCTCGGCGTTGGTGCCATCCATAGCCCCAGCGAGGATCACTCGGACTCCAGTACCATCCTTATTGCGGTTCGTAAGAACACCAAGACCTGAGATACCGCCGGGGCCGAAATCGACGATGTGAGTGGCCCCTTGGAAGACAGTTGCCTTCTCCCAGTTGACTGTATCGTGGGTGATCATGCGAACCAGAGATGGAACAATATTGGCGTCGCCACTTTGCCGGAGATCATCGCCCGTCTTGGTGTCGTATACAGGGATCGCAAGGGACTTAGCTGAGATTTCAATGTCCTCCAGGTCCTCGAGGATACGGTCGTACGCTGCGTAGAGGTACTGGCTGTGGAATGGCGCAGTTATTGGCAAGAATCTGTTGACGAAGCGAACCTTGCGCTGCGTAAACGGAACCCGGTTTTGATCCAGGCCAGTGGGAGACTTGACTTTGCGTAGGCGAAGGTTGAGACCGTAGAGGGACAGAGGTGGTCCAGTGACCACAAAATTACGAGCGCTGTTGACCAGGGAGATAGAGATATGACGATCGGCAGGAAGATGCTGATTGGTGGTATCAATGTGTTCCTGGACAGCAGATCTCGGCAGATCTCGAATGGACAACATAGGGGTTGGGACTCCTTCCCCGTTCTCAATCGAATCCTGCAGCACGGACGGGGCAATAGAAGTCCGAGGGTAAGCCTGCTGACTGCGAAGACCAATCCAGAAGAGCATTGTCAGGGCATCTTTGGCCGCTTTCTCGAAACTCTCCCATGTTGTTGCCGAGGCAATCGCTGCGGCGGTGACCACACCTTGAGAGTGACCTGTAGTGCCGCTGAACCGCTCTAGAATCTCACCAGGCTGCCGACCTAGAACCTTGCAGGTAACCACAAAATGGGCCAATTGGACTAATCCAATTAATGGCAAACTCACGGGAGCTGCCACAAGGTAGTCGGTGTCGGGCTGGGAGTCGCGATCCTGGAGCCACTGGATGACGTCCAGTCCTTTGGGATAGAGCTTGCTGGCCTCCGGTTCGCGGGAAAGTTGTTGCAGTAGGTCAGCGGATGAAGAGATCAAATCCTCCACAAAAGATGGGTAAGTCGTGTAGATTTCCCTCAGCTCATCAAAGTACTCTTCGATGTTGCCTTGGCCACCGAAGACTGAGTAAATACTGGCTTTTTCTTCGGAGGCGGCTCGGAATAGCGCAGATTCATAAGGCTTGGTGGGCCGTCCAGCGGCGGCCCTTCCGGCATAATAGGCCTCAACAACCAAGATTTTCTTGGCTGTAATACCCGGGAGAGCGGCTGCCACAGCATGGACATCATTTCCGCGCATGAAGGCTCTTTCGAACTCGTTAAGAGCTAACTTCAGGACTTCCAGACAGGTTCCCTGTGCATCGTCCTCGCCCTCTTCGACCTCGCGAGCAACGTGGCCGATATACCGTGCTACAAGCTCGGCCACCGACGAGGGCTCATCGTCCTGAGCAAGCTCATCTGTCGGTTGTGGGAGGGACGCCGTAAACGTATCTTTTAATTGTGAAGCATAGAAATGGAGGGATGTAGGCACGAGGAAGGAAAACTCGAGTGACCCATGAGTCAGAATAAGTGGCCGCAGTGACTGTGAGGAGCGTGGCGTGTTGATGCCCGTCTGGGGGCCCGTCGATGCTCCGTACATTTTATCGTACTCTTGTGTCTATCCCAATGGAGCAGACTATGGTCGTCGAATTCGCGCGGACACAACGGGATTCTGCAATTGATCAGATATCAGAAAGGAAAGTCAAATAAAAGCTGGTGGGGATGTCTCTTCTTTCGCTCATTCCTGCAGTCCATTATTTGAACAACAGCTGACACTTTGTATTTTCTTCCCTCCCCTTCTTCGAAATTCATCTCTTTTCATTTCTTGTACGCTTCCCCGACCAAAAATCAAGAGGAAGACCGGAGGTCTGGTCAATGCTTACCTGTTGCTCCAAAAACTGTCTGCAATGCTGGATGACGCTAGCTTTGATTTCACATTAACTGGATCGTCGTCCAGTAATTGAAAGAAAGTAGAAGAAATTGAAAATCAGGGGAACAATAAATCGTGGTAAAGAAAGAATTAAAAGATTTACAGCATGGAGACGAAGGAGCATAAAACAATATACTCCCGTCACTGGCAGAGTCAAGAATGGGACGTAGATGCGGGATGGAGGGGGGGAAAAAGACTGCAGAGAGTCCTCAAGCTTTGGCGTCCGTATTCTGGAAATGGCCACAAGAAAGACTGATGGAGAGACGCACTAGGTCTTCCCTAGGTAAACTCCAAATCGAAATTATGAAATTACCTACTCCGTACTCCGTACTCTTGTACTCTGTAAGGTAGCACCTTGTAGATTTTCTCTGGTAAGTACTCACTAGTGTACCTACAACACGGTCCGTCATCCAACAAGATGTCCCGAATCCCTGCACAACTCAATATGTTGAACCGGCCGGAAGGAGGAGGGAAAAAGCCGAGATTTTGGGGCTTGTTGAATAGGAAGTGGCCCAATGAGGCATGGCGGGTCATACAACCTCCCCAAAGGTCCAACGGAAATGGTTGGGTTGAACCCGATAAGGTTGTGACAATACATGACATGACATGACATCAAGAGGACATCGGCCAGGACGAGACTTGACGGCAAGCCGACTATTTTATGGTATGCTGAGTAGTATACTGTAGAAAGGTACGGTATGAGATTCACTATTCCCCTAAGAATCTCTTAACTTATTTATAGGCTATATATATATGGATCACTCTATTAAGCGCAATATCATTTTTATTATGAGTGAGCCCTTACCTATGTAGTAAATAATTACAGACCTCAGCCATTTCTTGAAATAAATCTTTTTCAAGGTAGTATCATTTGTACCGTGGTTGGGGCGGCTTGGTTGACAGGGGGGATCGCTTCTACATGGATTTCCGTGGCACCTATTTAGTACTAGTCCACAGCCAAGCTAAGCTGCT
>JAAAPX010000021.1:0-287108 GCA_012656285.1 Aspergillus fumigatiaffinis | reverse complement strand
GTATCGGATATAGTCCAGGGACTATATCACCCCGTTCCCAAAGTAGTTGACTAGCAGAGAACAGCAGAGACGGATCCCAGGGTGTGACACAGCCTTTAAGTAGTGGAATGCTCTCTTGCAGTTATTATTCTATATAAAGAGGACATCCTTCCTAATTAGTGCAACTAGGGGTTTAGTAACACAACTATACTCTTATATAAACCTTTAATAGAAGTTACAAAAGCCTAGAAATAATTAGACCCCTCTTATAGTAGTAGGTATCTTCTACTTTTATACTATAATAACCTTCTCTAGGTCTACCTTAATACCATCTATTAAGATAATAAAGCTAAGATACCATATCTCTATTACATGGAATTTACACTTCTTTATCAAGGCCTGTAGGCTATGCTCCTATAAATGCTATAGAATAATATAGATATAGAGCTAGTAGTCTAATTTATTATTAGAATAGATTAGCAGATTATTAATGAACACCATCAGGTATTAATCTAGGTAGTCCATAAAAATGCTATTTATAAAGCACTAGAACATAGCTAGCCTATTAGTAAGTCTAAAGGGCATTACCTTATATTTAAAGCTACTATATCACAAGCAGAATATGGTAAGGTCTTCTAAGGCTAGGTCTATATGAATCTAATAAAAACCCTAGCAGATGTCTAGCTTAGTAAAGATCTTTACTTTAGAGATATACTCTAAGATCTCATTAATTAAGGGGAGAGGGTAACAGTCCTTGTGTATTATAGCATTTAGTTTATAGTAATTAATATAGAAGTGTAGTCCCCTACCTAGCTTCTCTACTATAAGAATAGGAGAAGCAAAGGGAGTGTTACTAGGTATAATAAATCCCTTATAGAGGTTGTCTAGTATATATTCCTATGCTACTTCTAATTCTTCTATATTTATCTTATATAGAGGCCTATAGCTGACTATATTCTCCTGCTCTAGTTCCACTTTATAGTTAAATTCCCTATAGTGAGGAGGTAAAGTATTAGAATCATGTTTAGAGAAGATATTAGCTAGGTCCTAATAAGGTTTAGGTAAGGCTTGCTTAATCTTACTAATCTCATCTTTAGTAATTACTAGGCTATAGTTAGTTAACTAAAATATCAAGGACTGAGCTATAATCATTAGCTACTAAGGGAGGGAAAGAGGTTATTTACCCTATTTCTCATTAATTAGCTTATCAAGCTTATAGAGGGAAGAGAGGAAGATGGTGGCATCTTTCTTATATATATATTAGTGAAAGGCTACTATACTTATTACAGCAATATTAATAGTAATCTTACTTAGTGGGTGAGTAGGCTATAATTATAATATTAGTTCTATACCTCTTCCTTATAGAGCTCATTCCATCTTAAGGGCGCAATGCTGCTGATTAATTTCCTCTATTCTTATGGGTTAGTATTATCTAGTCTTATAGAAAGGTGAAACAGTGGCTGTTAGTATTATTAGGTTAGGCTCCTCAGTGGAATATAGCTTGGGCACCTCCCTAGGAGCAGCAGAAGGAAGCTCTAGGGACTAAATACATAAGGTTTTAGAGGTATCTAGGGGCCATTAGGTCATTCTGAAAAAGAGGCACCATAACCTTACGCCATGGTCCTATAGTTCTCTTGTTAAGTTATATATATTTAAAGGTTTAGTTACTGCCCTAGGAAGAACCACAGGGCTAGGTATGGTTAGGGAGAGAAAGGAAGATGGAGCTGAGGGAGGGAAGGTGTCCTTTTTATACCCTACCCATCACCTAGCACAGCGCACTATATTATATTAGTAATCTCAGTTAATAGGTTGCCTAATTAGGAAGTTATAAGGGACCTCTTGATTCATCTATATAGCTATCTCATCCTGGTAGGTGGGTAGCATAGACTAGATTAGTCACTTCTCTGCACAATCTACTAGGATATGGTGCTCTGCAAGCCATATCCTTCCTAGTATAATATCATAGCATCCCAGATCTAGTATAAGAAATAGCATCCATCTTATAATGTGATTGTCCGTGGCCATGGTTAATATAATGATGTGGGTAAGTAGAATGGACTACTTCCTATTAAACCCTATAACTATATATTCCCTTTCTAGGGGCATAGTAGGAACTCTAAAGCATTAAGATATCTAGATAGCTAAGGGAGTGGTTATGCATGCATATGCATTTGCTCTAGTATTAACTAAGGAGCTTATAGATACTAAGAATCTATTAATAAGGATAAGTGATTTCATTCTAAAACTATCTTCTTTATTGCCTAATAGATTCTGTAAGTCTAAGTTATATAAGTTAACTAATTTCTTATCTAAGAAGGAGACTTCTCCTAGGCATTCTTATTTTCTAATTTAGGGATGGACTTAATAGGCTATTCTAACACCTTAAGCTGCGTAGCCTGCTTTATAGGGCAGCTATAGCTAGTATATCTAACCTAGAAGTATGTGAAGTATTTACCCTCAGCTATAAGGTATTTCCTAGTCTCATTATCAAGGTTGCTAGGAGCCAGGAAAGCTATAGTAGTATAGCTATAAGCAGTAGTATTATCTATAGAGGGAGTAGCTGTAGCTAGAGTAGTAGTATAAGATATTACTCTAGTCCCTCTAGTATAAGTATTAGCACTGCTATTTAGATAAGCCTTAATCCTTTCTATATTCTTAATATTTATCATAGTATGGCTGCAGTAGTTCATGAACTCCTAGAAGGTCTTATTATTATTATTATATATAGGTATAGTAAGCTCTTACATGCAGAGAGATAGTTTATTATATAAATTATTTTTCTAGCTCTCTTTAGGGATGCTTGCTTCTGCTATAAGGTATAGAAATTTAGAAAGGAAGTTATTCTATTTAACTAATAGCTTTATATAGAGGGTGTTGTATTTCTGCTTAGTAACTTACTCATAATTAGGGTCTGTAAATATATTCTTTAGGTGCTTAAGGAGGTCTGTAGAGTCCTGGTATAGATTAATAGTATCTTCTTATAGATAGGGGGTAATGTACTTCTGGGCGTTGCCCTTAGTATAACTAGTTATATAGGTGATTCTCATTATAGGGTTAGGAAAGTAGTTAGTATTAGTAATAAGCTTCTACTTAATAGCTAGCAACTAATCTTTAAAATAGGGGTCCTTTCCATCACTAAGGAGAGGAGGGTCTAGAATCTTTACTAACTTACTACTAGTAGCTAAAGCCTAGGAACTAGTATTTCTAATGCTAGATCTACAGGCTACCTATAAAGTAAAGTTATTTCATTTATAGATCACCTCTTTAAGCTTCTCTCAGGCCTTATTATATTTAAGGTTAGCAGTGACCAGCTAGGCCTGGGTCTATTCATACTCCTAACAGATCTATTTATTCTAGTGCTTAAGGTTGTTAGTCTTACTCTAGCTCTTAATGAGTTACTTATTTAGGAGAGCTGCCTCTATATAATTCTAATTTACCTTTATATCTAAAGCAATGTAGATCTGGGAGATGGCTTCCTAGTAGCACTTAGGGTCTATTCCCTAGTAGGCAGTGAATTCTTTATAGGAGATACCATTAGCTAACTCCTAGGTATCTTCATTAATACTACTATTCTCTGTCTGGTTAAGTAGGGCAGTTAGTCTTCTAGTAAAACCTAGATCTAGTCTAGTATGCTAAGTGGAGGGGTTATAGGTTCTATTTCTAGCTCCTTGCTAGTTCTCAGGCTCCTTAGCAGAAGCTACAGGTCTAGCCATTATTATTCTTCATAATCTTAGTTAATAGACTATATCATTATCTCTAACTATTAGTATATTCTATTTTAATATTACTGCCATGTATATAACTATAGGGAGCATAAGTATAATAAGATATAATTATTATAAAAAAACTAAAAGTTCCTTTTATATAAATAGTCTGCTATACCTTATATTTATAATAGCTATTAACTCTATAGTAGCTAAGTAATAGCTAATAATAACCTCTATTAACTTATAACTTAATAGTAGAACCTAAGACTCTATTATATTACTAGTATATTATCTATTTAACCTCCTAATACTATTAGCTAGTTTAAGTATAATAAAGTTATTTAGCACTATTAGTATAAGTAGGCTAGAGGTTAACTCTTAAAGGGGTTATTAGTTAGTAAGAAGCTATTAACTAGGCTATAGGTTATTACTATAATTATTATATATTCTAATAATTAGAATAAATTACTTAGTTTTTACTATACTTACTATTTAATTCCCCTAATTCTATTTTATATGCATAGAGTCCTTTTTTTCTTTATTTACCCCTACCTAGCATTTATGCCTGTAAGGTAGATATATTACTATACTAGGGCAATCCTTATAATATTATATTTTAGATGTTTTAAGACTAAATTATAAGGTAAAGAGGAAACTAATAATGCGCAAGTTATAGCAAGTAAACTTTACATTAATTAACCCTCTTCTAGGAGAGATTAAAGACTAATTTAGTATAGGTGATTCATCCTAAGGCAAACAATGCTTCGCAGCCTTTGATCACTAACCTGCTATCTTTGGTGGAGAAGGTGAGCATCTTTAAGCCTAAATAGATAAAAAACTAGAGCTAGAGTTAAAACTAGAGTTAGTAAAGGCTGAAGGTTCTCCTATTAACTAATAGAAGGATCCCTATAAGAGTCTTCCTAGTGGGATAAAGAAGCTACTGAAGGAGATAGAATTCAGCAAGCCAAGGTCTGCAAATATAATATTAAGTATTAACCACTTAATTAGTGCTGTGAATTAAAAATAGGAAGAGTGTGAGGATAAGTTCTAGAAAGTTAAAATTAGTAGTAAGGATATTATCCTTAAAGACTACACCATAAGCATCATAGGCTGGCTAGAAAAGGCTAGAGATATTATAATCTAGTTTATGCTACCACAGGCTAGCCTTCCCTGGGATATGGTTAAATTACTCATAAAAGTGAGTCCACTGTCTATAGATTAAAGTAGCAAACTAATAAGAGGCCTGGTAGATGCCCCTTAATGAAAGTGAACAGATGGCTGTGCTGCTCGCCACTGCTGAGATGATTGTCTGCATCCCCAGCGGCGGTAGCTGGTCTACCTACTGACAAAACCTAGAGCTGAGATACAGTCCATCCAGAAGCAGCTAGAACGTGCTTTGCTGAATGTATACACCACCTCGCCACAGCTCCTAGCTGACCTGGGTAAGCTTTTGGACTCAAGCACTGCGAGGCGGACCTTGGAGGCCATTGTGAACCCAGGCCAATTTCAGGGGCAGTTGGCAGGCCTGCAGGAAGACAGAGAGGAGCTGCTACGGGATGTTCAGGCGTGCGAGGCCCAGGGCTGCTCTCAGGCGGATAGTACGATGATTGACATGCTGGAGACCTTCAACGACGCGACCTTTCAGATAGACGAAAGCGTTGCGCATCTTCCAGCGCATATGGATGAATAGGAGCGCATGCAGATCCTGGAATGGATATCGCCCGTCCCATTCGGGAAACACCACGATGCTATAGAGACAACCAGGCCCCCGGAACTGGCGAGTGGCTGTTGAACCACGAGGCGTTTCGAAGCTGGGAAAAGACGAACTCATCGCTTCTCTTTTGGCTTCAGGGCTCGCTGGGGACTGGTAAGAAGTATCTCACCTCGACTGTGGTCGATCGGACCCAGAGCCAGATTGCTATGACGAACGAGGGCTTTGCCTTCTTCTACTGGCTTTTCTTTTTTTTTCGCCCACAACCCCTGTCAATTCTACAAAGCTTTGTGCGGCAGCTTGCGACTAACGCGCAGTATCCTGAGTCCGTCCAAACAAAGCTTTGTGACGCGGTGGAGGAAGCGCGCAAGAAGGGTCAGACATTTCGCGTGCAGTAGTGCAGAGAACTGATCCTGGCCTCGTTGAACATCTATGCCCGGTCCACGCTGGTCATTTATGGCTTGGACGAATGCAACCCGGACTCTCGTTATGAGCTAGTCGAAGCATTGACTTCGCTCCTCAGCGATGCTGAAAAGCCGGTCAAAATCTTCGTCTTGAACCGGCCGGAATCCGGACATCGGCGCGGAACTGTGGGAGGAGTCCTAGTGTCAGCATTAAAGCTGTCGACAATCAAAGACAACATCCGCAAGCACCTCGACACAAGCTTAACAAACTGAGGAGGAAGCTTGCGGTCTTGAAGCGGATGAAGGATAAGATCATGGGAATGCTGCTTGGACACTTGTAGGAAATATTCTAATGGGCTATTATGTAGCTTTAACTGCTCACAAAGTGTTGATCAGCACCTAGTATTCATAAATGCCTGAATAAGCCCCAGACTCACTTAAGGTCTCCTATAATGAAGTTTAAAATTAGATTAACAGCCTAGAAAATAATGATAAGATCCTTGTCACACGCGTGCTTTGTCTAGGCAACAGCTGCCTCCAAGCCTTTTTACAAAACACTCTAAATGATGACTGCTATCCGCATGGATTTAGTGGAAGCGTCACCCCAGCTGATGAAGTGCTTGATTAAGACAGCCTGCTATCTCTCTGCAATGGTTCTCTCCTTATTGATAATTAGTTACAGATTTAGTGCTTTCCTCATTTATTGGTCCAGGAATACTTGCAAATCAGAGAGCTATATGTCTATCTCACAGGTGTATCTGCACGTTGCCAAGCTCTCCCTGTTATATTTCATCAGTTCCTATGGAGGCGCCGACCCTGTCCCCCGGGAGGCCGATGATTACTATAGTGAGAGTTCCGTGCCCCTAGATACGGATGGTGGCTTCAGTCAAATGCACCCATTCCACGTCTACATTGTTCTGCCTGTCCACGCGTTAACTGAGGCTGATGCTGCTGAATTAAGCCCCTCCTGAAGACATTCCTAGGGTCTCCTGGTGAAAGTGGCGTGCAATATCAGCGATGGTATCAGCGGACCGCAGAGGACTCTGACAACTTCTGGACAACGGAGCAAGGGCTTCAATACCATGACGAGCGACACTTTGGCAAAGAGCGGTTTCGTGGTCTTATATACCATTTTCATGTTTTGTTAGTTGATTTATTCTGGCTAGCCGACTAGAGTTTTCTAGTTGTATTGCTCCTTAGAAACTTTTGTATATTATTTAATACGAACTACTACTAGAACGAACCATAATGTGCCTAGAGCCCTGTAATTATATAAGTCGACAGTAGTGAAATGGGCAAATCAATCATCACCCTGTTGTGGAGTCGGTGTATTGAAGCAAAATACTTCTCCCCAAAGAAACAATCCTAGGCTTACCCCCAGTAACGCAACTGCAAAAATGAATACAGAAGGTCCTGGAGCAAAAGACTGCCAGCTTCCAAGTAAGAATGGCGACACCAAACCTCCAAGGTTCTCCATAAAAGTCAACGCTGTGATCGCTCGCGATGCATCCGGCATGAACGAAATAAAATGGCCCTTGAAAAAAGCTGGGAGAGCTAGCCCTGCTGCCGCAACTAACACAGCTAGGTACAGTTGACCAGCATTCTGTACTTGTGTGATGCCCATGAGAGCAAGCATCTGTATGACTAGTGCTGCAAGTACAGCAGTGCTGTCTGTAGACCTGCCTGAGTTGGGTGTTAGCCATTGCAGGCTGGGCATGATGAACACTTTAAGTAAAAGAGGCACACTAGCACATGCAGCAGCAATGGATACAAGTAGGCCATTTTGAAAAGCACTAAAATGCAGCTGGATTGAGGCAAATACCATGATTGCAGGGAAGAGATGGGCCTGGACAGCAGTATAGAGTAACAGGGACAGCCCATAGGGAATGGCTTGGGGATGATCAACGAATAGTCGAAGTGGAGAGAGCAGGACATCAAGGCCTGAAAGAATCTTTGGATATGTTTCCATCAGGGGCATAGCCTGCGGAGCTGGTATATAGATAAAGATAACCAGGTATACCAGTGTTATGCTAAAGATGACCAAGGCTGTAGTAAAGCTTGCTGTATAGCTTTGAAAGATGCTCACTGCAACAGGACTAATAGCTGTCCCTAGCATATACAGTCCAAGTGAAGTAGCTATGAGCTGCGAGGCTTTCTGACCGGAGGCAGAGGATGGCAAGCTTAGAGAAACATAGATAGTGTTAAGGTTGAAATGAAGCAGGTTATCTGATGCAAGGCCCTCAAAAATGCGTCCTGACACCGCGATGGGTAGACTATGAATGGATACTGCTATGGTTAGCCATGGTCAGCCAACAATCTTAAGATGGGCGAAATTAACTACCTCCAACAACAAGGCATAATACACTGGTGGCCCGGCACACAGTCCAGATTAGCAGACCGGCTTGTAAATATTTCTTAATAAGTCGCTCCATTGGTCCAAGGATCATAATGGCCACTGCATGGGCAATTCCACCAGCAACAGTAACCGCGGCTGCATAAGAGCTTTGTTCACCATCTTTGCAGGAGGTTGGATCCTCACAGATGAGGGTAGCATAGGCGTAAATGGTGGTGGCAGTGGTGGCTGCCATGCCAAGAGAAGCAAGTAATGCGACAGGAAGGGTTCGATAAGCAGCATTCCAACTATCCTGGATAGTATCATGGATTGCTTCGCTCTGTGAAAGCAGTGGCTCTGTCTCGCGTTCAATCATGCTGGGTTAAAGTTGCTATCAAAATTGAAATGGGTTGAGAGTCGTGGGTTATCACATAGGTTTGCGGTAGCTTCGGTGGCCGAAATTATCAGCACGGAAACCGGCCTTAACGAGCCCGCCTTTAATGGAAATCATTGCCAACCTCACCAGTTTACAGCTGCATTTTGCCTTGTGTATCATTGCAGCATGAAGCCCCTTTTACAACTAGAGAATGCTCTCCGGACGGTGCTGGAAGTGTCCCAACAGCATGACATAGCAGAAACTCTTGCATCGCTTCGCCGAGCAGAGCCGTCATGCGACTCAGGCCTTGCCTCGACCGCGAGTCGAATTGTGGATTTGGCATCGGAGGTGGTTCAGCTGCTAGAGCCGGCTCATCTTGTCCTGGCTGATCATCTATTCGGTATGACCAACCACCTTCCGGTTCAAGGGCGGAACTGACACAAAATAGCATACCAGTATACGCAGTCACTGGCCAGCGCGGTTGAGTTGCGAATTCCCGATCATCTCAAATCGGGTCCTCAGACACTGGAGCAACTGGCGGCACTCAGCGATGCGCGACCGGATAGGCTGCGACAGGTCCTCCGACTGCTGTACAACCATGGCATATTCGCTTATGATGCAGCAACAGATACAATACGAAATAACGAAGCTTCTGAACTGTTGCAGCGGACCCATAGGGGACACTGGCATAAATGGGCATCTATTTGCAGCCGCGAATTCTACGAGATGGCCCAGGGCCTTCCGCAGGCGCTGGGCGCGACAATTCTCCGTGAGCCTGGCACGGCCATCAATCATCTATACAAGCTAATATATTATAGGCTCACCAGCACAGATTCACCATGACACTGACGAAAGCATGTTTAGCTACCTCGAGCGCAGCGGAACCATGATCCGTCTCCGAGAATGTATGGGGGCTGCAGCCATCGCACAAACTCCCGGCATGGTCTCCAGTTATCCATGGCACGAACTGGCAAACAGCACCCTTGTGGACCTGGGCGGTGGTGATGGGTCTCTGATGGCTGCCCTGCTACGAGAGGTTCCCACGCTGCAGGGTGGCATTCTGGATACCCCACGAGTACTACCATTCCTGCATGAAGCTTTCCATTCTGCGTCGGGCCAGCACGCGGATGTGTGCGCGCAGATTCCACCTGAGCGACTTATCGGAGGTAACTTCTTAGAGGGCGTGGTTCCAGCGGATGCGTACGTGATGCGCTGGTGTTTGCATGACTGGAATGATGACCAGGTGTGTCAAATTCTGCGTAACATCCGTCGCAGCATTATCATGGGCACTGTCAGTCGACTGATAGTCCTGGAAGCCGTGCTGGCAGACGGCCAGTCCGGGCGTATGTCTCGCCTTGGGGATATAAATGTCATGATCACTGCAGAGCATGGACAGGAGCGGACGGAGAAGGAATGGAGGCGGCTGGCGGCTGCTACGGGCTGGAGGGTTGATAGTATTACGCCGTTGATAGGAGCGTGGCCCTGTGCTATTGACATGCGGCCAATTCTATGTTCTACGTAGCGAGAAGCTATCACATAAGTCTCCTTTACCAAGTTTGAGCCTAGCTTATTAAAAGGAAAATAAAGAAATATAAAGAAAATAAAATAAATAGAAGACTAAAAAAGGAGGGCTCATTAGACGATAGTATCACACAACACAACTATAAGTAGTCGCAGCACCCGACTCGGCACTTTTGAAGATAGCATCGACCATCCGATATCGAATCACTGCCTCGTCTAAAGTCACTATATGCTGATTTTCATCCTTCATCCAGGCGACATATTCTGCTCCAGGGGCTGTCGTGCTCTCAAAATGAATCTCCTCCCAGGCGGCTGCATTCGATCCTGCCACTGTCTTCCAGAGCCGTGGCGGAATCGCATGTATCATCAAGCTCGGCCCCTCTAGCTTCAAAGACCCTTGTTCTCCCGTGATGATCCACTGAAACAGATTGGGGCTCGCAGGGGGATGCGAATACATGCAGACCGAAGCCGGGATATCCCCGTCACCCAATCGCCCGAGCAGGGAAAATGAGTCCGGCGCGTCATTAAAGCGGCCAGTCTTAGGCTTTCCTTGCTCATCCATCAGTATCGGCTTTGGGAAGCGCATGCTGGTCTGGGCGTGAAGGATGCGAAACTCGCCCAGCAGAAAAGCCATGGCGTCGAGAAGATGGCCGCCAGCAATAGTTACGATGTTGGCTCCTATGGTAAATCAGCCGTTGAATTATTCTGCAGCGGTTCCTTCATAGTTTACCATTTGCTTTGTCATGAGAGTGTCGCTTGTCCGCGTGGAATTTTAGAAACAGGTCATCGGTGACCAACATTGTAGTGGCCAGGATACGGCCCACCGACTCGGACTCAATAATTTCTTTCATCTGACCACCGCTCTCGTGTTAGAGCCTACAGTCAATCGGAGAACGGGCTACATACCTTCAAAACATGCGGTGAGAGTCTGGTAGGCAATCCCACCATGCTTTTCACGTGTTGTTCACGGGCTCGTCGAGCCAGGGCCTCTGCCTCTTCTAGGTTCGACGCAAAGGGCCATTCAACGTAGACGGCCTTACCGGCATTGATAGCGGCCATTGCCAGCTCAGCGCGTCGTGGTACCTTGACCGAGATCACCACCAGGTCAACCTCCCGGTCTGCGGCGAGGTCGCCGACACTGGCATATCCTCTTTCGCGCTGCAAGCCGTGAGCTTCTGCTGCTGCCATAGCCTTTTCAGCGGATGACATGGATAGTGCAACAATTTCATAGTGTTCTCTTAGTGGCGCAGTTGTCAACGGTAGTTTATGGATGTAGTTGGTGCAGTGGCTCGGATCTGCAGATAGACCCACGATCCCTAGGTGAATTTTGTTTGACATTAGGAAGAATATTCCGACTGCAGAATTTTTGTACTACTTGAACGAAGCCTCTCAGGGACGGCTGGATTGCTTTACTTTGATATCAGAGTGGCAAATGTACGCCAGGGTCCGACAAGAGCCTTCGGTGACCGGAGATCGCGACTTCGGCCAAGTCTTTTTATGGATTATACTAGGGTTGTTGTGATAGATGCTGTTCATCCTTGAGTCGACTAGACCTCGATTAAACAACCACCAAAAAAAAGTGAAAAAAAAAAGTAGGGGAATCCTTTCAAAAAACACCAGGATCATGACGGCAGTTCGTTACGGTACGATGATAAGCCATCTCCACAACGCTCTCACCCTCTCGTCGCAGAGCAAGTCTTCTGTCTCGGTTTGGATCAACGATGATATCCGACCGCTCCCACCGTCTCGTCGCACTTGGTCAACCCTGACGTTTATCGGCTGGTGGTCGGTTTGGCAGCTGAGTTTGACCAACTGGCAGCTGGGTGGCGCGTTGGTGGCCTCATCTTTGTCTGTCTGGCAGACCATGGTCGCTGTCATCCTAGGCAGAATCATCGCGGCAATTGTCGCGATCCTAATCGGCTACATTGGAGCCGAATGGCACATCGGATTCCCAGTTTACTCCAGGGTTATATGGGGGGTTTTTGTGAGGATGATTGCCGTTTCTTAATGTGGAACGCTCAGGTTGACGGACGTGATCTAGGGCGCTTTCCTTCCCACCTTACTTCGGATCGGACTCTCCGTTGTTGGCTTCGCGTTTCAATCCTATAGTGGTGGACTATGTGTGACTGCTATCCTGGCGGCTATCTTTCCTTCATTCTATCGGATGGAGAATACTCTCCCCATATCATCCCATGTCACGACCCAGCAAATCATTGGGTGGGCCATATTCAATATCATTTCAATTCCAGTGCTGTACCGACGGCCGGAAAGAAGTGAGAGAATGATGATCGGCATGAATGTAATCTCTTTTGCCTCTTTGCTGGGAATCATGGTCTGGTCCTTGTCCCGGGCCCACGGTGCTGGAGATCTGATTCACCAGCACTCGCAGCTTCATGGTAGTGCTGCCTTGGGGTTCGGAATCATGCAGGCAGTGACCACGGTGGTAGGGACTCTTTCAATTGCCCTGAGTGAGTTTGAATGCGCTAAATGTCATCGATGGGCGGCTGACACGGAATAGCAAGTCAGATGGACTTTTCCCGATTTGCCCGAAAGCCCAGTGATCAGGTCTTTGGGCAGTGGTTCACATTCGTCATCATAGGCTCGATTATGCCTCTCTTTGGGTGTCTTACCAGCTCTGCTACCCAGGCCATTTACGGACAAGCGCTTTGGAATCCTCCTACCATTCTCACCATGTGGCTGGAGAGGGATTATAGCCCGACCTCTCGTGCTGCAGCATTTTTTTCTGGGCTGGGGCTTGTCACCTCGCAACTTGCTCTAAATGTCGTGGATAACGGTAGGTCTTTGAACCCAAAAAACCAGCACACTCAATATCTAATCGTTGTATAGGCTATTCTGTGGGCATGGACCTCTCTGGGCTCCTCCCAAAATACGTCAACATCCGGCGAGGATGCTTTGTTGGCCTGATACTTGGCACCGCCCTTTGCCCCTGGGAGCTCCTCGCCTCCGCCACCACTTTTGTCGGCGTAATTTCGTCCTTCTCCATCTTTATGGCACCATTCTGTGGTATTCACATCAGCGATTACTGGATCATTCGCGGCCGACGTCTCAAGCTGTCAGACCTATACCACTCCCGGCCAGACGGTATCTACTTTTATACCATGGGGATGAACTGGCGCAGCGTGTTTCCGTGGCTGGTCGGATGGGTACCCCTGCTGCCGGGATTCTTGCACAGCATTCGCCCTAGTATTCAAGTACCGGTGAGCGCGGATCGACTTTATGCGCTTGGGTTCCCGTACGGCCTGTTGTCGTCGCTGATCGTGAACACCCTTATCAACAAGCTTTTTCCGCCGCGTGGACTTGGAGAGATTGATCAGGAGGATGTATTTGGGACTTTTACGGGAAGCGGCGATGTTGAGGATCAACAAAATGCAATGGGAAACAGTGAGCTGACGCCAGAGCAGAGTTCAAGCCTGGAACGACAGGAGATCGTAGGTATGAAAGTGTAGGTCTTTGGCTGTTGAATCTGTGAAAAGCATGATCTCTCCGGTTTTCTTTGTTCCAGAGATGCATATATATCAGATTGTATAGTCTATAACTATGCGTTCAATTTAGAATAAATTTTTAAACGAAATCCGTAGCGAAACATGGGTTCAACTGGACAAGATATTCAACTCTCACAAATGAAAACACCGAAACTATTCCGGCAAGCCGAATGCATGAACAGCGAACAGTAAAGTTATTTGGTTGATAATTTTATTTTCCATTTGATTACATCTTGCTCGAGACACATGAGAAGACAATATTGTGTTGGAAAAGACTGACTACTTAAATAACTGACATCTTCACGGTGTCATAAACCAACAGCATGATATGCCATCAACCTAAGGTTGTGGACTTCCTTACCCGCAGGAACTAAGCGGATCACATTTGATATTCTCTCAAATCAAATTGTCTGCATTTATAGCTTTCAATCTGTTAAATGACTGACAGAGCTGAACAAACAGATCAGTGCTATTACACCTACCAATCTGCACCAGCATCGGGACTGAGCCTCTCCGATGACCGCCGGATCAAAGAGGATGAGAGTCCCTGGCGTATCTCGGCTGCCGAACGGTTTCTTAGTTGGGTAATTCAATGAGCCGGGTATACGGATTACCCGACAAGCATTGTTTGGTGTATATATGCCAGTGAGCAATAGCATCATAGCTCGACTCCATGAACAACAGATCAGATTCTTCGTCCTGCAAACATGATATGGCAAACCCTATTGCAAGAGTTGTCGGCGGTACTGCAGGTGAACCCTGGTGCACTTAACCTTGATGTGAGCTTCGTTCAAAACGGCGGACATTCTCTCAGTGCAGTGGATTGGGCGGCTCGCCTCAAGAAACAGGGCATTTTTATATCTGTTGGCCAAGTTCTTTCTTGCTCTAATTTAAACGAACTGTTTAAAGGTTTGCTGCTGCCGTTAGAATCTGAAGCAGATGGTCAAATACCCCCAGAATTTTCGGACAATGGCGCTATACCATCGAGCACATCGTCTCCATGCCTTTCAACGCCGCCATCGAGCGACGTGACTACGACCGATGGGGATAGCTTGATGGGCTCTCAATTTCTCTTATCTGATGCTCTAATGGACGAGAGTACAACCGTCTCGCTGAGTGAGATGCAGGCCTCCCTCTTACATGGTTCCCTTAAGAACCCAGGAACGAACATCATCCACCATCACGAAACTTACCCGACAAGGATAATTCCACGATTCAAGGAGGCGTGGAAGGCTGTCCTCGAAGCAGAGCCAATATTTCAATCATCCACTCTTTTACTGCCAGGACAAGCGCAAGAAATATTTGTGTGGAAGGAACTCACTGTAGACACAGCGGCTGAGTATCACAGACAGCTGCAAGCCGTGCCTGTTGAAAGTTCCACGTCCTCCTTTACCGTGATCCATCGATGCTACGAGGGTACCAGTGATGCCCGGACCACTATTATATGGACCGTTCACCACGCATTGGTAGACGGATATTCTGCAATGCTATTATTTCACAAGGTCCGTCGGGTCGTCGCCGGACTGTCCGTCTCCCCTGGCCCGTCGTTCTCCCAAATCGAGCAGCAAATCAACACATGGCGCCGCACACATAAGGCTGAGGGTGATGAGTACTGGTCCAAGCAGGCGTCGCTCCTCCAACAGGCCCAGGGGGATCCCCTCTTGCCAGAACCGCAGCGGGATCACGTACCAACGCCTCCGACCCAGAGCGAAGAAGTCCTCATCGCCAGCAACACCTTACAAGCACGGCTCCAGATTGCGAGCCAGGAGCTTGGAGTAACACCAGCTACTTTCTACTATGCAGCGTGGGCGTTCGTGCTCAGTCTCTATACGGACTCAGGTGCGGTGGTTTTCGGGGCGGTCATGGCAGGACGCAATCTCCCGTTGCATGGGATTGACGAGGTAGTTGGACCATTGATCAACACCCTTCCTCTGTGCATCAAGCTCGATGAAAGGCAGTCTGTACGTGACTGCCTCCGGAGTCTTTTCAGTCAGGTGGTCGAATTGGCCGAGTACCAGTGGACGACTCCGAATAACGGATATTCTCGGACATTTGCCTCGGCGATGGCAATGCAAGTGCCTGAGCCAGACTTTCCAGACGGTCCGTTACCACTGGAGCCGCCGTACACTCGACAGACAATGGACGTCCCACTAAGTATTAATATTATGACAAATGGAGCGGCCCGCTTCATCTACCATACGGCTCGTTACAGCCCAGGGGATATGACCCGGATCAGCAACTACTTTCACCGTGCCCTGCAGCTTCTCCTCCGCCCACATCAGACTGTGAAAGAGTGTATGCAGGGGATGCTGGACTGTGGTGACCTGGAGACCTTGATGACATTTGGAAACTGTCATTCAGGACTAACTACGGCCATTACGGTCCAGGAAGACTTAGTGACGCTATTCGAATCTGCTGCGTCGCGACATCCTGCCGCCATTGCGCTTCGAAAAGGCAGTCATGAACTAGAGTACCAAGAACTAGATGCCTCTGCCAGTCGAGTGGCAGTCTCTTTACGCAATCACATTTCTGATGGTGATGTTGTCTGCCTTCACGCAGACCGTTCCATGCACTGGATTGTCGGGATGATGGGCATCCTGAAAGCCGGCGGAGTCCTTTGCGCCGTAGATGCAGCTCTTCCCCCTGAGGCGCGAGATGTCATCTTCGCTGCGTCAGGAGCTTCTGTCTTTCTAGTCCCTAATCAAGCAGATAAGCATTTGCAGCCCTCGGCTTGTGAATTTGCACTGGTGATTGCGGAAATTCTTGAGAGCGACCAGACGCCCCTGGCCCCCCGCCGCTTGCCCCGTCCCGCTGACAACGCATATCTTTGCTTTACCTCCGGGTCAACGGGAAAGCCCAAGGGGGTGATGTGTAGTCACGAAGGGCTGGTCGCATTTCAGCGTGATCTCGAAGTGCGACTCTTTGCGCAACCGGGCCAGCACATTGCACAGACAATGTCAGTTGCATTCGATGGTAGCATCCATGAGATCTTTTCTGCACTTAGCTACGGTGCCTCACTGGTTCTGCAGAGCGGTGGAGATCCATTTGCGCATCTTCACGATGTGGACGCGGCTATTCTCACCCCATCAATGGCTCGCGTGTTGGATCCGGCAGATTTCGAAAGATTGGCTACTGTGGGTCTTTCCTATACTTCGTCGTTGCTGCTCACTACTGATTGATGACGCTCTGTGTTAGGTATATCTCGTCGGAGAGCCCGTGCCAATAGAGGTCGCCGATAAATGGGCCCAGCACAAAACACTCTACAACATGTACGGTCCGACGGAGGGCA
Organism: Aspergillus fumigatiaffinis; assembly: GCA_012656285.1. Classification (NCBI taxonomy): domain Eukaryota; kingdom Fungi; phylum Ascomycota; class Eurotiomycetes; order Eurotiales; family Aspergillaceae; genus Aspergillus; species Aspergillus fumigatiaffinis. Next base: position 270,286 of record JAAAPX010000021.1, on the reverse strand, counting down.
CCTGTGGCGCCACAATCAAGCGTCTCTTGCCGCAACAGCAAGTGACAATAGGGCCCCCAAACCCTTCGACCCGGCTATATATTATGAATCGACAGCAGGAGCTTCTCCCTCCCGGCGTTCTTGGAGAAATATACATAGCTGGCGTTCAAGTTGCCCGCGGGTACATCGGGATGCCCCAACAGACCGCGGAACGATTTCTACCAGATCCGATCCGAAAAATAGGCGAGCGCATGTATCGCACCGGAGATAGGGGTTACTGGACGAGTAATGGCGAGGTCGTCTGCCTTGGTCGTTCTGACCGCCAGATCAAGCTGCGCGGCTTCCGCCTTGACCTGGACGACTTGGAAGCCCGCATGGTCGGAGCGGTACCAGCTGTGACAGCTGTCGCAGTCAGTCGGCAGGGTGATCATCTTATTGCTGCTGTTCTGCCGGCCTCAGTTGACGTGCATGCATTTGCGGCGCGCGTGGCGCAGATATTACCCCCTTATGCGATACCGCGCAAAATTGTCGCCCTTGATGATTTCCCGACCACCAAAGCGGGGAAGCGGGACTATCAGGCGCTTGCGAAAATGAGTATAAAGGCTTCCGCAGCCATTGGTCGCCCGTTGCACACCCCTCTGGAGAGAACGGTAGGGAACGCCTTTCGGGACGTCCTTCGGCTAGCCCCCGATACCAGGCTCAATACCTATTCCAGCTTCCGCGAATTGGGTGGCCACTCGTTACTACAGCTGCTTTTGGTCACCCGTCTAAGCCAGGCTGTGGGCCGTCAAGTTCCCCTGCGTTTGGTAGTACAGCATGACCGCATTGAGCAGCTCGCATCAGCCATTGAAAAAGGGCCCTCTCTGCCTCTGGTTCTGGCACTGGACGCGAACACACTGGGGGAATCAACGCTTTCTCCAATGGAACAAGAGTGGTGGCAGAAATATCAAGCCCAGGAGAGCACGTCTAGTTTCAATGTTAGCTTCATGGCCAAAATCGACAGCGACGTTGTTGACCGTGTCCGCCTTGCCGACGCCTGCAACGCAGTCTTGTCCCGGCACCGCATCCTGCGTTCTCGCTACGTCTTCTCTCAGAAATCAAGGACTGTGAGGCGCCAGTACAGCCACCTGCCACCACGTGTCCGGCATGTCAAAGTCATGGACCCCTGGATCGAGATCAACCGACCCTTCGCATTGGCCCACCTGCCCCCGATTCGCGCCGCTCTCTCGAGGTCTCACCTTATCCTTACCATGAGCCATATCATCGCTGATCTAACGACTATGCAGATACTTCTGCGTGAGATCTCCACCCACTACCGCGGCGGCACCCTTCCGTGCAACTCACAGTCGTACATGAACAGTACCCTCTGGCAAGATAAGCCAACCTCCTGCGACCTGATCTTTTGGTCTGAATGTCTCGGAGAGCAGCCGCTCACCACACACCTTCTTGGCCACGCAGTCCACCGCCGGGGCTACCACGGAACCTCTGCTTTCTGTGAGATTCCCCAGTCCGTGTACCAAGCTATGCTTGGCTTCTTCAACCAGTTCTCCATCACACCTCAACAGCTGGCTCTGGCCGCTGTGGCCCTCTGTCTTGACGATCCCTCCACTGTTCCTCCTTCCACTGATATCGTTCTCGGGCTTCCCTACATCAACCGGAAATCCAATGAAGATCTAGACGTTGTGGGGCTTTTTCTGGAACCCTTACCCGTACGTATTCGCTATAGCCCTGGAACTGAGTCCGGGTCCTACCTTCACTCTGTCCAGAGCTCCGTCCGTGCCTCGGTCAGCCACGCCATACACTGGGACCAGCTTCTCTCACATCTCCAGGCCAAATCCACTCCGCCAGATCATCCCCTCTTCGAGACGGTGGTGACTTTCCACAGCCGCAGCCATTCAAATGGCCTGGAGCTCTCCGTTCCAGGGTTTCAGACCTGCTACACTTTTCCCCAAGGCGCCAAGTTCCGCCTTTTATGTGAATTCAGCGCACTATCCGAGGATAAGCTCCTACTGAGGATGGAATATGATCGGGATTGCTTCTCTGAAGATGATATTTGGCTCATACAAAGACGGATATCGCTAGCCCTGGCGTTACTGGTGCAGGACGTTCCCTACGAGCGTATTAGGGACAGATTGGTGGATTTGGCTGATGTGCCGGAACCAAAAATATTAGAGGCGGACAAAGTATTTGGGATACCTCTCGCAGACATCTAGGGCTAATTTTAGACTCACTTGCCTCTTTTGTTTGTGGCTCATTGAAGGCTGGTGTGGTTCATACAGATAATAATTTTGAGCCTTTCATCTATGAATCCATACAGCGATTTGCGACAATACATATAGTCTTTCCTAGTACATGCAATTGTAGATGAGATATATGTATATATAGATTGTGGAGAAGTACTCACTAGGACTTTGCCCACCGGACATGTAGGGTCTCAGAGTAATCTGGTATTCAATTATGAGAGTCGTGAAATGAGTTTTAAGGGTAAAATCGGATGGGCTCTTTCAGGAAAGCATCTTGGCAGATTCTTTGGATGTATCTATTCTTCCGCGTTCTACCTATGAAGTGCAATAAATCTTTTACCCAAAAAATGGTTTAACATCATCCTCCAATGACAAAAGGTGACGCGACGTGTGGGCGACCTTTTCCACAGCTTCAAGAACACGCAGGACATTTCCCCCCACAACCGCGACAACATCGTCAACAGCAACCCCCCGATCGAGCAATTCTTGAACAAGGTTTGGGTATTTAGACACATCCTCCAACCCCTTTGGCCCGCGAGCCATTCCATCAAAGTCACTTCCCAAACCCACATGCCGGTACCCAATTAGGTTGCCAACGTACTGTATATGATCCGCGACATCCGCCAAAGTTGCCGCCTCAGGATCCTCGCAATTAGTGTACTCAGGATAGAAAGTGATCATGATGATGCCGTTATTCTGCTGTAGTAAGCGCAGTGACTCATCATCGACGTTGCGCGAGTGAGGGCAGAGTGCATAGGCCGACGAATGCGAGTACATGACCGGAGCGCGTGAAAGCGCCAGTGCGGCGCGCTGTGTTTCCCGACTGGTGTGAGAGAGGTCGACAATCATACCGAGGCGGTTCATCTCGGCAACCAATGCCTCGCCGGCAGCGGAGAGTCCGTGATGTTGGGCGTCGGCTGGTGCCTCGCTGTCAGCGTAATGGTTGTGGCAGGTGTGAGTGAGCGAGGCATAACGGACCCCGAGCTGATGGTACACGCGCAGGATGCTAGGGCTGGTGCCGATCTGATGCAGGCCTTCAATACCAAGAAGGCTAGAGATGCGCCCGGGGTGGTGGTTGAAGTTGTCACGTATCTCGGCCACCGACGACGCCGGAACCAGCGAGGCCGGGAAATGCTCGGTCAGCCGGCGGACGAGGTCAATCTGCTGGAATGTGTCTCTGACGATCTCATGGTAGACGTGCTCACTGCCAGAGGTGAGGTTATAGGGCTCTCGGGGACTGAATGGAAGGGTTAGTATGCTTGGGCTGCGCAACGCTGGATGACTTGCCATTCCACATAAACACTCCAAAATTGGGCTCCTAAGCGCCCCTGATGCAGGCGTGGAAAGTCCACCTGTCCGTACAGGCGAATCTGATCTGTGAAATTATCTTGGTAGATGTGGTTGTGGTAGAAGGCTCGGATCCAAATCGGGAAGTCATTATGTCCATCTAGCCGCGGTCAACCCAGTTTCATTACGTCTGTCAAAAGAGTCATACCTGTCAAGGGCATTTGGGAAAGCACCTGTTCCAGAGGATCCAGAGCAGAAAATGCCGATCGGAAGAGACATGTTCCAACAAATGCAAGCAACGTCAGGAGGAGGCCATGTCTGAGTCTGCGCTGGCAATTTCCCCAGGTTATGTCTGCTGGCCTCTGGCTGGGATGCAGCTGCTCAATATCCTGTTTCTCAGCCATGGAACTGAATAACCCCCTGGGATTGATTATCGCAGAAGCCTCTCTGTAGCAAGGGCCGCAATAGGTATCAATACAAGAATATCCAGTATGTACGAAACCAGATGTTTGCCGGTTCCGATGCTGTTCGGCCGCCGGGTGAAACTGGTGAGTATTATTGAGATACCCCCTCCGGCCAGAAGAAGTCTCAGATTATGTGGCAGAGTCTGAAGCTTCTATAGTCAAGAAATTACAGCCAACATGATAGATCGCTATATACAGAGCGGGAATATGCCATGGATCATCCTGGCATTGCCTGTTCTGGTTCTGGTCACGCTACTGCCTCGAAAGGTTACGAATTCAATCTTTTCAGCCATTATAGACGTAAGTATTCTTGTTCCGTTAATTTAGCCCGATTTTCTGAGCGGTGTGCAGAAATACCTTCTCTGGCGCTATCCTATCCGCTCTATTGATGGCACTCACACTCTGCCCACATGTCCGTACCAGTGGCCCAATGGCCAGGGCGATGTCGGCAAGTTTCTGCAAGGCATTGAGAATCGTGACATGTGGGAGAAGGAACATGGAAAGATTTACCGGATTTGGTCTGGAATGAAGCCAGAAGTGTAGGCACATCTAGACCCATGTCACCAATGCCTAGTGCTTATGAATAGCAGAGTTCTTACTCAACCGCATCACGTACAATCCGTTTTTCGAGATTCCAACAAGCATTCCAAAGCCGAGAACAACAATTCGGGGTATTTGATGAGCGAGCTCCTCGGCCAATGTGTCGGTCTGATCAGCCAGGAGCCCTGGAAGTGTCTGCGCGCTGTAGCAGAAGTGCCATTCCAACATGACAAGGCGCCAGCCTACGTTCAGCTAGTCCTCAGACATATACGGCAGCATTTTTCCAGCTTGCATGTTCATGGGGATCTTCAACATGGGCGCATACACCCTGCACAAGACCTGAAAATGCTTCCATTCTGGATCGTCGCGGAAATTTTCTATGGCGAGAGCGACATCGCAATGCGCGAGGAGCTACAGCAGCTGTGCCTCATCCGCGAGCAGATATTCAGGCGCATGATTCAAGGAGGGCTCGTTCGCTGGAGATGGTCGCGATATCTCCCAAGCACAACAAACCGTCAGCTGGCCGATTTCAAGTCGCGCTTCAGGCGCTTCAATCAGCAAGCCTACCAGCGCGCCTGCAACCAGAACAAGCGGAGCCTTCCTATTGTATCTATGACCGAAGCCGCTCAGTCAGGGAAAATCTCCCTGGAACAAATCTACCAGACCATTGACGAGGCGCTCTTCGCAAACCTGGATGTCACCACAGGGGCCATTTCCTGGAATCTGGTATTTCTGGCGGCACACCCGGCAATTCAAAACCGAGTCCGGGAAGAGGCGCAGGCTGCAGCAGCGCGCGAAGCATATCTCCTCTCCTCTTCAACCCTCCTGGCCGCTTGTGTCTTAGAGTCTGCCCGTCTCAAACCCCTGGCAGCGTTCACTGTCGCACAGTCCGCACCGACAGACCGTACGGTGGAGGGATACTGTATCCCGGCAGGCACCAACATAGTTGTTGATACATACGCGCTGAATATTCACAACGAATTCTGGGGAACTGACAGCCAGAGCTACCGACCTGATCGCTTTCTTAAGCATCGGGCGACGGAACTGCGGTATCAGTATTGGCGCTTTGGATTTGGGCCTCGCCAGTGTATGGGCCGCTACGTCGCGGATCTGGTTATCCGGGCCTTGTTGGCCCATCTGGTGGTGAATTACGAAATGGGGATCCTGGATGGAGATGAAGACAAGTGGAATCGAGACTCAGAATCCTGGATTACACTGCCGGACATGCAGCTCATGTGCGAGCCGCGCAATTTGCCAGTGACCAAATTGTGAGCACCAGTATCGTTGTAGATTGAATATATTAACTTTGACAATATGATTGTATTGAGAATATAAAATATAAGATGAAACAGAAATACTATCATGACATCTAGTTGAGACGCAGAAGCTCAATATCAATGCCCTAACGTAGGAGCGCGCTCCAACACCCGAGCCACCGCAGGCCGGCTCAACATACGTTCACCCCAGGCTTGAATTTGGGGCCAGTCCTTGATGTCCACGCCTAAAAAGGTAAACATCCACGGCATTGCGAAAGGAAAGTAGGACAAATCAGCGAGAGTTGGTCGGTCCTTCAGGGCAATGTACTGTTGGTCGGCCTCCTTCAGTCTCTTCTCCAGGATATCCCATTGCCTCAAAGTGTTTGCATGCAATCTGCCAGTGTCAGCAAACACCAGAAAATAAAGGTCCATGGGTTGATAATGAACAAACTTTGCAATAGTTCGTGGAAGTTGAACTGGGTTAGCTCGCGTGGGATAGCCTCGCATAAAATATAACCAGTATTTCGCCGTGGGCCTGAAAATTAGTAAATGGAGGTCCATCTCTCGAAGGCATGCCCGCCATCTTACTCACCCCAAGCCTGCAGTCTGATACGCCGTCCAAGCCAGGACAGCGCCCTTCTCGGCGGCCGTGCGGCCACTCCAGCTACCGTCCGCGTCGAATCGGTCCGCAAGATATTGAAGACAGGCCGTGCTCTCGAAGACGATGACCTTCTCGCCTGTGACAGGGTCTTTATCTTTCAAAGACGGGACCATGCGTTCTGGATGAATGCTGTAGAACCACTCATCGCGCGTGTCAATAACAGAGAGCAAGTGGGGGAATTGCAGCTCCTCGGCTAAAATGAGTGGTTTGAGGTAGTTGATGTAGGACGTCTCGTCGGCTGCAATGGCATTTAGCAATATACTTTTTAGGAACCCGATGGGTGAAGCACCTTTGATGACATACAGAAGGACTCTCCCATCATACTCAACGTCACCCCACACGACGGCCCCATTAGAGACTGAGGAAGAGAGTGCATTAGCCATTGGAAAGAAAAAAAAAAAGCTGGATGCATGCACGAGAAATGAATAGTTTCTTGTTTAATTGCAGTCTTCTACTAGTGTATGTATATGAGTGTGATTTTAGAGCAAAAGTATGGTCGGTCCCCGGATCGCTATACTTTCCAACCCTCCAGGGGCCGAAGGTCAATTGCGCACACCCATGCCCTCCGTAGTGGATGGATGCTGCGGACCTGCCACCCAGCCTCAGCAGCTAGCTGGCGCCACTGCGCTTCGGAGCGTTCCTGGCCATTAGCGGTCATCATCATGTTAATATCGCCATACCGGGATAGGCGTCCCATCTGCCCATCTGACAAGATTGACTCGAGCACAACAAGGCGGCTGACTGGTCCTGGGATCAAGGCTGCACGGATTCGTCGTAGAATGGTGAGCACATCTGGGTCCTTCCAGTCATGGAGAACCCATTTCATCGTGTACACCTCGAATGCCGGCACAGACTGCAGGAAGTCTCCGCCTATGAGATTCGCGCGCGGGACGCGGTCGCGCAGCTCATAGTATGGCCCATCAGGCTCATGAAAGAGACTCACTGCGTGCTCGATGGTGCGAGGTAGGTCGAAAATGCCACCCTTCATTCCGGGATTTTCGCGGAGCAGAGACGCCAGGAAGCCGCCTCCACCGCCGCCGACGTCCAGGATCGCCCGGTCACCGACTTCGTGCCAGGGGTAGTCGGCCAGAATACCGGGGGCTTGAGCGATGGCACCGCCGCCCAACGTTCTATGCAGCCGGGGCAACCATCCCTGCGCTTGGAAAAAGGTGAACATATCGTCGTCCGTGTCGAAATTGATCTGCGCGGCCCACCGTGGCTCGTTCTGACGAATCGACTGTGGGATACCTCTTGCGATATCATAGAACTCATTTCCGTAGAGGTCAACCCAGTGGTGCCACTGCGTCCAGTGTGTCGTGTGCAGCAGAGTAGAAACGCGATTGTTGCGGTATCGACCCGAGGCTGCATCAAAATCGAAAATGTTGATATTGCGCAGGACGCGAAGTATTTGCTCCAGTCGGTCTGGGTGAGCGCTGCTGGCCTGTGCCAGCTCGGCTACAGTTAGGCCCTGTGCGTTTTGTTCCGCGAGAATATCAACGAGTTTCAGCTCCACCGCTGCGCAGAGACATTTCGTGCTCACGTAGCCTTTGTAGAGAATATTAGCTATTTATAAGAGGGAAACCGATTGCACCATACCTAGAAAATGATCTGCAAGCACGAGATGTGCTGGCTCAAGCAGCTGCTGGGTTTCATGCAGGAGGTTGATTGCCTTGCCCGCCAGGTCTTCCAACGCCGAATCCGGCAATTCTTGATCGGGATGGAGTGTCTGAAGCAATCCCTTTTTCCCATTTGCCAGCAGGGCATCACGCGCTGCTTCTACCTGAGCGATGAGTAACTCCAGTGTAGTTTGAAGCTTGGGCTGCTCAACGTCTTTCAGTGTCGTGATAGTCATGATAGTCATTCTGTCAACAGCACTAGTGGTCACAGCTCCCAAGATTGGCCGTCAAGTTGAACATTTGTCCCTATCCATGGGGGTTAAATATAGCGTCAAGGCCCCTCCCCCGGCAGCCTAGAGCGGAGATCAAGCGAATTCGGAGCCCGAATCAGCAATGATTTGTGAGGACATGAGCTGCCAGCACATAAAAGTCATTTAGAAGGCTACAAAGGAAGCCTCCAGGAATAGACTATTGGCTTCGTCTAGCGATAGAAAGCTTTAACATGCCAGCTGACGCTCTAATCATCGGCGGAGGCCCAGCTGGTTTGAAGGCAGCCTGGGACTTAGGTCGAGGGCATCATCGCACTATCTTGTTCAGCGCATGCAGTGCTCCAGCGGACAAATGTGATGAGCAGCTAAGCCAGCCACCGCGCCCAAGCAGCAACTTTCTTCTAGAAGGGACATTTGGGAACTCTAGCTTCTTCGATCTTGCCCGGGAGGAAACCCAGCAACAGGCATCTCATGTCTGCATTGAACGGCGACGCATCATCAGGGTGAAGCGCCTTGCTGACGGGATCTTTCAAGCGGAGGACCCAGATGGCAACTCCTGGAGGGGACGACTTCTAATCCTCGCCCATGGCTCCGTTGAGGTCTTTCCGGATATAGCGGGATATGGTAATTGTTGGCGACAGCAGCGCATGTAAGTCTACTTCTCATTTGAATCGTATTCAGAACGCTAAATGCGATCAGACAGACGACTCCACATACACAAAAACTACCAACTCATGACTCTGCGAGAGGTGTAGCGATCCTGGCTGTTGGAGACCTGGCGGAGCTTACAGTGGCTCTACGCACCATTTGGCGGATCCGGAAATACAACAGTCAAGTTCATGTCTACACCAATGGCGACCATGAACTGGTGCAAGCCCTCCAAACCCGGATGTCGCCGGATACAGGAATCACAATTGAAGGAAAAGGCATTCTAGGCCTTGAGCCTGACATTAGTACTTCCTTGGGGGTAGTCATTCGCCTGCTCGATGGCACTACTATAACAGAAGCATTTCTTTATCACTGTCCGACCTCGCAGCTTTGTGGACCATTTGCGAGGCAGTTGGACCTTGAGTTGGCGGAATCAGGCGCCATCCAAGTTTCAGCGCGTGCGCCGTATATGACCAGCATGGACGGTGTCTACGCGGCTGGTGATTGTGCCTCGTTGGACAGGCGAACCCTGTTCAAGGCGCTGTCTATGGGTGAAGGGGTTGCAGCGTCGGTGGCCGCTCGGTTGGAGCAGGAGCAATGGCAGGATTTGCAGAGTAAAATTGACTGACTGGGCAGAACGGCTAGTTGAGCTCCTTGGCGAGTTCATACAATCCAAATCTAGGTATGCTTTAGGCCGAATCGGCTTTTAGCCCGTGAGACATTTCTGTTTCCAGCCCTGAATACTTCTTATCAAGTAATTGGTTTCCCTGTACCTACCTCCGTAAATTCCCTCTCGTTCCTTGCTTCTTTCTTCAGCCAGTCATTTGTTTAATATTACGGAAGAATATCTCACACTGCCGAATCAGGAAAGTGCTGAGTTGCCATCTTCGATTTCTTCACTCCAGGAGCTTGGATACCCTCCTTAAGACAGCTTACCAGGCTATAGTTATCTCAGACTTTTAGTATTTAAATACATCTCTCATTTCGCTCCCATTCTTGCTGATTGGATCGCAAGATCTCCAGTTTCCGGTTTGCATGCTGCTAGAGGATTGGCCCGCCAGATCTGACATTTTATGTCTACCTTCTGCGTGTTCAGGGAAGAGGAATGTTATTCCAAGCAAGCTGTGCGTGGCTTACACGGCAGTGATCCGGTTCGCCGCGTGGCTTTGAATAAGATTAACCCCGATTTGCTGTTTTAATAGGTGGACTCTCCATAGAACTTGAGAGGTTCAACATTTACGGAGCTAAGAGGCCACGGCGCTATTATGCAGGCGGCAATAATGAGAGCAATCTGGGAGCTGCCGGAGCCATTGAGTAGTCCACTGTCTAGGGAGCACTCAGGTGATGCCTTTTTAAAAGCCAGCCGCTACCTGTATCAGGCAATCGGATGCCAACTCTAGTATGAGATTATTTCAATGATTCAGCACTGTGGTTGGGGGACTCGGAATGTTTTCTTCTTGTTCGAGCTACCTTCCCCTCTAACTAGTGATCTACCTTAGGATCTACTGAGCTATGTATGACGATTAGATTGTGAATTTAGTGGGAATCTTCATGCTTGCCACATCCCTCAGTATTATTGAACTCTAGTCTAGAATACTCGTTTAGGAAGAATGTGGCCTTCATTGGGTTTCATGATTGCATATAACTTACTCGCGTTTTCGTAACCCCAAATGATTCCGCGTATTCTGAAAACCTACTACTAGGTCTACCGCGGACTCGATATATAAACCGGCCAAAGCAAACTTTTTACTATCACCTGCTCGTATTAATTATACCCACTATGTCCACAAGGACCACGAACGTCAAACAGCATAATATCATCATCAACAAATCCTCAGTCAGGATATCGGGTTCTCATATAGTCAAGATATTGAATGCCATATAGCCAGTATACCGAATCATCAAATCCTCATATAGTAGAATATATATGGTTGAAACAACTAGTACTTATTTTGGGGTTTGGGGGGAAATCCCTTCTCTTTTCAAGTATGGATATATATTTATATATACACTCAACATCCTTACTATATAGTATTCGATATCCTGACGATATGATATTTAATGGTTCGATATCCCTTAGGTACTATGTAGTATTTAACACCCTGACTATGAGAGGGTTTGATGATTTATACTGGCCCTGTGGTATTCGATATCTTGATGATACGAGGTTTCGACGATTCAATATCCTCACAATATTGTATGTGACACCCTTCATATATGAGTAGTTTGATATCTCTACAATGCTAGTGTTCAATATCAGTATTTTGTTAGTATAGTATAGCAAGACCTACAGTAAACCCCCGATATAAGCAACTATTACAGACGGCCACTTTTGCTTCCTTATATCGAAATTTCCTTATACTGGATTCTTTAGCAACTAACACTAGAAATATATATTTCTCCACCTAAACACTCCTAGACGTTACTCTGATACTATTTCTTGAGTTTCCCCCCTAAAATCACCCTTTTATACCATACAAGATACTATATAAAAGCCTCCCAGAGGTACTCTGTAGTGGTGGCCATAATTTACCACTTATGTAACCCTATATTAGCCTGTAGAAATACCCTAAAAAGTGGCCCAGGATAGGCAGGCAGTGGTATAGATACATAGAAAAATACCCTAATATAAGGAATTATGTATGGAAGAAAAGATTTTTTTAAGTAATTTCCGTATATTGGAGTATTAAGCAAATTATTATGGGAATTTAATTCAGAGACCGGGATTAGTTGCTATATCCGAGGTTTCCCTTATAGCGGAGTTGCTTACTCTGTATGCTCCCTACCTATGGGGGCGGAGGGTGTGGGTATATGTACCACTGGTAAAGATTTTATTTTGGGGTTTGTACAAATAGTCTGCTGTAAGATGCCGCTTACTGCATAGCATGCACAAATCAGTTTAGCGCAGCCCATTTCTTTTAACGATTCCACCTCAGCGGTTATCCTGATTGGCGATCTTCAGGGGGTGCCTCTTATGTACTTGGACCAGCTGGAAGCCCATAGGCGATCAATCATTGGCTTATGCTATGTCCTAGTCTGTGCTCCCCATTTCCTTTGTGAATCGCCCGACTCTCGTGGTTTCACATCGGGCCCCTCATCGTCGGCGACCGGCCTGAAAAATGTGAATTTTTTTGATCCCAAGAGATATAAAGGGACATCCCAAGTCTCCGTTTCCCTATGGTAATCATAGGATACGACACGGCCTATTGCATCTGATAACTACCTACCTTTCACCTTAATCAGCAATGACAACCCCACTCTTTGATTGCCTGATAGTCGGCGGTGGTCCCGCTGGATTAGCCGCTGCTCTGGGTCTCTGCCGTGCGGTCCGTACTGCTGTAGTTTTTGACTCCAGGAGCTATCGCAATTCTCTGACTGAACACATGCATAATGTGTCCACCTGGGACCATGCCAAACCGCAAGACTACCGAACGGCGGCCCGGCGTGAGCTGACCGAAGGCCGCTATAATACGGTGACACTGGCCGATGTCGCGCTACAAAAGGTGTACAAGTTGGACTCGGGCGAATTCGAGGCAACCGACGTGGGGGGGAAAACTTGGAGGGGCAAAAAGCTCGTCCTGGCCACTGGTGTTAAGGATGAAATTCCCGCTGTGCTGGGTTATGCGGACTGCTGGCCAAAATCCATGTGAGCTTCCCGCCTCGAGGCTTTCCCTTCGTATTTCTTCCGGAAGAGGAAAGCCAATGGCAATGCAACTAACGTAATTCCATGCAGTTACCACTGCCTGTTCTGTCATGGATTCGAGGAAAAAGGGAGTCCTTCGGTGGGCGTCCTCGCGATCGGACCAACCGCCAACCCCAAACCCGCCGAGCATCTCGCTCGGCTCGCTCACAATCTGGCCGAAAGTGTGACAATCTACACTAACGGCGATGAAGTGCTAGCCGAGCAGCTGCGCCCGGCCATTGAAAACGACCAGTGGCTGCACCTTGACACACGGCCCATCAAGCAACTGCACAGGACGGACGGGGTTCCGGTCAAGGTGGAATTGCAAGACGGAACAGAGAAAACGGAGGGATTTCTCGTTCACGCAATGAAGACAACCCCTGTCCTGGACTTTGAGAATAACCTGGAACTTGAGCTCTCGCCTCAGGGAAGCGAGTTCAAGACCAGCGCGCCCTTTGGCGAAACGACCACTCGCGGCTGCTTCGCGACGGGCGACTGCGGAATGGCAATCAAGGCGGCCAGTATGTCCATGAGCCATGGATCGTTGGCGGCGGTAGGAGTGGTGTCCCAGTTGGCTTTTGATGAGAAAGCGTAGATCCGTTGCTTTAAGACTGACGCGCATTCGCGGTATGATACAGTCAATCTACAAAAAGACAGATCACTGTGAAAGAAATCAAATGGATCGTAACCAGAGATAAAATGCACTTCAATGATATTTAGCCCTGTATCTGCTGCTAGAACAACCGCAGGGTAGCTCGTGATCCCGGGAACTCGCTCTAGTTGTTGGAGCAGGCGACTGTAGGATGTGGACTATGAAAAGTCATGTACCCTGGGGATCCGATTTTATCTCTGTACGGCAGGCTGTTCATTCATATGCATTTTCTAGATCGAACAGAACAAGATCGATTCATCGAGGAACACTACGCCGAAACCTAATCTCTAGCTAGCCTCGAGCAATCCCCACCAATCTATCTGGTGGCGGCATTGTCATCTTTTTCCAATCATGGCTATGCCTCATCATCGTAGAAAACCAAGCACCGAACCTCGACACTCTCGCGCAGAGGGGCATCCTCGGGGGTGTTTGGGTGCTGGAACGCGCAATGGGCACACACTACGCTCACATTAGCCTGGCTCTGGTGGCCTTGGGACGAATCCTCTTACTGTATCCTGAAACTCCCTCCTTGCTGTCCCAGATCTTGATAAACGTTATCTCATCTGTCTTCTGCCGGTCCAGATAGTACCAGCGCTGATCTTTATGATAGCTGATGCTGACCGTCTCCCCCCTGAGCTCAAATCGGTTACGGTATAACTGAGTCGGGTGGATGCTCGCCTTGGCCAAGGTCGTACAATCCATCATAGCGAGGGGCCAATCCTGGACGGGGCCCTTCAATGGACGCCACACACTGCATAAATGTTAGGAGTCTGCAAGATGGCCTATGGGGGGTGACTATGTGCACTTGATGATCTGGGCCCGGCCCTTCAGTAACTGATCTGCCTCGTCAGGTAGATGCTGATAGATACGTCTTCGCGCACCCAATCGGGATCTTTGTCAATCATTGTCAGCACACTGCCCGTGTGGGATTGCAGCAGACGTACTGGTCACAATGAACCTAAAGTTTGTAAGCGCTGTGGTACGATTGACTGGGGGGAGACAAGAATTTACGCACTGTACTCGCAGGTTGTTCGCGGCCATTTGGATTCTTCCCAGCCAATGCTACCTCCCGGCGTCGCACCGTATGATCAAAAATGACCACGCGCGATGCCTGAGTCTGGCGCTTGACCAACTCCTCGACGATAGGATAGTATAGTAGTCGCACTGTTTCCTCGTCCCCCGCGCGGATCGCCTCCAGGATCTCGGGGCGGGTGCCCTCAGGGTCCACCGCAAAGGCAAATCCGTGCGTATCGAGGTTAAAAGAATCAAAACAAGGCCTTGCATCAGAGACGCTGACAGTGTGCTGCTCCTGGCTGAAATTGCTGACTTCGAAGCCCTCTCCGGCCGCAGACCGGTAAAAAGGAGGCTTCTCCGATGGCGCTCTCGCCGCGATGAAGCCCATCTGGGCGGAATACTGGGTCAAGGTGGCCATTTTAGGATAACCATTCACATAGAGCGCCAGTTCTGAAAGCCCTTTAGAAAATTTACTCGCTGCTCAGAATGCATTGAAAGGCAACCTTATTATCCTGTTCTGCAGGGATGTATGCTGAGATTTTGCCAACATTGGGCGCCGATCGGTGGCCGGATTCCTCGGTCCTTCGTCTTTAACTGGCCCCTATATCAGCTTATATCAGCTGCTGACAATTAACCAGTACAGAAGCCATATCTTCTACGATCCTGGCTGAGCTGCTATCCACCAATATGGCCGACATGGCATCCGAACAAGTGCCCCTCTACGATTGCCTTATCATTGGTGGGGGCATTGCAGGCCTCTCAGCGGCCCTGAGCCTGGTACGCACACTTCATTCTGCAGTGGTCTTTGACGAAGGACTCCATCGCACCGATGGCTCGCCGCATCTAGCTACCATACCTACTTGGGACGGTCAGGAACCAAAGAGATTTCACGAGGAAGCAAAGTTCAACATCCTCAGCAAGTACAGCACGGTCGAGTTCGCCGACGTGAAGCTGAAGACGATAATTCAGATAGCCGGCGAAGAAAATGCGGGACGCTTCTGTGTCCTTGACGAGCATAGCCGCCGCTGGCTCGGGAGAAAGGTGATTCTGGCGATGGGGGTTGAGGATATCCTCCCCGACATCCCCGGTTTCAAAGAGTGCTGGACCCATGGCATGTGAGTAAAGCCGTATGGGATTTAATTTTTATCAGCTAAAGACCATGGCTAGTTTTCACTGCCTCGTTCATCGTGGCTATGAACAGCGAGGTTGTGCCTCAGCGGGCGTCCTTGCCATTGACGGCGACGCCAACTTCCATGCGGCGCGGCATCTGGCTTTCCAGGCTCGCAATCTGTCCTCCACAGTCACTATCTACACAAACGGCGACACCGAGCTAGCCAACGAGGTAGAATCTAAACTCGGACCCTGTGGCTTCAAGGCCGACGCCCGGGGCATCGTCAACTTTGTCCAGCACCCGCAACGAGCACAGTTGGATATTCACTTCGACGACGGTAATTCCGAAGTAGCAGGCTTCCTGGTTCACCGTCCCCGAACGCGAATTCGGGGATCTTTTGCACAGCAGCTCGATCTCGAAATGACCCCCGAAGGTCACATTAAAGCCCAGTTTCCCTTCAACGAGACGTCGGTGGCAGGAGTGTTTGTGGCGGGTGATGCGGGATCCCAGTTCAAGATCGGCACACAGGCCATTGTCATGGGAGCTTTTGCAGCCGGTGGGGTGCAGATGCAGGTAAATGCAGAAAAATGGTCGAAGTCAGTCAGTTCTGTGAATGTACAATAGCATGCCATGGCGGATGGTGATGAGTGGGGCGCGTTCGTCGGTGCCCGAACAAAGACCCCCCTATAGAACCACTCAAATATCTGCGATTCGCTATAACATTCTCCGCAAGTGAGCCAGTAGATCACCATCATGTTTCTCATCACTCTTGAGTGGACAAGTGTCCTTTGGGTATTGCCACTATCGATTGTGCTTTTAATAGGCAGCACTGCGAGTACACCCTATGGGTTTCCTAGAATCGGGCCTTCTCGTCTTTGGACGCTTGTAACGTGGAAAAAGCCTGCTCGCTTCGACCTGCCTCGATATGCACAAATTGGATATGACAAAGTGTGTTTAATCAGCGACCACTTGATACCACGCTGACAAAGAACAGGTCAACAAAGCTCTGGGCAAACCATTCATCACCAAGGTGTTCGGCCACGATTACGTGGTACTTCCATCCAAATACCTGGACGATATCAAACGGGCAAGCCCAAAGAGCCTGAGTTTCTTCCAGGCCCTTAGTGATGTATATGCGCACGCGCGTGCTTCGCCTACTGGCTAGCTAACAGGTCATAAAGGGACTGAATATGGAGGCCTCAGTTGGCCATCTGTATGCCAGCACAGCGGAAATTGATGTGGTAGTCAAGCATTTAAACCCGCGGTTGAGTACGTTAGTCAATTGACGGCAGATCATCGAAGAATAAGGACACTACAACTGATTGTTATAGCTCAATTGACACCGCTGTTGTCCGACGAAGCCGAGTATGCCATTCGCACGGAGATCGGCCCTGCAGCAGAATGGAAAACGTTCAACGTCTCCAACCTCATCGGCGCCATAGTGCACCGCACCACTAATCGTATCCTCGTCGGTCCCGCACTATGTCGCGACGAGGCATACCTGGCAGCAACTACAAGATTCAGCCGTTCGCTATTCCTGCATGGGATCTTCTGGAACTTCGTCCGCCTGGGCCCCTTTCGCAAACTCATTGCCAGACTCACGATCGGCCTTCACCTCCGAGACCGGGACGCAGCCGCAGATCTGTTATTGCCACATATTTACAGCAGGCGCCAGGAAAAGACCTCGGGAGTCGACGTAGCGGCCAAGTACCCGGACGCGCTACAGTGGACGCTCGAGACGACGACGCCGTCTTCAATTCCTGGTGACGATGACCCATTGCAGCAGGCATACCACATGCTGCATCTTACTTTCGCGGCGAGCAGTGCCTCTGGAGTGGGAGTCACGCAGTGTCTGCTCAATGTGCTTGCATATCCAGAGTACTTGGGACCACTACGCGAGGAAATCAAGACCGTAGTTGCTCGGCATAATGGATGGACAGACAAGGCTCTATCGCAGATGGCTTTGCTGGACAGCTTCATCCGGGAGACAATGCGGTTGCGCCCAGCGGGATCAAGTAAGTGAAATAGACACTACCTCGTCAGCTACTAGAAAATAACAGCTGACTTTGCGTTGCCAGTGACCGTCGCCAGAACTGTTATGGACGACCAGTTTCGCTTCCACGATGGCCTCACGCTCACCAAGGGAACGAATGTCATCGCTCCAGCATTGGCCATCCACCATGATCCAGAAAACTACACCGACGCCGGCAGATTTGACGGATTCCGTTTTGCGCGATATCGGCAGAAACAGGGAGATAGCCATCGCTGGCTTGCCTCGACCATCGATCCAAAATTCCTGCAGTATGTTTCACTCTTGAACAAACTGAACAGTAATATGTTGACATTCAGGAACAGATTCGGCTACGGAAACCATGCTTGTCCAGGCCGCTTCTATGCGATCCGAAAGATCAAACTGGTCCTGGGCAAGCTGCTCATGGATTATGAATTCCAGTGGGCAACTCCGCGCTCCATCAATAGCCGACCAGAGGACCTAGCGATCGAGGCACAACTCATGGTCGCGCCAGATACCGAAGTTTTGATCCGAAGCCGTCAGGCTTGACTGGGCGTGAAGAGAAGCGCGAAAGCTGAAAGGACAAGAGTCTTGTAAAATCACCGGAACAATTTGCATTCTGGCTGCTTGAAACTACACAAAATCAAACCTATATTTCGATCTGCCATTGATTATAATCGCCTCTTAACTGATTTCCATTTCACTGCTCGGCAGCCAAACCTTTTGCTAACAACATCAAGGAAACAATGAATGGTGAACAAGCTCACTAGGGCAGCGGCAACATGCGGACCATCGGCCCAAACACTGTAAATGGCAACGGTGGGACCTCGCCCATTTTCAACCTCGCCATAGAATTCCCAGGAAAGGGCAAGGAAATCCAAAAAGTCAACGTAACCCACAAATACCCCACAAGTGGCGCCCACGTAGGATTCTCTGGACCGAATCGCCGCTTCCATAGCCAGATCACAGAGTCCTCGAGCGTGATCATGGCCGCCTGCCAGGGGAAGAATAGGAAGATCCCGACGGCAATGTCCTTGATTTCGATATTGGCTGGACGGGGCATAAGAAGCTGAGAAGCCGCATGCATGACACCAGAGACTGTGAAGGCGAGCCAGAGCTGGGTATAGGAAGAAGCGTTGGTGCCCCTACGGATGCCGAGAAAGTCCACGACGGCGCCGGTGATTTTACTGAGTGACTGTCTCCGTTCAATATGACTTCAAAAACTGGAAGTCGGGCGGGGGGGATGTAGAACCTACACTGCGCAGCATCTGGTGCCAGAACGTTCCCCAGAAGTTTCGGACGGTTGTGGCATACCTCAGTTTACCGAACAGGGGTGGCCAATCCTTGAGCATGTTAGGTCTATATATCATGCGATTGATACATATCACAGAGCAGGGAATTCATACCGCTGGCTGACTGACGCCCGTCACAACTGCCAGAATGGAGACGGCGAGGTATTGCATATTGATAAAGAAGTAAGGCCCCAGGCCGAACGTCAGGGCCTTGACGAAGCTCCATGCCCATCGGTCGTCGCGGAGATCGATGTACTTGGAATCTAGCGTACCAGCCTCCTCAGTCACCCTGTCTGTATAGAAAAATCGAACCGCCATTTGCGAAACCAGGTCGGCCATCAAGACCACAACGACCAACTCCGATAGGCGCCAAAGCAGGAAGCGAACCCGCGTCATGCGGTCTAGTCCCGGTACTTGAGGCACATTCTTCACCTGGAAACTCCATCTAATGCCCCTGAGATTGAGCAGTAGAGCCACGGCCCATTTGATCTTGTTCCAACTCAGCGCTGACCACCCTAGCGGTTCTTTGGGCCTGTCAATGCGCCACAGATCCGCCTCTGGGCCTTCGGGAGAGGCAAAGACGACCTTTTCCAAGGCGGACAGCCAATGCGGCCAGGCGAGGGCGAAAATGTTCGCAAGAGCTGGGTCGTTGGTAAAACGATTGCATTGGGAAATCACTGCGAGAGTGGAGATTGATGAGACGGTGATGAACCTTCGACCGGGCAGACGCCGAGGGCCGCTGAGGACCAGAATCTGAGCCGCTATCAGAAGGAGATGGGGGAGGATGGACCCATTCGGTGGATGAAAGTCTTTGTTACTAGGAGATGCAGGCTCCATGTTTGGAGTTTTCAGGTCAGGTAAAGAGCAATCTCAAAATCTAACTTCGGTTGGTTGGACGAGTTTTAATTATGATACTCTAATATATTGATGTATATCCCGTGGATATAGTCCGACCAACCATTTGCTTATATCTGCAACTAGCGACTTCGGCGACCGAGACGAAGACAGTAACCACGCTCCCGTCAATGAACCGACTTCTCTCCCAGAATAGTCTCCATGCGCCTGATGGCCTCCTCCAACCGGGTTCGTTCGAGAGCGAATGTCATCCGCGCCCACCCTTTTTGATCCTCATTCACATGGTACGCTTTGCCACCACTCAGCACTACCCCAGCCTGCTTCAGTCGGTTGATCATAGCCTTCTCTTGCTCCCACGACTCGGCGTAAGGAGCGAGCCGAGCAAAGAGGAACGGGGCAGAGTTGACTGGTATGTACAGAATTTGATGCTTCTTCAGAAACTCGGTCATCAGTGTGTATGCTTCCCTCAGACGCTCGCTGTTGACTTGCAAGAGCTCTGGGAGTCGAGTCGATGTAAGCAGCGCCGTCGAAGCGACCGCGCTGAGGCTGGAGGTTTCTGTATTGGAGGCCAGCGCCAAAGCTACGTGCATGGCTTCATTTGCCTGCGTGATGCTACATCCCTGGGCCGAAAAAGAAAATATCAAGATTAGAAAAAGTAGTAGCGAAAGGAAATAGGACATACCACGCGAAACCCACTGGAGCCGAAATCCTTGCTTGTGCTCCAGAAGGTGTGGACTCGAGAAAGATCACAGCCCATGCCAGTTACATCAATCTCTAACGCGGACACAAAGGGCGGCGCATCAGGCAGCTCGGGGTTTTCAAAGGTGGAAAGCGCATATACCTCGTCCGAGATATAGTGAATGCGCTTGTCGTTACAGAAGCGGATGCAGTCCTCGATGACAGTCCGGGGATAGCACTGGCCGAAAGGGTTATGCGGATTCGTGAGAAGAAGACCACGGACTGGGATTGATGACTCCCTATAGGCTTTCTCCAAAGCCGGGAGTAGCTGAGGGGTAAGAGTGTCGGCTGCCCGTTCCACATGGACGATTATGGGCACAGCAGAGGACCGCGCAGTGAAAAGCCAGTCGAATCCATCTACATCAATCAGCATGCTGACCGAGTTTGGCATCATTCTTCAAGCTGATAACAATGTGCACTCACTCCAAAAGGGGGCAGGAACAAGGATTCCCTCGCCTGGTTCACACAGATTGTATAGAAAAGTGTTGAGGCAGGTGGCTGCTCCTGGTGCCGTCGCTACATGTGCTTCTTCCACAGGGATATGAGGATGGAAGTACTTATTGAAGAAAGCTGCCAGGGCCCGTATGAGATCTGCATCTCCGGCAAATTCATTGGGATACGAAAGGTGCTGCGTGACGAGTATTAGATGGGCGATGATTTGAGGGCATTTCGCAACAAACATGAGGTTTCAATTCCTGCGCAATAGCATCTTTCGTCATTTCAATGATCTCATTGCGCATCAGCCAGTTCTCTGCCGTAGAGAGATCAATTCGAGGGGCGGTGGGTTTGGTCCTCTCAAGCAAGGCCGCGCTTATGCTTGGTAGGATTGCGTCGACGTTGGCAGCACCACGCTTGGATAGACCAGCAGCAGCAGCCATTGTTGTCTCTGGAGATTTGGTTATGTTCCAGGCCGAACATGTAGGATTTTGCAAAGATGTAACGTGCAGTAGTCATATATTATTCATTGTGCGCTCTTTTGATATCGGAGACTGTCTCGGACCCCGAAACACCAATGTTCTTGGGACGAAGCCCTGTTATCAAAATCATCCAACTCCGCCAGTCTTTCCGGTTTTACTCACTTCCCCCCTTCAGGACCAGACACAATGCAGCTCGTGAGTTTGGCTTCAGCTGTCTGTTGGGGATACCCAGCAGTTTTATACATTACATATATCGCATCACGACTCCTTATTGCCTTGTCGCGCAAGAAGCATGATGTAGCCACCGACGTGTGGTACGAGAAGCAACGCCGAGTAGCTTTTACAGCCATTTTCTGGCTCCAGTCTGCGCTATGTGTCAATTTAGTCAGTGCAATCCTG
This sequence comes from Aspergillus fumigatiaffinis, assembly GCA_012656285.1. Lineage (NCBI taxonomy): Eukaryota > Fungi > Ascomycota > Eurotiomycetes > Eurotiales > Aspergillaceae > Aspergillus > Aspergillus fumigatiaffinis. Next base: position 248,652 of record JAAAPX010000021.1, on the reverse strand, counting down.
AACTAATATATGTTTCAAATTATGGTGAGGACTGATAACGATTTCTGCCGTCTGTAGGGAATGTCTATAGCTGGCTCTGGCTATCTGATCAGTAAAAACGCCTCGTCCGAAGCATGGTGGACTACCAAAGAGTATTTAGTAAGACCCTTTCGGTTGCCCTCTTCGTGAACTACGGCTGACAATATAGGCATCTACCATTGCTGTGTGGATGTTTCTCGCAGCTGGGCTGCTTCCTGACCCCGACGAGCCTTTTACACCATCATTATCCCATTGCCACGCTTGGCTCGTGACCTTGATGGTAGAAGTGCTGCAGTTGGTCATGTTCTGCGTCGAAGCCAGCCAGCAAACAGGCGCCACTGGATTTGAGCGGGTCCAGATCGGCCTGGTCACGCTGCGTGTTTGTTTCCAGATAGCCATGGCGGCGCTCTATCTCCAGCCTATGTATGCTTGGCCTCGCGACATGTTGTTGGACGAGACTGAGCCTCTTCTGGGGCAGATGAGTCTCAAGGCACGGGATGCGCAGCATGGGGGATGGCTGGATTACGTGACTGGGTTCAGCACACTTTTTCCCTTTCTGTGGTTCGTCGCTCATCCAGTGCTTATCTCCTTTCCCCAACACAAGGGAAGCTAAGATTCCAACAGGCCTTCTGACTCTCGCCGGCTACAGTTACGGGCGGTCTTCTGTTTCTTTCTGCTGCTGATTCAACGAGTAGTCAATATCCTTGTTCCACATCAATTAGGCCTTGTCGTCGCAGCCCTTGGCTCGAAAACCATCCCTGTCCGGCAGATTGCAGTGTATATCTGCCTGCGGGCACTGCAGGGCCAGCAAGGAGTCATTGGGTCCATTCGAGCTCTTCTTTGGATCCCTGTCAGCCAGTCAACCTACCGCCGACTTACTTCTTCTGCCTTCGAGCATGTTCTTTCCTTGTCTCTAGATTTCCATCTAGGTAAACGCATCGGGGAGGTCATGAGCGCGCTCAGCAAAGGCAGTGCGCTTAACACATTTTTGGACGGTTTAGTGTTCCAGCTGTTTCCCATGGTGGCTGATCTGTGGATTGCTGCGGTGTACTTTCTGATCAAATTTGACGCATTTTACTCCCTTATCGTGATTGCCGTCACTTGGATGTACCTGTTTGCAACCATCTACATGGCCAAGTACCGTGGCCGAGCCCGGCGCCAGATGGTGAATCGGGAGCGCCAGATGGAGGCTGCCAAGTGAGCTCCTGCACCGCACTACGATGGCGAGCTCTCTACTGATCTTGCGATGCAGAACGGACGCCCTTCTCTCTTATGAGACAGTCCATCACAATTCAGCAGTGCCTCACGAGCTCGGCCGCTTCAACCGGCTCGTGCAGTCCTTTCAGCAAGCCGAGTACTTCGTTTTCTTCTCCCTTAATCTCCTCAACGCCATGCAAAACCTGCTCTTTACGGCTGGGGTCGCCATTGTCTGTCTCTTGTGCGCGTACCAGATTTCTGCCGACATGCAAAAGCTGGCCATGTTTGTCACCTTACTCACCTATCTCGCTCAGCTTCAGGCTCCGTTGAACTTCTTCGGGAGCTTTTACACCCAAGTTCAGAACAATCTTGTGGATGCCGAACGCATGTTGGCACTTGTAAGACAGGCTCTTCATTCACCCCAGACGACCTTACGAATGTACTTACCACCCACAGTTCGAGACAAAGCCGCTCATTGAGGACCGAGAAAACGCCATCAATCTTCATTCTTGCCACGGTCGGGTCGAGTTCGACGGAGTCGACTTCGCCTATGATGAGCGCCGCCCCGCCCTGCGCAAGGTCAGCTTTGTCGTGGAGCCCGGTACCTCCACCGCAATCGTCGGCGAGAGTGGCAGCGGCAAGTCAACCATTCTTAAGCTGCTCTTTCGGTTCTATGATGTCGCTGGCGGCTCCGTCCGCGTTGACGGAGTCGACGTCCGCGACATGACGGCGGCCAGTCTCCGTCGCCATCTCGGCGTTGTCCCGCAAGATACAATCCTCTTCAATGACACCCTTTTGTACAACCTGCGGTATGCACGGCCCAGCGCAACCATGGACGAGGTATATGCAGCCTGTCGGGCAGCTAGCATTCATGACCGGATCATGAGCTTTCCGGACGGCTACGAGACGAACGTCGGAGAACGCGGACTGAGGTTGTCAGGAGGAGAAAAACAGCGCGTAAGTGTTTTCAGTATCAGCATGTGGGGCGTCTCTCACCCAGTTGTGGCTTATATAGATTGCGATTGCGCGCACATTCCTTCGCTCTCCCCAAATTCTGTTGCTTGATGAGGCCACTGCTTCGCTAGATTCCCAGACCGAACGGCAGATTCAGGGAAGCCTGGAGAATGTTGCCAAGGGGCGAACCACCATCACAATTGCGTGAGTGCCATCCCCTTCATTGAGTCTTTCAAATGATCGTTCCCGGATCATCAGTTCTAACGACTGCCAGCCATCGCCTCTCGACAATCACCAAAGCGGACCAGATCATTGTCCTGCACCAGGGACATATTGTTGAGAAAGGTACTCACGCGCAATTATTGGCGGCGGGTGGCCTGTATGGCCAGATGTGGGAGAAACAAACCAAAGCAAAAGAAAAGGAGGACCGAGACGAGGAAAACCGGGATCTGGTAGAGTTCCCCTGATGGTTTGAGGTGTTTGCCCTTGTTTCTGGCCGTAAATCGTGCATGTCAATACTTGCTTTGTCTCTGATAAATCTCCTTCGCAAACTCTACCACATGCGACCTTTATACCAGCAGAAATGTTAAACACTCAGTGATATATAACCTACAGTAGTGACGATCCGAGTAGTTTTCCATGAGGCAACAGATTCTTGCTCTGAGTAATCGCTACATCGAATAATGGCGTGATCATCAAGAGAGAAAGGCTCAATCAGGTTCGAAACGACGATCCTCAAAATATACATTTCTAGGCGAGTGGAATCCACTGCGGTTACTTTACATTCCCTTTTGGCTCCTGTGTCTGAACAACACCGTCCTCGGCCTTGGCCTCCGCCTTCTCTGCAAGTCCAAAGTCCGTCTCCAGCGTCGGCCGCAACTCAATATGTCTTTCCAATCCTACCAAAACAAAGCCGAGCAAGGCAAACGCCAGTCCAACAAGCCACACCGTCCGCAAGCTATCTGTGTAGACCCCAATAACAGTAGAAGCGTCAGCTCCCAGCTTAGAAACGAAAGAAGTTCCAGCGTAAGCGCCCCCGTGCGCAAGCTGATTACGGACCGTCCCGTCCGACACGCGCGACACAAACCGATCCACTTGGTCGTTGAAGACCGCCGCCGGGATTGCCACGCCCCAGACAAATCCAAAGCTCCGGAGAAAAGCATACGCCGCGGTCGCAGCCGCATTGTCCGACTCCGGAAGAGCTCCCTGGATGGCAGGGAGGAGGCTTGTCAGCAGCAGACCATGCCCCACACCAACCAAACACTGGAGCACAACCCACTCCGCACGGGGGGTCGTGGCATCCCAAGTGCTGAAGAGGCCCAGAGCGAGAGACAGGAGCGCAAACCCTGCCAGGTGCAGAGGGCGATACACGCCGGTCTTTCGCATGATTACCCCGCCCAGGATGGCAGACGGGATCAGACATCCGGTGAAGGGGATCACATCCACGCCGGACATGGTGGTCGATTGACCTTGGACGGACTGAAAGAACAAGGCCATGAAATACACCACCCACTGCATCAGCATGGCGGCCAAGAACGCCAGAATATATGCCGTCATTGAGGTGCGCGTGCAGAACAGCCGGGGGGGCATAGTGGGTTCTAAGCAGTAGGACGAAGACTCAAAGACATAGAAAAGCACCAAGCCAAGTGACCCCATGATGAGAGGTAATAGCACCTGGGACGAGGACCAAGAGTAAATGGATCCCGCGATCACCAGGGCGTACATTATGGCACAGCTGGCCGCGATGAAGATGGCATTGCCTACCCAGTCGACGCGGGCTACTGTGCGACGCCATGAGGCCTCTTGTTGATGCTTGACATTCAAGAACAGGACCAGCGCGAGGAGGGCCAACGCAGCAAAGGGGAGGTTGACGTAAAACACCCACCGCCAACTGGCATGCTGTACGAGGGCGCCCCCAACCAATGGGCCCAGCGAGATTCCCAGCGCGCACGTAGAGAGTGCAATCCCAACAAACTGGGCGCGTTCTCGCAGAGGCACCAGGTCGCTAACGATCACCTCGAGCAGCAGGAGAATGCCGCCGGCTCCAAGCCCCTGTACCGTGCGCCCGGCAATCATCATCGTTGTGGAAGTCGAGCCGCCACACAGACCGCTCCCCAAGGCAAACAAACACATCGAAATGATCATGGGATACCGGCGACCGACAATGTTCGAGATCTGTCCAGCCAATGGCTGGATGGCTGCCGAAGCCAACGTGTATGCATTGGCGATCCAGACATAGTTTTCCTCTCCGTCCAGCTCCCGAGTGACTGTGGGCAGGGCCGTCGTTATGGCCGTAATGTCTAAAGATGCGACGAACGAGGCAAAGCAGAGCGAGACGAAAACGGCCCAGAATCGGGCTCCACGAATGGCAGTGGAATGATGCTCGTGCTGGACATCCTCGGCCGACTGGACTGGTTTGGACATGGCAAACAGAGATAGATTCCCAAGGCCCTGAGAGGATAAGAAACGGCCAAAGCCGCATCCGCTCGGGATGGCGGCCCTCTAGGTCATTTTGGCCATCTTATTTTGCCTGTCCGTCATTTTCCCCCGCTACAGGGGCATCACCGGTGGCCGGGGGTGGCCGAAGATACTGACTACTGTCTAACTGACCAATTGGAAATCTCCCAATAACTCGGAATGATGCATTCGAAGAGGGTTATGCTTAATGATCCTCCGCTTTTGATCGGTCCCCGAGTACTTCGGATACCATTTTGTCCAGAGAAGAAGGGGAAAAAAAAAAAAAAAAAAGAAATAGATTAAGCGCAAGAAGCAGCCTCATATCTTTTTCCTATCTTGTGACTGCTCCTGATTGCGGAACAGCCTTGTGCGGTCCCCTAGGCCAGCAGATTTCATTACCTTATCATACCAAAATTAGTGGACACTGCGTCTCCCCTTTTCTCCTTTTCGGCATGGCGTGTGCATCGCCGCTACTACCCCGGTCAGCGCCAGACCAGGATCGGTTGGTGTGGTACTTGGCATACGGTTCGAACCTTGCTAGTAAAACCTTTCGTGAGGATCGACACATGTCGCCGCAGGCGGCTGCCGCTGTGGGGGTTCCCGGTTGGCGCTTGACTATGTCCAGCGCTGGGTTTCCCTACCGCGAGCCAGCTTTTGCCTCTATTGAGAAAATCCCAGGGTTGCCGTCAACAGAAAAATCAGAAAAGGAGAAGGAGCGCGAGGTGGCACTCTACGGAACAGCGTATCTCATAACATGGGCACAATGGATACAGATCATCGCCTCAGAAGGCGGGGGCATCGCATACGAAGAGGCTCTGCTCTCCGCCCAGCCGATCCGGGAGGCCGATCGACAGCGTTGGGGGCCGACGATTCATGTCTGGACGCTGGTCAGCACCCTCGAGCGGTGCCCAGAAGCGCGGCCGAGTGCGCGCTACATGGTCAGTGGTCCCAGCACGATATTTGTGTTTCACCTCGCTAATTGCGATTGGTCTGTAGGGCCTTATTGTGGACGGAGCTCAAGCTGCCGAAATTCCACGCAGCTACATTGAGCACATCCAGCGAAAGTACCCGTGCTATCAGCCCAAGTTAGACCCATGGGCCCGCATTGGGGCCGCACTGTTTCTCGCCTTCTGGACACCCCTTCTCACTCTCCTCAGCATTCTCACACACGCTACGGCGCGCACTGGACCTGGTGAAAATGGGCATGTTCCAGATGGGGTTCGGGCATTGGTCCGCTTTGCCATGTACTGCATGTGGTGGGTGCACGATGTATTGTGGGCCGACACATGGGGCCGAGGCGATGGCCTAGATTCATTGAATCCTGATGCCTCGGGCCAAAGTTTAGTCTAGCCCTGATCATGGCGAATGGGCGAATGGAAACTAAGACTGCAACTTCCTCGGTGAGGAATCGCGAGGTCAAACAAGTATCGTAGGATTGGCTGGATAAGAGCGCATTCTTCAAGACACGCTATGCAAGAAGCGGTCGGCAATCGGCCCAGATGCCTTAAGCATATTAGCTTCTTTGAATCTTGAAAAGATCTACGTTTTGCAGGCATTGGCATTTGATGATTCGCAAGATTGCTGCCTCAGTTTCAGTACATTTATAGTCAGAGATCCGTGTTACCTTCCCCCTTCAATCTTGTCATTCCCTCCTTGCTGGAAGAATTCAGGGGGAAGGGGAAGCAAAGAGGCAAACAAACCAAGGCGACGTGCCGTTAGCGCTGACTATTCGACAGAGACTAAAGTACTTAGTGATTCTGCCTTGATGTTACGCCCCGCTACTGTGCAGCAGCTGAAACCGCAGTCCATTTCAGCTTTTGCCTAGAATATCAGGCCAACGGGAAAGCCAAAATTCTAAGGAGCGGCCGCGGTGGGATGTTCATTAGAGCAAGGCATGTATTTCCGAAAGACGAGATATGCAACAGGAAAGCAAGACGAATGCACTGGATGAGTGAAGTATATTTCTTTCTCTCTTTTTTTTTTTTTTTCTTTTTACCGTACGGCCCCCAAGCTTGGTTTTTACGCCTGCCGTTCGACGACACTTCCCGCAGCACTAGGGTTCATTGAGGGTTGGGTCCACTCCGGTTACGACCGGGGTTTTGCTAGTACAGTGGGACACACGCAGCTATCTTGCTGAGTAAACATGGGTTTCTAACTAAAGACCGCCTGCTAGTGCCAAATAGAAGTAAGTCTCTCTTAGCTATCAAAGTCGAGCCTTGATACCCGGCTAGTGCGAGAATAACTAATGTAGTAACAAAATCACGGGAGTCAACCGAGTAGACAAGTGTCCGTAAGATTTTAGTTCCTATAGTCTCCCCATGAATGGCAGTCTCTGATTGGTAATTTAATTGTCCTTGCGCACGCGACAATCTCGATATCCTGGCATCCGGGTTCCTCGCAAGACAACGGTCAAGCGCGACGCCTGCAGGAGTGCTACAGTCTGATGACTTGCAAAGCATTTGAAGCGGGACCCCGCAGGGGGGTAGTCAGCAGAAGGCCTATAAGAGTTACAAGGGTGCTATGAACACAGTCCGACCAGTATTGCGTGCTTTCGAATCTTTCCGCCATTGCCATGTCTTCAATCGCCATGACTGAACAGTTCCGTCCCCCCAATCAGCTCCCTTGCTTATGATCCCAGGACCGCGCTGACCATTCTATCGTAGACATGGTTCCTCCAGCAAGCCTGTTCGATGGCGGTCCGCCTGTAATCAGTGCCATGCAGCCAAGGTAGGGAATCGCAGCCGAGTGCGATGCTGCTCTTGACTGACGGGATGAGGCCACAGGTGCGGTGTACTGGCGAACGGAGCGGGTGTAGCCGATGCAGCAATCTGCAGAGCGAGTGTGTCTATGCGATCTCGCGGGTTGGAAAGGTCCCAGGAATCCGCGCGCGCGGGAACAGGGCGTCTACCCAGACCATCCATGATCCAGGGCTGCGTTCGGAGAGCCCTAGTGATGTTCATCCTCGCCTGCCGAACTGCCGGAAGCCAGAGGAAACTGGGGATCCGGACATGCGAGACACTCGGCGGCCTGAAGTGGAGACTCCGGAGCATTCGAGATCGGATCGAATCCCGGCGGCTGGCCCCGACCTTCTCTCTCCCCCGTCGACGGGGCTGTATGCTGATTTATGTGATGCCAACACGGATCGGCCGCCTGATCCCTTTGAGTCTGCGGACCTGTTCATTCTCCCCAGCCAACTGCTGGCGTCTCACCATGAACCGCATCAATCTCTTCATCTCAACCATGGTAGTCAAAGGCAGTCGACCTTAGACACTTTCCACAAAACGACTCCGCCGGCCTCGATTCCCGCTCTACCCGACCTCGACCTCCATACCCACGACTTGCACCAGATGGATCTTTCGCTGAGCTCTCTCGATGATTGTTCCACCAGGCGTCGCGCAGGAGGCTCGCCCTCTTACCTGCATCACTCCTCCCTAAGCTTTCCGGCATCAACCTCCTATGCCGAGCCGGTCGCCCCGTTGGCGTGCGAGAGCGACTGCGGCCGTGGCCATAGTTACCAGAGTCGAACAATCCTGACGTGCAATCGCATCGTGGAATTCCTAGAGCACCGCATCCAGCGCGGAGTCGTCGCGCTGGACGTCGTCATGCACACCAACAAGATGACGCTGGGCGAGATCGCGCGAATGTTGGGCCAAGGGGCGCACAAGGAGCAGCTCAATTGCGCGATGCTGCTGCTCATTGCCGTCGAACAGATCGTGACTCTGTTCGAGCGCAGTGTGCGGCAGGGCTGTGCTGCCGACCGCGGCAGTGGCGAGAGGATCGGGGCCCGAGAGCTCGAGGAGGCCATGCCGGGGACCGGGGCTGACGGCGGCAATATGCTGCCGCATCTCCGATTTGGGCTGTTCCAGATCAGCCAGGACGAGCAGCGGGCGCTTCGATCGTATTTACTGCAGCGCGAGCTGCAGAGGTGTCAGCGGGTACTGGAGAATCTGCGCGAGGCCATCGCCCTCGAACCGAATCCCTGTACCCAGCTGGATGAGCGGGTGAGGAAGCTATCGTCTGCGGTGTAGGAAGATTTTGGCCAGCTATATGTAGTGATGGATGAGAACTTTTATTTTTCCTTTGCAATCGCGGAGGCCGGCATATAGAGACTACACAATTCTAACCTAGAAATCACAACATCTTATGGCTGCAACGGCCGGATACGCACATTCAGGGGGCCCTTATCCCACATCATCCATATCTTCTGCCGAGAATGCCAGTCTTCGGACTCTGGCATCAGCTCCAAGTCAAAGTTCCACAGAAGCCGTGTCAGAACTAGGCGCATCTCTGCATACGCCAAGCTACGCACGCACACACATTAGCATGCCCATCCATCTACGCATCAAATCCCAAAAGGAAGAAGGAAAGGGGGGGAAAAAGAAAAACTAACTTCTTCCCGAGACAGTTTCGGGGACCGTAGGAGAACGGCTGGTACGCCTTGCGTATGTCGTGCTGGTACTGCTCATCGCCCAGCCAACGCTCCGGCGCAAACTGAAGTGGACGGGCGAAATTTTGCGCCGATGTCATGGCTGCCAATTGATTGACGCCGACGATATAACCCGCAGGGACGAAACGACCGCAGACCATGGCGCCACCGCGGGGTGTTGTACGCGGAAATGTACAGGGAACCGGGGGGTACACGCGCATCGACTCCTGGAGCACGGCGTTCAGGTACTCCAGCCCCTGTAGGGCACGCATGCTGATGTCCGATTCATGTTGGAATGCGGCATGGATCTCGGCTCGCAGCTTCTGCAACGCACGGGGGTTTTTGAGGAGGCAGTACAGCGTCCCTAATGACGCTGTCTTAGCATGTGCTATTTACTCGCGAGTGATTATCACGAGCGTACCGGACAGAGCAGACGCGGTGGTCTCACTGCCTGCCATAATAAGAATCTGCGCGTTGGCCTCAATCTCCTCCTGTGTCATGCCTTTTTCCTCTGTGGCACGGAGAATGTAAGTCACTAACCCACAATCAGCCTCAGGCTTTTGCTCAAATTCTGGTGAGTGGACCAACTAAAGTCGGGACGAGAAGTTTCCTTTGCACATCGCTCCCGCGCTTTCTTCTGACAGAACATGAACTGGTCCTGTAAGTCCTGGTTCTGCCGTAGTCCCGTCACGGTGAGGATCAAGGTGAAAAGCCCAGGAACGCGTCTGATGATCTGCATGTCCATGACGGACTTGATCGAGGTAAATATTAACTCGATCCACGGATGCATGGCCCCGCTGTCCAGACAGCCGAATGACTCGCCAAACGCCAGGTCGCCGAGAATATCAAATGAAGTGAAATTGAACCAGCGGACCATGTCGACAACCCCCGGCTCGTCACAACGACGGCGCAACTCGTGTATGAGCTGGTCCACGTAGCCCCCAATAATCTCCTGCTGGCTATTGAGCGCCTTATCGGACATTGGATGGGAGAGCAGTCGTCGAAACCGGCGATGTACTGCTAGGTTGTCAGTTCTTCTTTTCTTTCTTCTTCTTTTTATAAACATAATTAACCAGGGACAACTGACCATCGTCTCTAGCGACAATCTATAACCGGTCAGTTGTGTCACCTATTATCCAAAAGCACACTTACAATGGAGTCTACTCCGTTTGGAGCCGGCGGAAAAAATGTCAGATCTTTCTCAAAGCTTTCTGTTCGCTCCCCGGTCCGATGCCCTGATCTCTCATTAAACCGAGATTCCAAAGTAAACGATACATCTCCCTACCGCATATATCTTCCCACGCCTCCGCAGTGTTGTACGACAGCTCATCTGGGGCGATTCGCACACAAGGCCCGTAGCGATCATGCCATTGTTTGGTCTTTTGCGGGAGAATACCTCTCTTGAGATAGTACGAATAGTACCAGCGGGAGGCGCGTGCTAACCAGGGACCAGGATAGGATCGTAATGGATGCAGATAGAGATTGTAGAAAGACTTGACGAGGGCAAAAACACCCACCTGATGCGGTCCATCAGTAACTTGGCAAGACTGAGGCAGGCTTTTGACCTTACCACGTAGACGACTGTCAGTGTTTCGACGGGAAACAGCATTATTGGAGCAAACTGCAAAATGACCACGTGTGAATAAGGATACCATACAAACCCGAGATCCCCGAAGGGTACTTATACGTTTTGTACTTGGATCCTTAGCAATATAGACCAGATCTCGGTCTCCGAGGGGCCGAACTCGATGATTTATCAAATGGTATACTTCTCGCTATTCCTGCGATCACGGACAGTACCTGCATTATTTACACCATGGAGGCATTTGGGGAGCACATCAAAACGCTATATTGGCCGTATCTGGCTACTCTAGCTGCTATTGCTCTGGCCGTTCGTCTCCTCTATCGGCAACAGCATCCAATTCCCATCGTTGGCCGTCCAAATGAGCCTGATTTTATGGCTGCTTTGCAAGAAGGCGCACAACGGGTATTTACTCTCTCGTAAGATTTCCCTGTGTCAAAACTGATGTCAAAAAGTATCCCGAGTCATGCTTTCAGATCCCAACCCGCGATATCCCAACGGTGATCGTGCCGCTCAAAGACCTCTCCACCATTGCCTACGCGCCGGAACATACCTTGAGCTTGGGCCGTGAGGTTTACGAACGTCTGATGGGTAGATACACGGGAATGCCTAAGAGCCAGCATTTGGCCGAGTTTGTGCGCACCTTTTTAACCAAAAACGCTGTCAAGAGCGTGGCGCTGCTTCAAGCGGACGCCGAGTGGACCGTCTCGTCGCAACTGGGCCAGATACCTCGTAAATCTCTATCGCATAATGGTCGCACTCAACAATGCTAACGAATGGGCAGATTGGAAATCGTTCTCACTGTTTCCGACGCTGGTTAAACTTGTGTCTCTGCATATCAGCCCCTCTTTCATCAGCCCGCCTCTTTCTAGGAACCAGGCGTGGGTTAGTATATGATCGACAGCGTTGACATGCTCCGCAAAACTAACCCAACTCTCTCAGATAGACCTCACGCTTAATTACGCCATCTCCACTGTCACAGTCGCCGCGAAGATGTCCAACACCCACTGGAGCCTGCGACCGCTTCGCGGACTGATCCTTTCCGAAAGGCGAGAGATGCGTCGGCAGTTCCAACGAGCAACGAGGTTGGTGGAGCCTATTTTGGCGTCGCGCCTCGAACACGAAGAAGTTGGGCATGGCGATCTGATGCAGTGGATCATCGACCACTATCCCAATCAAAAGGACGACGTGGTCCTGCACACTCAGCTACAGCTGGAGGCTGTACAGGCGGCTACGTATAACCTTGCGTTCCAGGTAGCTCAGCCTGTCGTATTTCGCAGAATTCGGATTCATGATACTGAACATGTACAGCTCAATCATTTCTTCTACGATCTCCTGGTACATCCAGAATATATTGAGCCCTTGCGCGAGGAGATCCAAACAGTGTCGGAATGCTGCAGCGGACGCTGGACCCCGGGCGCGCTTGCTAAACTCCGCAAATGCGACAGCTTCCTCAAAGAGTCGCAACGATTGAATCCAATCGGTCTCGGTGAGTCTGCTTTGTGATGAAAATAGCGAATTGACCTGTGCTCTAATTCATGTCGAAACCCCCGGTCAGTCAGCGTGAGTCGCTTCGCTCTTTCGCCTTTTCGACTGCCTGATGGGAGCACTGTTCCGGCCAACACCTCGGTCGCCGCACCAGCTATGTTGGCCAACACAGACAAGATGCTCTGGGATGATCCCTTGGTCTTTGACGGGTATCGATTTGAAAAACTGCGCAACATCGGTGACAACGAGCAGAAGTTTCAATTCTCATCCACCAGGTACGTTGTCTGTACGGTTTTCATTGTTGGAACTTGCGTCTCATTTTCGCCTTCTATAGCCCGTCGGAGCTGAACTGGGGATACGGCACCCATGCATGTCCGGGGCGTCACTTTGCGAGCAATCAGATCAAAGTGCTTATGGCAGCTTTGCTCTTGCGCTACGACTTTCGATTCGCCAAGGACCCAAACTCAGACACGGAGTACAAGAGGCCACCCAATGTGGTGGAAGGAGTTCGTATCATGCCCAATCCTAATGTTGAGGTCTTTATTCGAGATCGGGTCGAGATGTAGCCTCGCCCCCGAGTGTATGTAAGGAACCTAAGCTATGCTATGAACCATAAAATAGCTGGTGAAAATGAGATCATCTAAATGTATTAAAAAAAAAAAAAAAAAAAAAAAAAAAAAATGGTACAGAATGCGTTTTGGGAACGAAATTGACGATGCAAGACGCATCGGGCCCCGGTGATTTCATCGGTTCCCGAAAACTTTCCTAATGGGCTCTCAGTATATATCAGCCAGATGACTTCCATCCTTCGTTTCTCCTCCACTACAATTGACTCCAAGACAAAAGTACCAATGTTGATTCCGGATCGTTGCACAGTGCTGGTAGTTGGAGGCGGCCCTGCTGGGTCATATGCCGCCGCAGCGTTGGCCCGGGAGGGCGTCGACACAATCCTGCTCGAGGCCGATGTATTTCCTCGGTAGGACATGGCCCTGCGGCAAACTGCAACGTTAGTTGTGAGTGCTAAATCAACTTCTAGATATCACATTGGTGAGAGCATGCTTCCGTCTATCCGCCACTTTCTCCGGTTCATCGATCTCGATTCCAAGTTCGATAGCCACGGGTTTGTTCAGAAGGTTTGTTACTCTTTCACACATCTATCCCGGCCCCATACTGACAAGTGGAAAGAACGGCGCTGCTTTCAAGCTCAACTCCAAGCCGGAAGCATGTGAGTACACTGATAGAGAAACTCTACCCGCACGACCCTGGTTAATCGTCTAGATACCGACTTCATTGCTGCTGGAGGCCCAGGAAGCCATGCATGGAACGTTGTGCGTTCCGAAGCCGATCACATTATGTTTAAGCATGCCGGTGAAAGTGGTGCAAAGGTTTTCGACGGCGTCAGAGTGAATGGGATCGATTTTGAACCCCTCCCCGGTGCGTCTAAAGACTCGGCGCTCGGGAGGCCGGTATCTGCGACTTGGGCGTCCAAAGGGACCGGCACCTCAGGAACCGTCAGATTTGAGTATTTGGTTGATGCCACCGGACGAGCGGGCCTGGTTAGCACTAAGTATATGAAGAACCGGCGTTATACCCAGGGTCTCAAGAATGTTGCCAACTGGGGATATTGGAAAGGGGCTGGCTCGTATGGGGTCGGGACCCCCCGAGAGGGAGACCCATACTTCGAGGCAATTGAGGGTATGTACCCTTGTTAATCCATGATTTAAATCCAACTGATGTGACTGCTAGATGGAAGCGGCTGGGTGTGGTCGATCCCCCTGCACAATGGAACAACATCCATCGGGGTTGTAATGAACCAGGATAAGACCACCCTGAAAAAGCGTGAGAATGGATTGACCACTCGAGATTTCTATCTAAATGTTGTACAACACACCCCAGGTATCCAACAGCTGCTAAACGACGCGGAACTGGTGTCCGATGTCAAGTCCGCGTCGGACTGGTCCTACAGCGCATCCAGCTACGCCAGTCCCTATCTGCGTATTGCCGGAGACGCGGGCTGCTTTATCGACCCCTTCTTCTCATCCGGTGTACACCTTGCTCTCGCAAGCGGACTGTCCGCTGCGTTGACAATCCGTGCCGCCCAAAGAGGGGAATGTGCTGAGCCAGTAGCCGCAGAATGGCACTCAAAAAAGGTTGCGGAGGGATACACCCGATTCTTACTGGTGGTGATGAGCGCTCTCAAGCAGATCTCAGACCAGGAGAAGCCTGTCCTGACCGACTGGGATGAAGAAAGTTTCTCCCGCGCATTTGGTCTCTTCCGGCCTAGTAAGTGGATATCTTTTTTCGTCCTTATTTTTACGAACCGTCGTACCAGGGGGGAGGCTGATTTCTACAGTCATCCAGGGAACGGTAGACGTGGACAAGTCTCTTACACAGGCAGAGATTGCGCAAACTATTGAATTCTGCGTCCAGGCATTCGGAACTGCCAGTCCCAAGGAGCAGGATGCAGTGATGCACAAGCTGACGGCCATCAACGATCTGACGCGCACTCCCGAAGACGCACGCCAGCAGCTGGATGCCAATTTGTCTGCAGATGAACGGCGAATTTTGACTACGATCCAGGCACGGCAGATTATTCGGACTGAGGATACGATGAATATCGATAACCTCACCCTCGATGTAATTGACGGAATGGTCCCGAATCTGCAGCGCGGGTCGCTGGGGTTGACACGATATGTCCCCACGGCCCACGCGAGCCATAGGGATGAGGTGCGGACGACACTGGGATTGCCCGATAAGCAAAATTCTATCTTTTCTTATTAGGATCTGTGCTTGAAAGCTGCTGAGCTTTCGGTAGTTTCCAAATATTGGCCAACTGTTGTGGGCTTGACGAGGTCAGAGAGCCGTAGCTTAAAACGTCGTTATTCTGGCCGTACTGCAACTAATATTTTTCTCACCAATTTTCTTGGTTTGGTTTCCCACTCGCGGGTAAAAGAGGGCGCACGCCCTCACGCTATAATTGATTCTCAAGCCGTATATTTCGGGTCAGGAGAGACAGAGTTCGTTACAACGGCGTGATGCTATCCTCACGTTGGCCAGGAAATGAACTTAGCACTTAGACTTGGATTCTCTTGGGCTGGATAGTCGTAACGTCGCTATGAATGCGGAACTATCATGGAACCTCCCCTTGCTTTTCACTGAGCTGTCTTTCTAGCCACCCGATCCAGGCAAGAGCCCAGCTGATACTGCATGTTGTCACATAACTTCTGAAAACACTCCCTAGAGATAGTGTCATCTTACGTACGTATAAGGTAGGATTTTCGAGAGGACAATCGTAGAATGCTTTCATGGAAGGGAGGGAAAGAACCGTTGTTGGCCAACGCGCATTTGGGAAGGGCTCTGGTACTGTCAAACAGCTCTAAGTTCGAGCGGATAGTATAAGCTGATCTTCGGCTGCATTCAACAGTGCTGGCAATTAAGATACAGTTTACTCATTGCTTCTTAACAATATCACAAGTCTGGACCAAGGTCATGTGCAGACAGAAGACAACTTAGCATGATATAGGCAACAGAGGACAACTTCTCAGCGGTACCTTTTGTTAAGTGTTCGCGAAGATGCCAGGATGCGACAGAGGAACCACAATGTAGGCGGAGCGTTGTTAATGATTGGGGCTGCTACTTCTGGTATAGTTTCTCCTTTAGCTAGGAGCTATAAGCAGGGTGAGGTTCATGGAATTGCAGATACCACCTCCTTCCATGAGGGTGAATATATATGTCAGCCATGCTCCGGCGTCTAGACAACCATTGCTAGCATAGTAGGAAGGAATGATAGCGTTGATCCTGGTTGCCCATATCACATAAAAAGCATCATGCAGCTGGCGACAAATGGATATCTTATGAACTTGAGGCTCGCCAGCTACGTTACCCCTTGTTGCGGAGTTGAGAGGTGCCGCAAGGTGACCCCAATGGATCTCATGAGGATTCAAACGATGTCCAAACCATCACCAGATCTCGTGTACGTTCTTGGCTCAGTATATATTTGGTTTGCCGTGGCTGGCCTGATCTTTTTAGCGGTTTCTATTCATCTTGAGCACACGACCAGCTATTTTTGTTTATCCTATTGACAACACCATCGCAGCAAGCATCATTCCTGTATGTTGAGACATAGACTGAGGATGAGGTCCCCAGGCTATCGTCAGCCAGTTCGACGTTGTGTCCAACTTACCATGGTAGTTGGGTCTGTCCTAAGCCCAACCACCATAGTCTGTTCCTAATGCTCATTGTATAATCTAGGTTCATGATCTCAGAAGCTGTAAATCAAGCAGAGACAGCGCATGATACAAGCTGTCGCCTGCCCATCCATCGCGGACTTCCAATGAGAATCTGGTATTCAAATACAGTGGCTAGGAAGGACAGTTACAGAGCTTCCTTGTCTTGATTCGCACCTTCTCGGCGAGGCGCTGTCTCTGTTCTCCGCCAGCAGACTCAGAATCCGGAGCACGGCTGCAATGTGCAAACATCTCGCTTCGTTGCTGCGGGATGGATTCTGTAGGCTTGTTCTCTTGGTCTACCAGTGGCTCGTTTTGGTATGTGATCCTAGGGTGATGGGGACACGTCAGCAGCGGGGAAGTAAGTAGGTTTTAGACAGCCTTCAGGTATAATTCAGGCAGAGTGCAGTTGAGGGCGAACAGCCTGAAGATCAGAGCAGCGATTGGCATAATGAAGCAAACAGACCAAAAAAAAAAAAAAAGAAGAAACATACAACAGCCGGGATTCGCTGGTGGTCACCCACCCAACTACTAACCGGCCGGCGTGTGGCTTAAGTACGGCTGAGCGGACGGGAAGCCCTGTTTTCCACACCCTATGGTCGTATGTGCTTGGGAATAAGAATGTTGAAACTAATTCCCGCCTCTGAAAGTTCCTAAATCTAATAGCGTGCTGCTTTAGCGTTGCATGATCAGGAGTGAGAAGGGTGAGTGCGCAATAGCTAGGATGAGTTGGGTGAGAGCAGGTGATTCTCCCCCCTCCTCTCCCGGACGTGTGGTGACTGCACTGACTCTCTCTCAACTAGGCTTAGATATAGCATCATTGGTTTACCTGAATCTGGAACTGTGATCTCCTGGCACTGTATATATGTATGAAATTCCAGCCTAGGACTGGTCAAATCAATAGCGAGGCTGACTTCAATTTTGCCTTCAGCTGAAAAAGTACTCCGTAGTGTTCTTCATGTCCCAGGCACCATCAGTGTTGTGTAGACATCAACGCATTCATTTCCTTGCTAGGAATCCTAGCTACGTGCACCTTAGGCACTAATGTTATGTATGGTGAAACTAAAATCCGCCGGGTGCCAAATTCGCATCACATGCACAAGAGTCACGCACATCTTTAACTGGCCTCTTTTAGAGTATTAGTCCGACCTCATACTGGTGTAAGAGTAGAAAAGTTGTGAGATGCACCAGCTCCCACTCAATGCTGACAGCTTATTACAATCATGTGGCAATTTGATTCCTGTTCCTCTCCCGGCATAAATAAACATGCCTTGAACCTGTCTGGACATCTAACGCCTCCCACTGCAGCTGGAATTACTCCACCAGGGAGTGTTCTTGAACCTCCTCCCACAATACCCCTATGGATCGGCACGAATACAAATCTGTAGGATTTGAGATATTCGCATTCGCATTCGTAATTGGCAAATCTCTACGAATATTCGTATTCGCAGTGCCGATATTCATAACTTTGCCAGGACATTACTAGTAAGCATAACATCAAATGAGAGCCATCATGGTCTCATTTCCATTTCCTGCCATCATAAACCAAAGGTATGGCTTAGGATGTCCCATCCGCGTTTTGATGCATACCCCGAAGACCGGTCGAACACCAGATATCATTCTCGTGACTGAACTTCGCCACCAGCGAATGGAGATCCATCATCTGCAAAGCAACAATCGGGTAGAATTCTTCTAGCAATGTCTCCAAGGCTACATTGAGATACCCATTGAAACCGGTCCCAGCCACATCCGCATCATCCGCACCCGGCATAGGTGGAAGACGCGGGGTACTCTCTACCCGGGCCACGGCAACAACGAAAGGAATCTTCTGGCGTTCAATGCGCGGCGTAGAAGAGGGAAGTGGTGAGGTTAGAACTGATTCTAGGGAAGCAGGCGTCACCATGAGACAAGCCGACGTGGCGAGTCCTTGTGGTAAGGTAGCAGCCATTTCACCAAAGCGTCTTCGCTCAACGCGTTAGACCGATAGAAATATTTGACAATCAGAAGGAAACAAGAACTCATACCTAGCGACCTCGGCCGCATCAACGCCTTCCAACTTGGGGTCCTCCACCCAACGCAACTCAAGCAAATCAATCGCCCGATCTACCTTGGCTATCAACTCCCGATGCGGAGCGACTTGCTCCTCGAGAATAGCATCCCACCGCTCTCGAAATTCTGCCCAGCGCGACTCATGCTCACCTCCGTATGGCGTTGTGCGAAACACCACGAACCCCCATTTCCCCCAGTCTTCAGGCGCTGGGTTTCGGTAGACTGAGCTCAGGGTCTTAAAAAAGGGCGCAATGAGTTCACGCTCTTGTTGACTCATACCTAGCGACCTCGGCCGCATCAACGCCTTCCAACTTGGGGTCCTCCACCCAACGCAACTCAAGCAAATCAATCGCCCGATCTACCTTGGCTATCAACTCCCGATGCGGAGCGACTTGCTCCTCAAGAATAGCATCCCACCGCTCTCGAAATTCTGCCCAGCGCGACTCATGCTCACCTCCGTATGGCGTTGTGCGAAACACCACGAACCCCCATTTCCCCCAGTCTTCAGGTGCTGGGTTTCGGTAGACTGAGCTCAGGGTCTTAAAAAAGGGCGCAATGAGTTCACGCTCTTGTTGTTTTGTCTCCTCTGATTTGGCGGCTTCAACGCGGGCACGGTAGCGGCGGCTCATTTCCTGCAAGATTGCGCGGAAGCCGTCTTCGCCATGGGTGGCTCTAAGACCGTCAAAGAGAGTGGTGCGTTGGGAGTCAGAGAGTGCTTGGAGCTCGTCACCGCTGGCGTTGAGGAGGCGGTCATAGGTCCAGCCGGGGGGGTAGAAGGACATGAATTACAGCAGATATTGGTGTTAAATAGTTGAAGTGGGAAGACTAGGCACGTTGAGGTTATAGGTCGGCTCAAGCCACGTGACTGAAATGCCCGTCCGGCTCCTGTATGATGCCTGGAGCTCGTGTCACGTAGTTGATAATGTTGAATCCAAAATGTATCTCCGAAATACTGAAGGACTGAAGCGAAACTCGATTGATGCACTAGGCCTTTATGATGTTTATGAAGACTTGAGAAGAATGTAATTCTCTTATCAAGTTTCTTTTGGAAGCCCTTCCGGAGCATCTTCTTCAAATGGCTGAGTGTTAATAAGGACAGCAGACTATACATACGCCCTAGGGCTTATATTTATGGGCCGGACTCTACTGAAAGTGGGAAAGTGGGTGATCTGAGAGAGAATCCTCACCCTGTTCTCACCTCTATCTTCCCGGTCTCCAGTCTTCTCACACGTATCACCCACACTCACCCTAAGATCAAATCCAACGCTATTTTAGAGCTCAGGGCACATTGAGAATTGACCGCGTACTATAATGGGCTTAATTACGGCTGAGCGGACAGGAAGCCGTTTTCCACACCCTATGGTTGTATATGCTAGATTTCACTGAGAGATGATAAATGTACATTACAGTATACCTTTGACCTTGATGGGCCTCCGTTCGTACTTCTTTATCTTGGCTTTGTTGTTGGCCAACCACGTACAGCAGGAACAGTGCGACTGGGAGTTCATCATAAGCTGATCCTCGCTAGAGGATGGGTATGCGTAGTGTATGAATGCAGCTCTGGGTTCTTCCTGTTCAGGGGCCAGTCAAGATATAAGCCTCACCAGTCCAGTGGCTTCGGCCTGAGTCATCATATTGATCTGGGTACTAGGCATGGCATGTGTTTCTTGCTACACCGCAACGACCTTCTGTAAACTGGATATGAGGGGCTAAAGTGGAGCCTTACTTAAGTGGACTGTGGGCCTTCACCTTGATTGAACCCCAAGCTACGATGGTACCGGTAGTGAAGTGTTTTAAGCAAGGTGCTTGACCATGTATGCTAAATCCAAGACCCTGATCCAGCATGGGCAGAGCTCTGCTGGTATGAGCTTCTACATCCTCAGCTTGACTATCCCTGCCTCTAAAGTTTCTCAATCCTAAGCATCATTAGCATGAGCTTCTACTAATGACCGCCAAACTTCAATGAACAGAGGCTCCATCTGATGCTCATGGCCAGTAGGCATAGATACTTGCGGAAATAATCTTCCCCACAAAGAGGAAATACTCTGGTATAGAGCTGCGCTTGCCTCACAGGACAAAAATAGCCTTGTGCAGCAGGAGCATCATAGTCAGCGGAACCATCCTAACGCCTTTACATATTCAAAGGAAGCATACCATCACAGTCCTTGGACAATCTCGACCCAACAATGGCTTCCGAGACACTCAGTCTTGTCGATGTGAGTGTCCGCGATCTTAAGAGAGCGCTGGACGCGGCTGCCATCACAAGCGTCCAATCAGTCGCCGTGTACGTCCAAAGAATCGCAAAATACAACTGCAACGGCCCATCTCTTAACTCGATCCCGGTGCTGAACCCCGAAGCTTTTTGAGGAGGCACAGGCATCCGATGCCTATCGCGCCTCAGGTAAGCCCCGGCCTCTCGAAGGGATCCCATTCATGGTTAAAGACAGCTTTAAAGTTGAGGGCATGACCGTCGCAGCCGGCTCGCCTGCCTTTGCTGATCTGGCTTCAAGGGAGTCTGGGCAGTCTGGATGTATTATTATCTTTAAGTAATGTATATTTCAGCCTGGGTTACAGTTCAGCAAGGTCTCGGAATAGTTTAATAAGGTCCCAAATTACCCCAGATATCCTGAGACCTTGATGAGCTAAAGTGGTAGAAAGGTTAAACAAGGTCTGAAAAAATTTTTCAAGACCTTGTTGAACTAGTATGTATTTAACCTGCTTACAATCATATAATATTAAAATCATTCGAATCCCTACTATATAACGATTTGGATCATTCAATATCCCTACTATATAATGTTTCAATTCCCTACTTAAAATTACACCTAGTCTATAGATTGTAGGCGGGTGTTAATCAAACTTAATTTCAACAAGGCCTGAAAATATGCCAAGGTCTGAAAGATACTCGACACCTTGCTGAAGTGCTGAACTGCCTGCCCATGTCAGCCAACAGTTTGACCTTGGTTTACAGTTTAGTAATTTCTGATAGCATACTTCAGCATAACAAGCTTGCACTATTTATGTTATTTTTGTATGTCTATTTAATTATTTTTGAATGTCTGTTCTATTCCTAATATTATAGATGAATAAAAAATTATAGATCCTTCTACATTATTAGGACAAAGTGAAATCTATCCTGCCACCCCTAAAAAAGGAGGAATAGTGCCTGGGCTTAGATTTAACAACTTTTAGCTGTCATGTGGTCCTTAGGGTGAATAATTAATCCTACTCTATCTCTACTCAGGCATTAACTAGTGAGTAATCATGGACTATCTAGAGGGCTCCAGGGCTGCTCAGTGAGCAGAAAGTCAAACAGTGTTTACAGAAAAACAGTTTAATACGTAGTACCAACCCATTTTAGGTGCCCATGGGACGAAATCAGGCTCGCCTCATACAATCGGATCACAGCCGAGGCTGCGTATGGAGCCTCTACACTAAAATAGTCAAGCTCCGGTCTCCATCAGCCTTCGGTTAGGTTCAATCCACGTATCCACAGCGCAGACTTACGTACAGTACTTTCATAGAAGGTTTGAGCCCAAGGCACCTGACAAAAACATTGGAATGGCGACAGCACTACTCCGTACTCCGTAGAAACGACGAACAAATTTTAGCTCAGCCTCTGAAGTCTGAGCCTCCCTAGCAGAAATTTTCTTGAATAAACCCCAGTATGACCGTTAGATAAACTCTTATTCCACTCCTTTCCCACCTTCTTCCCCCCGCAATATCCCATCCTCAGGCGCGCACGACCGTCGCCGCCGCCGTCGCCAACATGAAGCTATCCAAACCCTCCTTCGGCGTCGACCCCTCCCTCGACTCCCGCCACTGCTACGAAACCTCCTGGCTCCTCCCCCCTCTCCCCTTCGCTCTCCTCCGCGCAATAATCGCCCTCTACATCTTCGTCACCATCTTTTTCATCTGGGGCTGGGACGGTACCCACGGCGACTCCGACGCCATTGGCCACAGCTTCAGCTACTTCACCTGGCTCACGTACTGGGGTCTGGGCTTCTATTATCTCGTTGCGGCAGTCCATACCGCATGCTACGCATGCACGGGGCGCTCCGTGCTCTTCGACAGACTGCCTCGTGCGCTGCGCGCCCTGCATGCGATTTTCTACACGACCGTCACTACCTTCCCGTTTCTCGTGACGATCGTGTTCTGGGCGATTCTGTTTGAGTCGCCGTGGTATACGCGGACTTTTGAGGGTTGGTCGAATGTATGTTATCCGCAATTGAACACCAAGTAAAAGTCGCAAAGTGAGTGTCGAGTGTCGATTGTCGCTAACGCTATAAATCATGTGCTGTAGATCTCACAGCACGGCCTCAACTCCCTCTGGGCCCTGATGGAAATCATCCTCCCCACCACGAACCCGCATTCGCTTCTGGCGTTTCCGGTCCTAGTGCTGATTCTCCTGCTGTATGTCGCGCTCGCGTACTTGACCTTCCACACTGAGGGATTCTACACCTACTCGTTCTTGGATCCTGGTCCGGACGGCGAGCATAGTGGTCGCGTGACGGCTTACTGTTTTGGGATCTTTGCAGCGATCCTGGTCATTTTCATTCTCTCGTGGGCTGCTATTTGGTTGAGGCGGAGGCTTACCCATGGAAAGATCAAGAGGTCGGCCTACGACAAGGAGGACGTTCCTGAGATGCAACATATCGGAGTTTAGTCAGGGTATTATGTGGCGTGTATATAGGATAATACGTAATATTAATGAGCATGTATGTGTGCACGCTGCGATCCAATAATAGTTGAGATGCAATTGAGTATTCTTTCCATGAGATATCCGTTGCGTCCAGAATAGAGAGGAGATGGGATTTGACAGATCGAGGCATGTCAGCGGGGGTTCAGCATCCAAATTATAACCAAAAATAGGCAGAAATATTATCGCGCCTCATTGACTTTTTCCCAGCCAGTCTCACTGCTGCTATTGCTGGCACTGTCCGACGCTGTAGGGTGGCCACCTCGGAGGCCCATCATCCATCCTACCAGGCCGGCGGGAACCCACTCGCCAATGATGCTATATGACCTCGCGCCTCGTCCAGCGTATATGACCCGTTTCTTAGGCACTTTTCTTCCAAAAATATCTTTTGATGCTGGCTCCAGCGCATCCAACACCGCATAGTGCAGCGTTCTGGCGGATGAGCCTCGCACCGTACTGGGCCCTGCAGATGCCACGGGCCGCTGTTCAATGCTCGAAAGGTACTGCGGCCCATAGAGAGACCGTTGCTGTGCGCTCCATGCGAGGACCTCAGTCCCAGTGACATGACTCTGCGCATCACGGAACTGGGGGCCGAGGTCGATGTTGCCAAGCTTCAACTCCACAACATCGATGTTCTTATGCTGCAAGAGCCGCAGCTCTGTCCGTAGAGACGTCGCGAACCCTGACAAAGCGCGGGCAGTAGTGACTTCAGGACCAGCAAATGGTGCTGAAAGCGACGACGATATAGAGGGGTAGAGGACGAGGATGGTGCTATTCGTGTTGCGAAGTGTCAGAAGAGGGAGGAAGATCTGAGTGGTTAGTATAGGAGAAAGGAGTCGAGTATTAATGGTATCGGCCCAGGCCGATGGTGGAATAGTGGCCACCGGGCCAGTTGTATAATTAGGAGATGGGACCAGGATAATACCGCTTAGCTGGCAGGTATGGGGAGGTACTCCAGGCATCGGCCATTGCGGTTGTGTAATGAGGGAATGTATGTCACGCAGAGAGGGATGAATCTCAGAAGGCGAAGGGGTCTTTAACAAGGTCAGTAATGGTTCGTCTTCTGAAGTGCGGAATAGAGACTCACTGCTGTGAGATCAAGCCAAAGGGCTCTAATATCCATTCGGTTTTCCGACCGAACCAGCTGTTCCTCTTGAGCTGATGTGACAGTAATAAACACAATATAGCCTCGACGCTCCAAATCAGTGGCAATCGCTCTGGTCATAGGTTCATGGGGAGACCCGGCGACAACTGACCAAGTAGTTAGCCCTTATGGACAACCCGTACAGGTTTCCCATCTCGGTAACATACCAACTATCTCCTTTCGAGCACCATTTCCAGCCCTTCTTGCCTTCCGCCGGCGTCCATGTAGCTTGCTACTCCCAAAATACAGGACGCTGGTTGTCCCAATAAATGCGACTAAAGCAGCGCTCCATGCTCGATTTCGGATCACCCAGTCATACGCGCGATCAGTGAAAGACTGCGGCCGCGCCGCATGGAAGCCTGGACATGTCTTGGGTGAAGGTCGGATCGCAGGAGGGAGCCATGATTGATGTGAGAGTGTATCACGAACCACTGTCGCGATGTGATCGACTTGCCGGTCGATAGAATCTGCGACCTCGAGCGAGTATCTTCTTACGTCATGCGGAATCGAGGCAAGCTGGAGGTTGAAGCACCTTGTAAGCCTTGTGACTGGCAGTAATGTAGATCAAGTAACTCACATAATCGAAGAAGAACTGGTCATCGCTTGTCATTTTGATTGGAAGTTGAAATCAGAAGCGAAATGCTTGATGCCACAGAGGTTGATAAAGGCGAAAAAGTTCCACTGATAAGTGCAGCAAATGTATGTCAACCAGTCACATGAGCACGACATACTCCACAGCGCAGGATAAGGATAAGGATGTCAACTGTAGCTTTGAGTCTCAGAATTACTTAGTATAAAGCTCCTATTTGTACCAGAGAATATCCAGATGATTTTGATCTTTTCATGTTATTAAGTGGTTTACTGTGAAATGTTGCAGACTATATTGATCCCCACCTGCGTTCTTTAATCACATAGTCTTGACTTCATATAAACTAGTCCATATCTGTACTAGCCTCTGTAGTACATCTAAGCAGTTGCTTTATGCATCGAAATTGCCACAACTTCTCAACCCTTGGTTGGTCATCTATCTCTTCAGGAGAGTCTTACAGGCCTCACTTGGTTCTGTGATGCCTAACAGCCACTTCTTGGCCTCGGGGAAGGGTGTGAACTTTGCACGTGATTATGGTCGAAGGCAGCATTGATTCTAATCTCTTCTGCTGATTATCAATCCAAATAATGAAGTAGCAAGGCCCTTCGACATTATCACACTATACTGGAGTCTATTGGAATACATAGAAGTGGCGAAAATCTATTTCCATTGATATCTCTTTGGGACGGGGAACTCATGCTGCCATTTTGGACAGGCTTGTACGCCCGCGCCTAACAGATATTTCTCATCTGCTGGGGCATAGAGAGATATATGGAATCATTGTCAAAAGGCATAGATTCTTTGAGAGAGCTTGAGAACTCAAGCAGTGTTATTTTCACATCCTGCATTTCCGATATCCTCGTCGATTTTCTTCAGGTCGACTCGGTTTTCTTCACTGCCATCGATATGCGCGAACTAGATCCGTTGGTCTCCGAGTACCAACATGACAAACACCGGCCCAGAGAAGCAGAGGCTTTGTTGATGCTCCGGAAAATCGCTTCCCTAGTCAAACCAATTATGCGCCAGAGGGCTTGGAGGGTAGGGACACTGTGTGAATTCTACCCACAGCAACGAAACCTCCTGGGCTTGAATGTCAACGCAGGCCAGAAAATATGTCTCCGTTTACGATACCCCTCCGACGAGCGTCAATTCCTACCTTTGGAGCAGGTAGTCGATACGATGCTGCATGAGTAAGTCGATGCTCAGATTCAGAAAGCTCATTGATTGACATATCCAGACTCTGTCATATTGTGCATGGACCACATAATCAGCAATTTCACGCCTTATGGAACCAGTTACGTGATGAACATGAAGAGCTAGTCATAAAAGGCTACACCGGAGAGGGTTTCCTCTCCCAGGGTAAACGCTTGGGTGGTCGGAACATGCCAATAGACGAGGCGCGCCGCATAGCTAGAGCGGCTGCAGAGCGGAGACGGACCCTTGCAGCAGGATCAGGGCAGCGGCTTGGCGGTGCCCCGGTATTGCGGGGAACAGATATGCGCAGAGTCATTGCTGATGCCGCGCAGAGGCGTATCGACGTGACCAAAGGCTGCGCCTCTGGGGCAGACAACAGCGTTGAGCTCGCAGAGGAAGCCTCTAGGAACGGGTTTCGCACCAAGGCTGAAGAAGACGATGCAAACGAACGGGCTATTATGGAAGCTTACATCGATTTGATACAGGAAGAAGAAAGGGAGAGATATGGGCCTTCTTACATTCCTCCTTCCCAGGAAATTCCTGCAGGGCCTCGGTCAGCTCCTTCTCCTCCTCCTAGACCAGAAAACACCAAACCTACTACCTCGGCTGAGCCGCGAGACCTAGTTGATCTCACCTATGACAATGCCTCTTACGAACAACCTTGGACATGTCCCACCTGCACTCTTGAGAACCCAGCCAACTTCCTGTGCTGTGACGCTTGTGCCTCGGAACGCCCACGACCCTCAGCCACTAGATCATTATCTGGGCCGCCGACCACAGGACCTTGCAGCACAGACAATCACAACAAGAAGAAGCGCCCGATAAGCCAATCTGCCAGTCAGACTGTCCTCAAGAACCGAACTAGGGCCGTGGAAACCCTCGCTGCCCTGGACAGCAGTATCGCCAAGCGACCCTTGGGCTGGATCTGTCAAACATGTGGCACGTTCATGGAAACGGAATGGTGGACTTGTTCAAACTGTGGAATGATGAAGCAGGACTCATAAGTCAATCGCACATATTGATTTGATGAACTGTATGATATGATGATCTCTACGATAAACGACTCCACACTCTGAATTGATGATATAGATTTCAATCGACGATAAACGTCAATAAATCTTTCATCCACTGGAGCACGATGGTAGAGCTTACGCCACTATTCCAACCATGTAGCTTTTAAACCGTAATAGTTGCACATTGCAATATCTCTGTCAAGCGGATATGCATACCAATAATGATCACGTGATCACATATGCTCCACACAACAATCCTTGGCACTTGAATTTTCCGGTCAACAACGATTTTCTTCCACTTTTTCTTCTTTCCTCGTAGCTATCAAGCTTCACTCTTAACAGCCAAGAGGACTGTACAATGCCTGCAGCTTTCATTCCAACGACTTGCTTCACAGATCAACTTACAACTAATCAAAATTGGTATGCAATATCCTTATCCCACCCAACTCCAACCGAAGCCCACCTCGAACAAGAACAAGCTCGAAAAGCAAACAAAAGCCCAATCACAACCTTCTCCTAGATGATGAGAACATTTTCTTGAACCGATACTTTTAGGAAGAGCCGGAAGAGGTATGACTTGAGGAGATTACCATATTAAAATTGGGGTGTCCCTTGTCGTCGGTGCTTATAATGGTTCTGCTGAGTGGAGTTTCGGGTTGATGATTTGGGCTTTGTGCTTCGCTTGTGTCTTTCTTGTTCCTGGAGGCATGCGGTACGGGGCTTTGGACCCTCGTGGCATTGCTTTTCGGCATCTCAGTTATTATCTCTCTGATGGATTGTGCTGACTGTTTGAAGTGATAGGTTAGACTACTCTTTCGCTTGATGGCGAATGCCTAGGGTTTTGCACTTGTGCGTAGATATATCGAGATTGAATTCTCTCATCGCGCAGGCTCGGAATATATATGTCTAGAAATCAAGGTACTCTATTAACAGACCAACTTTTGCCCTTTTCGAAACTCCAAGGATATAGAACTTTCGTAGCCGACCTCAACCAACGTCGTGTAAACAATCGCAACGCCATATATGCACCGATAAAAAATACATGCTCGTAGATTAAGCCCTAAGAAGCAATTTGCACAAACGCCCGCTTCTTGCCTGTACCCGTCACCTGTGGGTGCTCCTGCTCCCACGTTTCCTCATCGACATAGTCCTTGGTGCTCGCTTCCCGCACTTGCTGGCCTATGATCTGTAAGGCAGAAAGGTTGAACCCCATCTCGTCTTTTTGACGGGTAAGGACTCGACGCAGGGTTGACCGGATACTATCCAGCATAGGTCGCATCATCTTACTGGCAATAATCTGACGATGGTGCGTCTTCAGCATGAAGAAGAGAACACGGCACGTGAGAGGAATATTCCAGCCCCGGTTGGCCCAGATATTCAGGAAAGTGAAAAGCGCAGGGACTTTGGAGAACGGCAGAACGAGCAAAGCATCCTGGAGTGCAGCAGCAGGGACCTTCTGGACCACACTAAGCACATGCTGCTCCGCTGAGATGTTACCCAGTGCCATGTATAGAGGGTTGCGAGCCGGTGGTGCCGCGTTTGGCTGGCTGGCTTTGACGGCGCGCCATTGCCGCATCACCTCGAGGTCTGCCATACCCAAATCCAGAGCTTCCATGATCTTTTCACCGGCCATGAGCGTTTCGGTAGTCTGCTTCCCAGCATCGACTGCCTCGGCCTTCTCTCCGTCTGCATCTTCATCCTGCTCTAGAGATGCCGTCAGAGTGTTATCATACATTTCTTCGAGCTCTTTCTCGCGCTCTTCTTCCAGGAAGAGCTGTTCATCTGTCTGTTGCCAGATGCGAATGCTCTTGTCATGGCTAGCGCTGACGATGAATTCGCCGGAATGGCTGATAGTCAGAGCCCAAATTTCACCGTGATGGCCTTGGAGTTTCTGAATGTGCTCAAATTTGTCACCATCCCAATATTTGATGACACGGTCCTTGCTCGCGCTGAAGAAGTTGTGGCCGTTGCCCTCCTTGTTGGTAGGAACGAAAGCGACGGCCATGATACTGTCCTCATGGGCCAGGAATGCTTTGTGGCAATCACCAAAGTCCAGACCCCATAGTCGAACTGTCTTGTCCGCGGAACAAGTAACAATGAGCTTGCTGTCATAGGAAATGTCCATATTGAGGACAGGAAGCTTGTGGCCATAAAGGTTGAGGAAGAGTTTCAGAGAGTCGGTAAAGAAGACCTTGACGGTGTTGTCTAAGAGGGCGACTGCAAGCAACCGAGCGTCAGGTGAGAAGCGGAGACTGAGGATGTCATCCGCAACTTTGAGTGTTCTTGTATGTACAAGTTTGAGGCGCGGTGTCGTTCTTTTGGTGCCGGGGATTTCTTCCTGGACAACCTGGAAGTTCCAAAACTTCGCGGACTTGTCAGCACTACCGCTGACCATCGATTTGCCATCGGGATGGACGTGCAGAGACCAGACTGGTCCATCGTGTGCCTTGATTGTATCCAGCAGGGTCGAGGATGCAATGTCAAAGACTTCCAGTTCGCCGTTCTTATTGCCCACCACAACGATCTTATCACCGGGGAGGAAGGCAGAGCACAGGGAATAGCCGCACTCCAAGGTGCGCAGGCAGCTCTGCGTACGAACGTTCCAAATCTTCAAGCTGCCGTTGGAGGCAGAAGCCAGCATTCGGTCGTCGGAACTCAGGGCAATAGATCTGATGTCGGTACGGTGACCCGGGATGTCAACGGCCAGGTTGCGATTGTAGTCGGAGTCATCATCATCCTTCTTCTTATTCGCAGTGATAACGCTGTACGATTCCAACTGGTTATTCGTAGTCGAAGCCAGAAGCTGGAGATTGCCTGTAGCTTTTGTTCGAATCCAGTCAAAGGAACGGACCTTGCCGCCAGTGCGAACAATGACATGGGGAACAAAGACTTCGGTGACCGGCGCAGATGAAATATTGTCGACGTTCTCACTGTCAACTTCTGCCACTGCCCCTTCCTTTTCTGCTGCCCGCTGGGCTTCCTTCTCCTTTCTTCTCTTACGCTTCCTGGCCAAGCTCTTTTGTACCTCCGTCGCTGAGCGGATGCGCCAAATTTCTATTGCTTTCTCCGAGCCATGGAACCCGATATAGTCAGCGCGCGGGTGAAAGCTGATACCAACCGTTCGATCCTTGCCGTTCCGATAAAGCGTCCCTCTGTCCGTCAGAATTTTGCGACCTTCAGAACCAACTTTTTCTCGCGAGATCTCGAGCATAGCGCTTTCATCAATCGACCAAACCTTGAGTTCTCCATCGTTTCCTGCGGTGATACAGCCGCTTTGGTCGGGGGAGAGGCCCAAGCTCCAGCACTCGCCGTTCGATTGGGCCACATGTGTCTCAATACAGTGTTGCGTAGCCAGATCCCAGATCTTAATTAAGGAGTCCTTGCCGGTAGTGAGCAGAAATCCCGCGTGTTCGCTCAGTCCAGCGGCTTGTAGCAATTCGGAAGACAGATTGAGGAAATGGAGAGAGGTGACTTGGTCGGTGTGTCCGCGCAGCTTGAAAAGCCCAACTTCCGCTAGCAAGTCCCACACGATGATATCTGTGTCCTTCGACCCACTAGCAACGCGCACACCGGCAGCATCGAAGGCGAGTTGAGTAACGGCCGATTTGTGGCCGTTGAACGAAATAATCACGGTCTCTGTTCTCGAGTCCCAGATACGAATACTTCCATCATCGTACCTAAATAGAACCAATCCTGAATGTAAGCACCAAGCAGATAATTGTCCCATCTCTGATAAAAGGAAAAAGACCTACCCGACAGCGAAAACATCCTCATCGGTCTTACTCTGAGTGATCACGGTCACCTGCGCTTTGCAGGATGTGTCGCGCCACCGTCCAAGTAAGTCGCCTTTCTTGACGTCCCAGCAGAGAACCTCCTCACCGGCACCAACAATGGCCCTTCCAGCGCCTGTGCGGCGCGCAGTACCAGCGAGATCATCGTCTCGGGTCCAAATCGCATTCGACGAACCCGACGCAACGAGCCCGAAAGTATTCGAATGCTCGAATTTCCTATAAAAATTAGCTCCTCATGTTCAAGATTCCAGCATGCACGAATTGCCGAACAAGCTGCACATACAAATATGACTTCACCATCGTTGGAATGCCCAAGTCGATAGCAAGGAAAATTTAAGAGCTCCGAGACGGATTGCTATCGATAGGCCAAAATGCGCCAGAAAAAAACTACGGGCGGCGAGAGCGACCACCCCGGACAAATCCCCACCGCCTGCCGTCATTCCCCCCCAGGCACCCAATCGACCCAACTCACCAGCTTGGTCGACTATTTCCAGGTGCCTGACAGATACTATCTTTGCTATCGGAATTAATTGAGCTGTGGTACACAGTCTATCGTCATGCTTTTGCTTGATTATCAGAATGTTCTCATTCAGAACCTCCTGACGGAGCGGTTCTCCGGGTATAGCTGTCCCTTCCCCGCCTCCTTTGGTATACGCAGGTCCCGTCCTTTACGACGTCAGCTAACAAATTGGCTTTTCTGCTTGTTGCGATAGAGGTGCACCGGTTTCAATTGACCAAGTTGTCTCCGACTTTGACGGAGTGACGTTTCACCTGTCGACGCCAGAATCGAAGACCAAGATCCTTATCTCCATCCACGTGAAATGCTTCAGAGAGCTGGTTCAATACGGTGCCCAAGAGGTGCTGGAAAGAGAATATGGCCCTTACATCGTCACACCAGAGCCTGGCTATGACTTCTCGGTACAGATTGACCTGGAGAACCTGCCCGCAGAACAGGAAGCTCGGGACGAGCTCATCATGCGGCTTGCGTTGCTGAAGCGTAACGCCATGGCTGCTCCATTCGAAAGGGCATTCGACGAATTCGCGAAGTTGTCAGAGGAGGCATCCAGGTACACGTCGGAGTCCGCACCCCAGGGAGTCAAGGAAGGTGGGGAGTTGATGGCAATTCATTACCGGGAAGAGGAAGCAATCTACATCAAGGCCAGTCATGACCGGGTCACAGTGATCTTTAGCACTGTTTTCCGCGAAGAGACGGACCGTATATTTGGCAAGGTCTTCTTACAGGAGTTTGTCGACGCGAGAAGACGAGTGGTGACGTTGCAGAATGCGCCGCAAGTGCTCTTCCGCAGCGACCCTCCCCTGGAGCTTCAGGGGGTCCCTGGTCTGCAGACAGCTGGGGACGGTAAAATGAGTTATGTCACTTTCGGTAAGCAAATCTCGTTGCCTATGTTGCGAGCCTTGATTGACAGCTCATAGTCCTTTTCCCTCGACACCTGACTCCTCAACGACGCTACGAAAATATCTCTCACATCCAAACCTTCCGTGACTATTTCCATTACCACATCAAGGCGTCCAAGGTAGGCTTCAATGATGTCATGGTTTCCCTTCTCCAATGCACTGACTCTGTATAGGCATATATCCACACTAGAATGCGTAAGAGGACAGCAGACTTCCTCCAAGGTGAGTCGCAATGGATACCGCGGCCTAGTTCGTTGCTAACAATAACAGTCCTGAACAGAGCTCGACCTGAAAACGAGGAGCGGGAGCGAAAGACGGCCAGCGGTCGTACGTTCAGGGTTCATGGATAGAGCGGTCAATCGTGTTCCTTGTTGTATATTACGGCTCGAAGGCAGTACGAAGCATTTGAAGCTGAACAAGCAAAGTGCACATACAATTTCACTAGTTACACAGAGCACCTTGTCGTACGAGTATTTGGCCGTTTCAGCAAGAGGCAAGGGGGTGTCTGAGGATTTGACGTATCTCAAAAGATTTGATAGCATTCTTGCCGGGGTTTCAGGTGTAATTGCTTTTTCACCCTTTGCAGCTGCATCTGTCAATCTGCACGAGGTGGATATCCACTTGGCAATAATAAAGACTGATCATCATCCGGGGTCTTCGTATCTACAGACTTCACCGCCATCTTGGCTTCTCTATTGAGATTTGTGGATCTTTTTTGGGGCCCATGCTACTTGTTGGTCTCTGTCGTCCTTGCTTCCTTAGGGTAGATGTGGGCCTCTCGAATCACAGCCAACACGTGTGACAACGTTCTTATTGCAGGGAGTATCCCTGAGAGTATGGCACTCGCAGGGCGACATTGTTCAGCAGCGAAGATACCAAACTGCTCAATCGAACACCACCGAGAAAAAGCGACGGACTTGCAGGTCCAACTAGCAGATACCTGATTCACTGCCAAGTTACTCAATTGTGATTTGCGACCAGTGGACTAGCAGACGTCAGGCAGTAGTCTAGAGAGCGGCACCCTGGCAGCGGTAATCATTTGATCTGGGCGCTATGGATATCCCACCAATGACCCCTAACATCCCCTTGGTCGCGTCGCCGAGCAAGCCGCAGCATGCTAATGTTTCGATTGGGTATATGGAACCGACAGCCTGGGTCGGAGTCGCACCGGGCATGCAGTTTAATCTGGTGCCTTGGTATCATTGGTATGCCGTGGAGCAGATGATCAGATCTGTGTCGGTCACTGACGGAAGAACACAGAAGCGCTGATGCATGATTCAGATATCTGTCACAAGCCACAGCCAATACTGAGGAACCGGTCCATTGGAAAAGCTGACCACGCTTGTGTGTTCTTTGTCGCCTTTCTAGTAGCTCTAACCACAATTCCAGTTAGCGTGTCAGGACTGAGAGTTTTGATCGCTGTGCCGCAGTTCTGGGCAGCAAATGGCCTGCCATACTTGGGCTTTAGACTTCGTGGCAGAATCAAAAACATAGAACCATGTCTCGGGGATTTGTTTTAGAAAAAGAAGAAATCCAGAATAAATATGGGACGCAGGATTCAGGTGCTTAGACTCATTTCTATTTGGCCAAGTTGAGGGTCGTTGTTTGCTCTTGCATTCTCTTCGATAACTTGTCGCAAGGGGTCAATAATCACCCACGCGATTAGCCCAAGTCCAACCAGCACGTGCAGTGTTGTGCTAGACTGGCATACAAGAGCATCGTTGTCATTGCCTGTTTTGTTCTCCGCTTTCTGCAGCTATACGTCCCTTTTCATGTGAAAAATACGTAACCAGTTGAAGAGCGACCATGGTGTGCTGCCAGTTATGCCACATAATCCGATAAATAAGCGAGAGAGTTTTCCAAAATTGAGATTCGAAGCGTCTATCAAGCTTGAAGCCAACTTGCATGGCCTTGGTTGCCTCGCCTAATGCACATTGTTCCGTTGTTGCCTTATATAGACTGTCATCATTCTTTGTCTTATTTGGCACATTCCTGGACCACCTGAAAGTCGAGGATTCCTCGGAGAATATATCATCAGGACTGAATATTGATGGAGAACAACAAGGCAGAAGAATCATATTACTCCACAGAAGGGAAAGGGGTGGTTGAGTGAGAAGGTTGGGAAGTTTCCGCTGTAGTTGCGTTGCAAGAAACAGGAGCAGTGCACATCTATACAGCTTGGAGGTTCACCTTTCGGTCACTTACGATATTGAATGAGTTCCCAAGTTTTGCTCACTCAGGTCACTGAGAATCCCTCACCAGCTATCATCATCTGTGCCATGATTATACGCCAAAGATAGAAGCACTGGATCTTTACCAAGGCCTCCACTGGCATAACTTCCACCATACTGCGTCTGGCGGCACGATCAGGTTCCTCCAGGTAAGCCCTCTAATAAAGTCGCAGACGTTTCTGTTTATTTTCTTTTTGGTCGAGGCATCATCATTTTGTGGGACGACTTATTGACGTCCTCAGGTTGTTCATCCGCCGTACGCTGAACTTACCATTGTTTACGTAGGCAATTAGATGCTCTTGGTATTTACGTCTAATCAACATCTCTTGGAGCAATTATTCGGTGCTTCAAGGCGTTGCGTTTACATCGCTCTCTGCTGAAGGAACGAACAACGAAACCTGGTAAAGTTGGAACAGTGACGACTTCACGGATCGTGGGCGTGTTCGTTGACGGGCTCGAGAATACTTTGGTTCAATATGTCGGACAAGATCAGTTTCCTACCATTGGAGGTACTCCTCTCCATCCTGGCGTACCTACCTTTTGAGTCTCTCCTTGCCTTTGGAGAAACATCTCGCGCGAATTTCAAGTCCCACGGCCTTTGCCTGAGGCGTCTTCGAGTCGGAGTGTTTGAAAAGCGAGTCCATTCCATGATCTCTCTACTTCAGGCAGGCTGGGCTACCCCCGATCAACTTTCTTCGTCGCGTGAGAATGATGGTTCCAAGAGTGACTATACAATTTCCGTGATCCAACCAGGCATCTATGCACAACAAGGATTCGACGGAAAGCCACATGCTAAATGCAGACTGCAAAGAAAACAGGACATAAGCCCACAAGACGCTCAGGAGCAGACGGTACAAGCACAGAACAAAGTTCTCGCGAGACTGGTGGATCGATACGGGCCTTCGTTGGTCAAGCTTGAGTTCATGGCCTACGATCTTAATGTCGACGGGGCAAAAGCGCTCGGAACCAGATGTAGACACGCGCTGCGCTATCTGGCACTGCGTTTCGAGCATCCACATATTCGCGACGGGCCGATGAGGCCAACCGCCTGGTATTATCCTGCGCCGGGTAACACTGCTTGGAACTTACTAGCGGGCATAGGGAACCCCAAGGACATAGGGGTCACCGGCCTTGAGACTCTGATATTGGAACGATCAGGCATCACGCCATGGCAGTTGGCGATGCTCGTGGCGAAGAATCCTAGGCTGAGAGTCTTGAAGTTGAGGACCTGCCGTGGTGCTCAGCCGGAATTTTTGAATTGGCTTGGGGGCGTCCAAAAGGATAAAAACGGTGCAGTGATAGAAAGGCAGAGACTGGCACCTGGTGCGAAGCTCGAAGTTCTCTGGCTGGAGAATTGCCACGGTTTACTTAGCCATCCAATAGATGAGCAAAAAGGTAAGCAGTTGCCAGACAACCCGTCTGACGAGGGCTTCGAATGGGTCAGAAATCTGTCAAACCTACAAGTAAGTTTCTCTCTCGAGGCCACACCCTTTCCAGAAGTTCGTCCTTCTTCTCGCAACTCTGGTCATTCTAATTATTCTTCCCTCCAGTCTCTTTCTTTCAGAGAGTGTGCGTGTATATCGTCGGAGTATGTCGACAGGGCTAACAAAGCCATCTGGAAGATTGCAGAAGTTATTCTGCCATATGCCTTTGTTACACAGAATTCAGCTATTGAAGTTGATCCTCTTCTTTCATAGCCCCTGTATGAAACCATCCTCTGTCGTTAATAACTATGATACTCTTCTGTGCATTGTTGTTCCTCTTTCTCTGCCTCATGAATCACGTATGGTCCTGTCTATTTCATCCAAGGTGGCAACCATGAACAGTTAATGACAACCCTGTCTATCCATGTAGTCTTATAGTCTCCTTATCACTACTGGAAGAGTAATTATACTGATGCTAGCTATATATCTCGCAGATTTTCTGGGTAGAAGTAGCTATGCAAGACTTACTGGTCAGTAGTGTTCTCACATATCGATTCTTCCGCTTTGCTGTGAAGCAATATCATGACTGTTTATACTCGGTAGCTTAATGAGTGGCTTCTTAAGGGTGTCTGATGTAAGAAGGCTTTTTATGATCATCCCTGATGATAGTTGTAGACACTCAGCCATGTCTTTCACAGTGAAGTGGGATCTATGCACCAGGTCCTCAGGGACAACATTCACTGACCAGAAGCAAAGCACATCACCCAACACATCAACACCACTCACCTTCCCTGTCCAGTCCTCACCACATACCCAGCCGCACTTTTCTCAGTGCTCAACCACGCGGCTTGACTGCTGACCCGCAATTCATTAACAACGCAGTGCTCTCTACCAACCATGCGTAGATCAAGCTCTAGCTCTCACTCCTGGCAGTCTGCCTTGCAGAAGGTATTCCGCAGACGCTCATCCGACTCGAAGGGTAAGCAACCTGCTTTGGATGACGATTTCGACATCGGCGAACACAAGGACGGCTTCTACAAGTACTCTCAAGAGATGCTCGAAGAGAAAAACAGAAAATTCAAGCCTCCCACGAAGCGTGCTTCGGACTATGCCGAAGTTTACGACATGCGTACTTCTAGCACTGTCAGAGTGACTTACATGCGTGGTTCAGACAGTACGGAAGCTTCTTACGCTTCAGCTGTAAGTGGACGCGACATCCTTAGCAGGCAGTTGCCAAACAGATTTAGGGAAAAGAAACTAAGGCAAAGTCAGCAGATACCACCCATCGAGATTCCCACGCTTCCTTATACCATCGGCTCATCTGAATGGCGCTCCTTCGCTGCCCGTGAGCAGCTTCTCGACAATCCTTACAGTGGGGCGACCGCAGAGAAGTTTGGCAGTGTCATCAGCATATTTTCCAAGGTTTACACCATTGCCAAAATTCTTGCTTGGGCACTCAGGATGTATGGCGTAGAGGTGAGTAGCGAGAGGGCTGAGACCTTCCAGTGAACTTTGTAGATCAGCAAATAAAACTGATCAGTGGCTTTCTCTCCCCACAGTTAGACGACGCTCCTGGCGGTATTCTGGCTCGCCTCAAGGACGCAGAAGCGGTTGTTAATACAGATTCTCTTGTCGAACTCATCGAGGTCACCGAAAAGCTTTATTATTCTCTGTATGCGAGACTGGTTATGGAGATCGCCAACGTTGAGCTCTGTGGTCACTTCGACCTTAACCTGCGCCGCATGCTCATTAAGGAAACGTTCACCCTTCCTGAAACTAGTCATCTCCGCGACATATTCATAACATTCAAGGACGTCCTGGACGCCCCAGAAATTTGCAGTGGCCTTGATTATGACCTTGTTAAGCAGCACCAGGACTCGATCATTAGCCATGCTACCGACAAGCTTACCATCACCGGCTTCTCTGTGCACGATCTTATCGGTTATCGTACATCCACTGTGAAGATTGTCTCCGACGAGACTCATCCTTTCGTTCTGAAGTGGAGAGGCCTCGTTTACCTGTATCAGATGCCGGGCGTTGAAACTATCACCGTAATGTCGGAGAAGTACCTGACTATCATGCCAAAGGTGACGGCTACCGATGACTTTCCAGCGACTGAACTTCCCTTTGTCGACCGCGATTCAATTCAGCCAGAAATTTGGCAGCGCGAGAACGTCCTTGACAACCGTCAGGCAACCCTGGCGAAGCTCGAGGGCAGGAGCGTCGGAGACATCAGACGTGACGACGGCAGACGCCGCCTTCTTGATTTCGTCAAAGAGAAGAAGTGCATTTGCCGTTCATCTTGCAGCTGCGCGACAGATTGCACAATGAATGTCGTGCTGCCCTGCCCGTGCTCTGAGCGCATCCTCCGCATCGTGCTGGCCAAGCGCCATGAGGGTGCCGGCGAGCAGGACTTCGGCCCCA
Organism: Aspergillus fumigatiaffinis; assembly: GCA_012656285.1. Taxonomy (NCBI): domain Eukaryota; kingdom Fungi; phylum Ascomycota; class Eurotiomycetes; order Eurotiales; family Aspergillaceae; genus Aspergillus; species Aspergillus fumigatiaffinis. The sequence goes on along the minus strand of JAAAPX010000021.1, from coordinate 210,330 downwards.
GATGCGGCAGTCTGGCCAGAGCCTTCTTTGAAGGGCTGGCGATGGTCAGTCGCGAAGTTGCCCACTATGAGCTCGTCGCGGAGCTACACCGCGCCATGCAGCTCTTCGAAGAAGTGGTGGGCAAGCAGCGCCAGGCCGCTGCCACGGGCACTCGACTCGCCTGAAGGGTCCTGAGTTAACATGGCCACTCCGGTTGAGCTGGCCGGTCGTTCTTCCTTTTTCTCCTTTTCTTTTTATTTTCTCTTGACGCGATAAAGGCCACTTGCAAGGATGGATGACTAGGCGCTTCAAGGGAAATGGGAAGCGATGGTGATGTATCTATCGTATTGGTCAAATATGAAATCCATGCAATCAAACTCGGCGATGACTGGTTCGCAGCAAGTTCTGCTACATATTACAGTAATCATTGTATCTGGTGGGTGTTTGGCTGCGCTCAAGCCATAGTGAGCCAGCCATCTCCGTCCGGCTTACCAACTCTAATCTCACCATGATTTTGGACCAGCGATAAAGAAAAAAGAGAGGAAGCACTTCCCCCCAACCGCGAGGCAATCTCAGTGCGCTGAGAGAGTGCACATCTTATTTCACGCGGGCATGGTGACTAAGGATACAGTTACCACGATATTATTGATGATACGCAGCCCACAGTGGACCGCAGCGCGTACAACAAGCTCTAGGAGGCTAATCCGACCCAGAACGCCTGTGCGGCAGTATCGAGCCGCCGTCTGGCCTTCCTACGGCATCACTACCCCGGTTCCCGATCGTTATCCACATTCAAAGTCTCCATTCTGCTTCCAGACAGGCTACGCTCTCTGCGCCAAACGGCCCTCGCGCCCGTTTCCCCCACCCTTCCTGTCTCCGCCGTCGTCCTCCTTCTCCGACCCCTTGACCACCCACTACCAGAGTCAGGATAAGAGATTATCCGTCGGGGGTGAACTGGTCCGCGGCCTGAACAATGGTGACGATGCAGTGCTCGTTGCAGACAATTTCATCGGGGTAAATGATGGCGTGGGGGCGTGGGCTACCAAAGAACGGGGCCATGCTGCGTAAGTGCACGACAATCAGCCTCCTATCTGTGCCACTTGAGATTTCATCGCTGACATCTTCCTCGATCCAACCAGGCTGTGGTCTCGATTATTGCTTCACTTCTGGGCCCTGGAGGCCGAACGAGAAGTCGGCAAAACCTCAAAACTAGATCCGGTCGAGTACCTACAACGAGCCTACGAGGAGACGATTCGCGCGACGACTTCACCGAATGAATGGCTGGGCACCACAACAACGGTCACCGCGCTCTTACACTTCACTGGTGACAATGCAGAGAATACAAAGCCTTTACTCTACGTGACAAACTTGGGAGATTGCAAAGTACTCGTTATACGGCCGAGCGAGGAGAAGGTCCTGTTTCGAACTACCGAACAATGGCACTGGTTCGACTGCCCCATGCAACTAGGTACAAATAGTGTCGATACTCCACGGAAGGATGCAGTGCTTTCTGAAGTTCAGCTTGAGGAGGATGACCTTGTGCTGGCGGTGTCTGATGGGGTTCTCGATAATCTGTGGGAACATGAGGTCTTGACGATCACGCTCGACAGCCTGAAGAAATGGGACGAAGGACATTTCGAGGAGAAGGATATCGACTGGGCACCCCCGGCCCACCTAGCAGATGAACGTATGGTATTCGTAGCTAGAGAGCTGCTCAAAGCTGCGCTGGCTATTGCTCAGGATCCATTTGCAGAAAGCCCATATATGGAGAAGGCTATCGAGGAAGGCTTGGCCATCGAAGGAGGTATGTTTCGTTAGCCACATATCACATTGCATGTTATTGACAATAACCTAGGGAAGATGGATGACATTAGCGTTGTCGTCGGTGCCTGTAAGAAGAGAGCGCGTTGAGACAACCCTTTCGGAGATCCGTTCAATATTCAGCTACCGGGCCCAACACCACCCTCCTGTCAAGATTGTAACTTTGAGCCTCTCCAAGGAGGTCAGACATAGGAGGGACCCTCTATCGATCGGCCACATCCTGGGCTCGAGCCCGACAGCCAACTCGGTTTCACCTCTATCACGATTATCCTTGTTCGATACCCAGAAATCGTTCAAACGCTCAGATTATCCACTCGCGATAATTTGATGCACGTCGAGGTCGGCTCACCTAGATCCCACCGGCCATCCTTTCTCACGCTACGAGGTCTCGGATATTTCGCTCTAATGCCCCCAGATGCTATCGCAGTGCCTTAAGCTTTGATACCCTTAATGTAATGAATGATAGATTTGTGATACCTCGACAGTCGATTGGCTTCGCGTTTGATGAAATTGCATTGTGGATATGTCACCGTTTAACTGTATCATATTTTAACGTCTCATCTCTCTGTCTTCCTTTTTGTCTTTTTGGGTCCTTTTTGAATATATCATTACAATTTGTTAATAGTGGTATGCTCGAATGTCGTTGACACACTTGGCTGAACAATCCATCGAACCATGATACAATACTCTGTTGATATACAAGCAATGGTTTCATCAAGTCTTTGGCTCGAAAATGTTCAACAGTATCGCAGTTGCGCTGCTTGCTTGTGTAAGGTCTGCCGGAAGCACCATGTGCTTTTGTAAATCGCGATCGTAAGTTCATAGATTCAATATTTTGAACCCCGCTCAATAAATATCCTCGATGGTCTAACGGTCATGATTTCCGCTTGTCACTCAATAGAGAACGAGCGCGGGAGACCAGGGTTCGACTCCCTGTCGGGGAGATATTTTTTTCGTCTCTGTTTTGGTAAATATTGGACACGTCAGGGGATCTATTCTATATCCCAATGTTGTCGTTTCCTTTTCTTCATGGGGAGAGACGTAACTCAGCGACATGCTAAGAACTGGCTGCTCTTGACGCTCAACTTTCGCACTCGGCTAAGTTCCATGCATATTCTCGAATTCTGTGTTCTGTCACTATATAAGTAAACGTTGTCTGAACATGCTCCGAATGTATAATATATTGTCCTGGCCATGGAGCATTTGAGGTAATCGAGATTCGAGGCATCCGATAGCAGCATGTAGTCGAATCTCGGATGGATACTGTGCAGACCCTTGCCGCTGGTATACAATGGCGATTGCCCCAAAGCAAGCCGAGCAATTTCGAGCCATGATCTCTAGCGCTATATCGCTCCTTCTAGATCAGATCAATGGAAGACGAATGTGACGTGACAGGGGGGCGTATCCCAGTGCCTAGTTGACATCTGCATCGCGCTCATATGGGTACAGGGCTGAATTGGATGTCTTGTGCTGTGGAGGCTGCTAGTAGTAGATGTATATTGCATGAGGTCTTGAGCACCGCTGGTGGGATCCGTCTAATGCACAGCACAGTTATCGAACAACTAGAGAGGAGTCCAGATCGTGTTTTGCTATCGACAGCAGGTCGCTCATCAAAGGGCAACGACGGGGTAGAGGAAAGTGTACGATGAGGCCCGGACCAGTGCCAGACAAAGAACTTCGCCTCTTACAGCAGGGAAGGGTTGAGGTCCAGTAAGCACTTATGCTTGATATAACTGTCCAGGCGCCGAGGATTCCACATTCTTCAACAGGGTTGCTTATAGAAGATCCGGAATATATATATCGGGAACTGTAGAACTGGCTGTGGCCGGATTGTTAAGCCGTGATACATTAAGATAGTACACTAAACGGATCACGGCCAGATTGGTCTAAGGCATAGCTCCTCAAGCAAAGGTGGTCAGACATTGAGCGAAGAGGATGAAGATTCTAAAAAAAGAACCGTGCATGATACAAGTGTCTGTAAGAGAAGAGAAAAACAAAAAAGATTCTCCCCGACAGGGAGTCGAACCCTGGTCTCCCGCGCTCGTTCTCTATTGAGTGACAAGCGGAAATCATGACCGTTAGACCATCGAGGATATGAGATGTCAGAATTCTGGACTTTTGGCTTGACAAGCATGAGCGATGATGATGTATAGAATTGCTTATGGATGGGTGCTAAACCCGAGCCAGTCTTAGAAAAGTATTGCGAGAACTGTAGCTTGCTTCAGAGTCACAATCATATCGGTCAATGTTTTCGACCGGGTATCTTGGATATGTTATAATAACAAATGTGTGAGGTGTATCAACATAAGAAAAGCAAATCATTCCATGCTCGAATACCCATAATATAACTTTTGTCTTCCAAAATAGCATTTCCCATCTCTGTCATACGCTCTAGTCCTCGTCCATCGATTCCCAGCCATCTCCACCTTGCTGAGCACCGATCTCCTCCCCTGCCGCATCATCATCCGATTCATCATCGTCGGCTTGCACTCCGATAGTGCGCTCCTTGACCTCACCCTCAAGGGCGGGCATGCGCGACACGAAAGCTCTACGAACGGCTCCGTTGGTTGAGGTGTCCCAGATCTGAACGGTTCCCTTGCTGCCAGCTACCGCCAACCGGAAGCCAACCTCGTTGTCGGGAGCGAAGGTGGTCGAAAAGACCTTACCAACGTCCATCTTGCGCGAGACGACCATGCTAGGCCGGTCGTTCTCGACATTCCATAGCTTGACTTGCTTATCCGTTGACCCGGTCACGAGGAAGCCAGGAATGGCAGGGTTGATGTCAAAGGATGACACCGAGGTGTCGTGCGCCTGCAGCGTCCAGACCGGTTTTGATTCCTTTGGCGTTGCAGGGATGTTTCGCACATCGTAGCGGTAGACCATACCGGCATCTGTGGTGACATAGAAGAAGTTCGGGTCGTGAATATCCCAGCGCACATTCTCGACGTCGGCATCCACTCCCCACCGTGCTTTGGCGTCCGGAGCTCTCATGTCTGCCGCCACCACGGTACGGTCGTAACTACCGGTGAGCAGAACGGTGGCTTCCTTAGGGTGCCAGTCCAGCGAGCACACCTTGTCCGTATGATGTGTGTAAGATTTGGCGCACTTGGTGGTGTTGAGGTCCCAGAGTTTTACGGTACGATCAGCGGAGGCAGATGCAAGGAGATTGCGGTGTTGGCGGTTTGCAGCCAAGGCGAGGACGGAGTCGACGTGGAATTCATCATTCGCCTTGGTCTTCTTCTTGGGCTTTTTGGCCTTCTTCATGTCTCCCTCGAGCTCCGCACCGCCCTGACCCAGGATGGCGTTAGGGTACATGCAATCGACAATGTCCAGATCCCAGACCTCAATGTCGGGCTCCATGGTTCCTACAGCCACGAAATTGCCAGTAGTCCGGTCGCCCGTGTTGGCGCCAACAGGGAAATCCAGCCATTCAACGCACAGAGGGATGGCGGGCAGCATAATGTCGTGGTGCACGTAAAGGTTCGCCTCCTGGTCCTCGTAGACGTAGACTTCAAGATGGGCCACCTCATCCTCGACCTTACCAGCAAGGAGCAAGTTGTCGGTGGGAAGGATCTGCAACTCCTCTCTCTCTTCGTCCTCTTCTTCTTCCGGCATCACAAGGTATGGATCTTCCTCGTTGGGCTGGTGGTACGCCAGCGACTTGACGTTTCCGAACATGGTAATCTTCTCTCCATCCTCGTCGACCTCATCACTGTCGTAGTGATCAAGGTCGTATTCTTTCAAATCATCATCACTAAACAAAGCGAGATGCAGTGTTAGCCTTGTCTATATGAAGATCGTGACACTCAAGATTAGCACCTACTCATTGAAACTTGTCTTGCCCTTCTTTTCTTCGGAATCGTCCTCCATTGCGTCTGGGGCTTCCTCCTTCTGATCCTCCTCCATCGTCTCGCCGTCCTGGTCCTTTCCTTCCCTGGCAGCGTCCAGATCGCCCTGGGCTTCTTCGAGCTGCATCCGAGCGAGCTTGGATATCCGGTTCATCTCCTCCTCGTCAATCTCATATTTGGTGGGAAACTGGGCAGCGATTCCCCGCCGCACCCAAGCGGTCGTAGTGATCATAGAAGACATCGTAAAGTGTTTTCCTCAGTAAATTGTATTTTCCGCAGTGTTTGGTAGAGGCAGCGACTGTTGAGCCAGTCAGGCGTAAGTTCTGAGGCACGTCCAGAGAAAAACCTCGCAGCAGCTGACCAGTAGACCGCAACTTCAAATCGATAATTGAAAAACCTTACCCCAAAAGGCTATGTCGCTTCCTACCCAACGATAGATGCATTACCAGACTTTTTCTCTCGCTTTTACTTTTTTTGTGGTCGACTTTCCTCCCCGCCCGGCAGAATCCCCTCTCCGGCTCTCACCGCTCGGCATCGTCTTCGGAGATTTCTCAAAGGCCGAGACTCTTACTACTCGAGGACAGGTTCAAAACTGTTATTGAAATAAGTACTTTGAACGTCGCAATCAATCGCAGTTCTAGTCAAGCTACAAATATCTACACAAAATGCATTCCCACCTACACACCCCCTACAATGCCAGTACGTCAACCCACTATCCTGAAAAATGACAATAAACTAACGGAGTATCAATAGACTGCGAAGAGATCATGACCGCTCTCGACGAATGTCACGCTCGCGGATTCCTTCACAAAGCCCTGGGCAATTGTAACGACATCAAGCGCGACGTCAACAAGTGCCTCGCCGCGGAGCGGTATCAGCGCGCAAAGAAGAATCGGGACCAGGCTCGGGATAACCGGAAGCGGATCGAGAAGATCTGGGCTGAGGAGAGGGCTCTCGAGCAGGGTATCTCGCTCAATGGGGAGTCGAAGCAACAGTAGGGGGTTCGCTGACGACTTGGAGGCTAACGATTGAGAAGGTGGATGGGGGTGTTTTGCATGATGGAGTTGTTGTCTTGGTTTGGTGCTAGGCGGCGTTTATGGTCTGTTCTCTCCTCTCATCTTTTGAGTGGTGTCACTCATTCTACTCAGTGTAACACTACATGTCTGTATATATAGCGTGGACGAGTCACGTCTACATGTCAATGAGATTGACGGATATCACATTGTCTAACTTCAGAATATACATAGCTTGAGGACGGTACTTTAAGTGCACTAGCCAACCAAACGCCTTACCAATGAATATAGATCTACCTCAAGCTCAATGAGGGACAATTATTCGCTCGGAGCCGTTGCGGCCTCTGCCCCATTTGAGGGTTCACCGATGTGGTCATCATTTCCATCCCCTCTGGAACTCTTATGGTGGCGCCGTCTTCTCTTTGGCTTGGGTGCGCTTGACTCACCGTCATCGTTTGCCCTTTCCGGCACCTCGTCTGATTGCTGTTCCTTCCGCTTCTCTTGTTTCGGCCCACCGGCCGTTTCTGCCATTTTCTTCTTCGGTTTCTTCACACTCAAGGGATTAGGCGCCTTGGGCTTCTTCGCCCCTCGCTTCTTCTTCTTCTCCTCGCCGTCCTCGGTCCGCTTTCTCTTGCCTAACACTGCTTCATCATTCAACCCCGCCCGGAACTTGCTGTTTTCAACTCCATCTCGTACTTCTTCGGATGGCGTGCTCATTGGCTCGAGAATCATGACGGACCGTTTCACGTAAACAATTGGTACACCGGGGATTGACCGTGCCCCGATACGCAACTTCTGCGCCCGTCGCAGCGCATCCCGGCCCTCGTCATCCCCTCGCTTTCTCTTCTTTCCATCGCCAGAGTCGGCCTTGGCCGGGGCAGGTGGGTCTGCAGTCGCGAGAGTATAGTGCTCTTTATTCCGCTTGACTTCTTTGGAAGGCGACAGTAATGACAATAAGCATTCCACTTCGTCAATGGGCGTTGAGTCTTCGTTGTGCGAGCAGTGTCGCAATGGGAGGATGGTGGGTGGAGGGAGATGCGTTGGGCGGTAGGGATTGTTGGTTTTCGGGTTGATAGGTTGAGATGCCATAATGGCCGCCAGTGAGCATTTCGTCAATACTATTAATTGGTATGTTAGCCCGTCGGTCCATTGTCCACACGTGGTCAGACTCTGGATTCGAAGACATACATGGTTTGACTTTTCCTTGAAGTGTACGCTCAAGTGCAGGAATCAGTTCCATCTTGAATGAATGGACAGCGCGAAGAAAATTCGAGTCAACTGGACAGGTCCAAATGTTAGTATTGAAGACCATTTCAACGCAGCCATGCGTTTTTGCGGTGGTGTAATACCTAAGACTTGATATGGTTCGCGGAAGCCAAATGCCATCTCATACTGATGCATCAGCTTACGATACTTCTTGGAGCGTTTGGCCCTCATCTTGAACGAGTCAAAAAGCCTCTAAATATGAAAAGCGCGGTGTTATGAAGGTGTTTTGCGAGTGAGGTCTGCTCCCTCTCTACTTGATCCGAATCTTTTTTGGACGGTCACTTTTTTTCTGCCGGGCGGAAGAGGTGAGTGCTTTAGATGTGGTCAGTGCTCGGCGATAACGATATGCAGATACAACTACCAAGGCAACAACTGGCATTAACACAGCAATTACCTGGGAGTCTACCTAGAGATTCTCTGCGTCCTAACTACCGTCAATCTGCTTGCTTCTTCATGATATACGACATATGTGTGACGTAGGAAAAAGGCTAGCTACCTATCGAACCTTTGCATGGATTGGAACTGTTTCTTTGGTCAACCACAAAGTTGACAGGCTACAGAGTTCATTATACTACTTTCCTTTGACCTCTCGGACTCAGGAATATCGTTACTTAAACAATGAGATGATTTAGAATGTGCAGACTGGACGGGCAGCGGTGTCGAGATTGTTCAGATGATTCCATCTGATGCAACGAGTTTATCAAGACTATGTAGGAACAGCCAATGGAAAAAGCGTTTCCCACGAATACCTGACCACTTAATTTTTCTGTATCAGACCGACTTGTGTGATTGAGAAGGGTCGAAGGGTTACATTCAGCTGACAATATACATGCCTTTTTCTGTAAGGGAAGCGAACCATCAGCATATGCGGCTAGAGATACCCTACATACGTTGGGATCCTCCCTCTGACTAGGTTGACTTCGGAAGCCTTATGTCCTCTAGATCATTGGGGCATTGATGATGGCGAGTGTAATTATCCTCAAGTGATGAAAGCATGACTAGCACCGCAACTCATCGCTCCAGAGCTCAGTTCTGAGATGGGGTTCAATCCAAGAATCCAGGCTAAGGGGAGCTGGCAACGCTGAATGATCTCAAACACAGGGCTGACTAGATACTGTGCCAGTTGGTCTGCCAGCCACATGCGTATGCGAGAACAAGTACCGGCCTCAGAAATTGACTGCATGTATCACATGCAAGGGACGAGGCCATCATTCTTCTTCCTCCTCCACATCTTACTCTAGTCACTTTTCTGCTGTCCAGAATGCTCCAGGTAACCCAGTTTACTTAAATTCTGACTTGAATTCGAGTCTGGTCCATGAAAACAGTAGCCATGTTCATGCAAGTGCTATCTACAGCGCACTGACTGAGGCCCGAAGCCTCGAGCCAAGGGGCGCTCTGCTAAGTTTTTTATCCCACAGTGGGGCAGACCCACCATATCCGATTGACCCATTGTTTAAATCCGCCTGGTCACTGAGATGAGGGCCTTGGAAGAGTGATTCCCTCAGATGACCTTGATTCTGTGCAACCCATTCTGTAAGGGTCAAACTGCAGAAGCTTAAGGCTGTGAAAGAAGCGATAACCTCGAAGAACTGCAGGATTGCCATCAGTCAGATGTCATAGGTCACAGTCGAGAACAGAGTTATCAGCATGAGACAAGTCATCCGGCAGGATTGTTTCATCTTGACTGGTCAGCGGTCGAGGGGCGGCACATGGCCCTTCTTACAGGCTGTCGTGTGGTGGTTCCTGGCGCCAGGCCAACACCGTTGCTTGACCTTTTGACTAGGCCAGCGGACTAAGGCACAGTAGTATTCGTGATTCGACCATACGATGTTACCGGCCGCTACGTTGTCACAGGAAGGACAACAACCATGCAAGGAACATATAATCTGTAGCAACCGATAATGCAGACAGCAATAGGCATTTGGCGTCTCCTGAGGGGAAATAGGAATGTTACTACCAGAGCCTAACTACTGTGTCATCTTAGAGTTGGAATTCAAGGTACCACTTTCCAGCAGATGAGAGACTGATCTTTTGTCATCTGCGATTCTCCTCCACGTAGGAGGACAATAATGAAAATGTGACTGTGTAGCAAGTGTAGCAGACAAAACGATCAATCCACTGCTATCTCGGACACATCGAATTGTAGTGGGCGATTTAGCGCGTTGAAACCGCCAACGATTCGAGAAATCACAGCCTGACTCGTGGAGCCAATCCGTCGGAGCACCGGAGAAATAATATTAATCATTTCACCTTCACTTGTAGAAGAAGTAGATAGATACCTCAGAAGATGAAGAACTAGAATTGTATAATTAAACGATCCAGAGCATCTGGAAGCCTGGGTTCCATGGTACCAGACACGGTGAGAACCACTGTTCGTGCTGATCTCGCCATAGGGGAAGAACGGGAAGAACCAAGAGAACAAAATACCGCACTGGGAAAACGCAAGGCAAATATTTCCTTCCTATCGCTATTCTTGGCTATCCAGTGAACCCAGCCAGCTGTCAAGAGAATTCATCGAACAAACTGCGTAGAGCCAAAGGGTAAACGCTGGATACTCTGACAGTTGGCGCAGTGGCTGTGGCTAAAGGTAAGGTACATACTTGCCTCCACGGTTTGTACTGTGGGCTCTGGAAACTTTGAAGAGAAGGTCCACCGTAAGGTACAGCCTGAAAGTCTGGACAGCCAATCCTGAGGCCAACAGCCAGAGAGCCTGAAAGGATTCTTTTTAGGGCCTTCGTACACTGGCTGGAGTCGTCACTGGACTGGATCCTCCGACCGAACAGGCGGCCAGAACCATTCTATCCCATACTTTGTTCACTCGCCTCCGCTGGCATTTGGGTCTCCCTCGGGGATTTCCCTTTTCTCCTTCTCTTCCTCCTCCATTCCCTCCCTCCTCTCTCCCTTCTAACCACTCCTCCCTGGGGGACTATCCTTCTTCATATTATTTTCATGTTATATTATTCTCTTCTTCTTCTGATCCATTGATGGTCATTTTTCTACTTTCCTAGATCTCGGTATCTCTGGAATTTCCATTCCTTTTTCCAAATCTCTCAGTGGCGCGTCCTGGTTGTCCGCCTCTTGATTTTCACTGTACACTGTACAGTCTGGCTGCAGCATTCTTGTGACCCCCCTTGAGTCACTTAAAGACGGTCTGGCTCTGGAGACGAGAGATCCAACCATCCCATTTTCTTTTGCTGTGCAAACAGATACGAGGATATCCGGTCTCTAAATTCGTTCTCATCTCTCTTGAAGAGCATACGCTCGAAGCTTGAAGCGACAAGCTTCTACCACTCATATCTGATAGCGGACATTCCGTCGATCGACTTCCATTCCTTCTTTGACACCCCCACCCGCGATCGTCAACGTCAGCCACGCATTCTTTCGAAGCCAATTTGACGTGCGCAACTATAGCGTTTAGAAGTCCTAGATTTAAGAAGATTTTATTGTGTACCAACGACAAAGATATCTGATTACGGGAAAGAAATCTCTACCATAGCCGTTCTATACACATCATTGCGACAAGAGTCCATCGCCAATCCGATTACAACACCGACCAGGTTTCCATCCAATTGCAACTCACAATGTCGACCCTAACTCGAGCCTTTACCAAGCGCCACAAGCGTCCCGAGGTCTCTGCGCCAATGCCCTATCGCGAAGGTCAGGTCAAGTTCACCGCGGGGACCATCAAGCGGGGAAAGATCTCTGGACCGGTCGAGTTAATCTCCACAACGAACATGTTGGCCTACAATGCGCCCGATCTCCACTCGGCTGTCTCTTCGTCATCATCTTCTTCACTGCAGTCTCCCGACGACTCCGAGCTGTCTTTCTCTCAGCGAAGCTTTGGCTCTCCCGTCACAACTCCAGACGATTCACCGGTTGAGCCGAACCCATTGTCATCATATTTTCCGAAGCGATCTGCAACAGTGACTAGCCATCCTCGGTCGTCAACCTCGACCACCTCGTCGACAGATGCACCCTTGGTTCCCAAACGTGCTCTATCGCATACGAAACGGTCCCACCAAGAGTTGGCTCGCCAGCGTTCCTTGTCACGGTTGTCTCCGCCACCATTGAACTCCATGCGCAGCAGCCCGTCCATCCGAACGACCCAAGATTTCTTCAAACCGGAGCCCCATCCGTTCGGGAAGGAGTTGGAGCAGGTCAATGAAGTGGCAGAGGAGTTCAACAGCGGCGCTACTCGCGTGCTCGACGAGGAGGAGATGATCTTGCTCAACAAGGGACTGAGGAAATTTACAGCGAACGACTATCTTGTTGAGATAGAGGAACTCTATGGGAGCATCTTCGACGATCATCTCGGGCCCGTCGCCACTGGGTCTTGGCTTTGAGGTTCTCGGATTTCGCTTCGATTTGCACCGTCATTTGTGATATCCTCAGCTCTGCGTAATTCGAACCGGAGAAGGAGAACTGGAATTTCCTTCCCTGTCAATTCCGACTATGTTACGACCTACCTTATTCAATCGTTACGTGTGCCATGTGTTTCTGTTTCTCTGTTTCAACCCTTTCTTGTTTTGCCCGCTATATACCATGAGGTGGTTTCCATCTACTCGCGTTGTATGTAAATATTATCAACCTCACTGCAGTCGTTTGTTTCCATATAGGTTGTGGATCTGCTACAAAAAGGACATGTGATGAACGATGTAGTTCTGTTGCAATTCATTCCTACTACCATGTCCATGACATCATTTTCTAGTTTCTGAAATCACTATAATCTGTCTCATCGATCTGTGCACGGTGTGACAGGTGTAACCTGAATATTATCATGAGCAGATAACGACATGTTACCTAAGCAGAAAAAACGTAGGGTTTCGCGACAACGAAGCTTGGGTCACGCGTTGGTCACGCGCGGGTCACAAGCCAAGAGGGCCTCACGACTCCACACCGCCCCACAGAACGAAAAATTTCCAGTGTACAATTCTCCGCTGGTTTCAACCATTCTCATCTTCGCTTTTCAGGGCGGCTCTCTATCTTCATTCATTGCCTATCCGCATATAGCAGTCTTACTACATCATCTTAGATTGCTATTTACCAGGCAGACAGATGAAGCTGCCTTCAACGTCAGCTTTCCCCCAGCGCGCCCATTATTAATTTCAGTAGCACTCCAGAGTGGACCACGGTTTCAACAGGCACTGGCCGTGTCGTGTGCTCTGGTTTTTTCCTCAGCATTATCATCCTGAATAGTCCCCAGGAGTCAGCAGACTCCCACTAAGATCTTCCTTTCTCTTGTCTTCGAAGGCGAGAGCAACAAATGACACGACGCTGGGATTTGCGTCGACCAACCTCACCCCAACCTTCTTCCCGATAAAATCGAGACTGTCATGGTCTCCTTCGCCACCGCTGCGCGCAACCCTACCGGGGCGATCAAATCAGTCAACCCTCCCAAAATGCTGGCCAACCCCTCGCCAGTGCCCATTTTGAAAAATTCCAAGACGAACAGCGCGGCAACTGCCGGGGCTAAACACAAGTTGGCCGACATGGATCTTTCACTGTCACCCTCGTCCTCGGTTGCTTCCGATGGCAGCGATGGCACGCCCAGTCCCAGGAAGCGGGTTCGGGTTCAATTTGATAAGGATGTGGAAATGCGAGAGGCGTCCTGGAGTGGTCAAGAGAAGGAAATGGCCGTGAGTACAGAGAAGAGCGCGGCCGTGGTTCGTGAAGAAGTGCGGAGAGCTATCCAGCGGCATGTCTCGGGAACGGACAGCGAAGCCTACGATCGCATCAAGGAAATTTTCTCAGCAGATCCTCGGCGTCTGGACGAAGATGGCTTGCCTTCCGAAGATTTACCGACACACACTACATTGAAGCATCATCTCATGGGTCTTCTGTCGAACGTTGCGTCGCTGGACCGCAATTGCAACGGCTTGGTCAATGCAGTTCTGCACAGTGAATGGCTCGGGCGGGATGAGTCGTATATCAAGTTGTACATTCGATTTCTAGGTAACCTTGCTGCGGCTCAGGGAAGCTATCTCGGGGCGGTCTTGAAGATGCTGGCCAATAATTTTGGGGAGATCCCAAAGGGGACGGGCAAGCTTCCTGGATACGCCCCAGTCCAAGCTGCAGAGATCTATAGCAGAACTCACATGGCTCTACGGCATGTGATGCAGTTGATTCCGTCTGGTAGTGGGACTCTATCCCCAATCTTGTCTATGCAATTTCCCTTCGATACCGATTCCGCAAAGGCCAACATTGCGTACACGCGGAATCTTCTAAAGGTCATCAGTTACGCTCCCGAACTCCAAGCCGATATTCTAGCTCTCATCACGGAGAAAGTCGTGAAGATCGATGTCCAGATTCAGGTAGATATGGAAGACATCGAGGACGAAGTGGGCGAGGATGTTCTCCATGCAGTCTCGCCTGAAGCCACGATGTTGGAGGATGCCGAGGATGAAGTCGACGACAATGCATCCGTTGCTAGTGATGATTCTCTGGACGTGGAGTCCCGGCGAGTCAAGACCATCAAGGATAACATACTCAAACTGGATGGCATGATCGATTCGCTGTTTGAATACTACGCCCCGCCTTTCGCAACCGGCACTCTGGATGACAAGGAAAATGCGCTCGATTTACTTCTGAGCCATTTCCAGAGTATTATCCTTCCGACCTACCGCTCCCGCCACTCTCAATTCCTCCTCTTCCACTTCTCTCAATCGTCGCCGATTCTGGTGGATCGATTTGCTGCCACCTGTGTTCAGCTCATCTTCAACAAGATGCAACCTGGAATCCTACGGCAGTCCGCAGCAGCCTACCTCGCTAGCTTCGTTGCCCGCGGTGCGCACATCTCTGGCGAGGTAGTAAGAGATGTCTTTGACCTCCTAGGCACGCATCTGAACAACCTCCGTCTTGACTATGAAGCCACCTGTCGAGGCCCTGATCTACGCCGCTACGGCCCTTTCTACTCTACGGCACAGGCGTTGCTGTATATCTTCTGCTTCCGCTGGCGAGACCTGACGACCGCGGCGATGGAGGGCGACACCCCTCAACAAATTGATGAACTGGAGCCAGAAGAAATCACCTTCCCTCCATCGGTCAAGGAGGTCCTCCACCAAGCGATCCATTCCAAACTGAACCCCCTCAAGGTCTGCTCGCCGGCGATTGTGTCCGAATTCGCACGTATGGCTCAGCACCTTAACTTCATGTACGTGTTCAGCATCCTCGAGACGAACAAAAGACTGCGCGTCTCCTCGTTCCGGAGCATTTCAGCCATGGCAGATCCGCGCTTCAGCCATGTCGAGCGAGAAACTCGTGCTGGCGATGATCTCGGTTATCAGCTTGATGCCTATTTCCCTTTTGACCCATACCAGCTGCCTCGCAGCCGCCGTTGGCTGGAGGATGACTACGTCCACTGGCGCGGTATCCCTGGGATGGACGACCAGGACGAGGGCGACTCGGACAGTGACCTCGACGGAAGTGAATCCGAAGGAGACCTGAGCGATGTCACTGGGACCGACGAAGACGACTGAATATTTTGAAACAAAGAAGCTCGTTCGATTTTTCTATTCATGCTCAATACCCCACAGCGTCTTTATCATTTCTTGCATCTCAGCCGTCTCTGGACGAGTGGCTTTGATCCAAAAAGCAGAAAAAGTGGTTTTCTCTATTTCTTACCATGATGATGCATGGCTGGTTAGCGTGGCGTATGGGTGTGATCTCGTTTTGTATCTTGTTCGGATATCAGCCATGTTTTGTTCCTTGGTGTTTCCTACGATGGCATTTTGACTCGATATGGCGCTATGATGTGAATGTAGTGACAACTATCTAAATGGAATAAACATTCGAAAATCAATACAATCCTCTAGACCTATGTAGACACTGTCTGATTGCCACATGGCAACCTCAAGGACGCAACTGCTACATTACATCCCTCTTACCTTATTTCCTTCTGCATCTATAAACCTGATTTATTCTCTACAGTCGAGTGAACCGACACTCCGAAGTCCATAAGTATTAAAAGCACCAAAGGCTCGTATCGTGGACCTCGGTACAGAGGTATCTGCGATACTCAAAATGATGTCATAGTATGCCTGCATCCGATACCTGATACCAGAGCGGCGAACATGAGTTTCAGCGGCTGGGGAAGAGAACCTGCTCAACAGGGAAATGGCGACATTACCATGGACATGGACATGGAAATGGACATGAATTATTAGGGTGCTGAGGAAGAAGATTGTGGTTGGTGGGTTGGAGTGCCGATACTGGGATCTACAAAGTACGGTACTTGGAGGCTGTTTACCTTCCTGGTTTTAATTGCTAGTCACTACCTTAATTGATAAGGGAAGTATGTTGTCATTTATAGATAGTCATATGTTAGTGGTGTTGTTAGAAGATACTTTACATCTATAACGCCTTAAAATCGATAGGTTGGAGACCGTGTCAGGAGCAGGGCATTTCCTCTCCAATGGCTCCGTATAATGATGGACAAACGCTCGAATAAGGGTGGCTTCGAATAAGGGAGGGTCATGGACAGGAATGAAAGAAGAAATGGCACATGAAGATACTGATTCTCGCGAGATCTATCTGTTAAAGATCGCTTTCATGTCCGCGCAGGCATCGCGATAGAGAACATTGACCTTGCCTTGATCCCGGAAGGGATTCGGCGACTTGTCCCAGGCATGTCGGGCTTTTTCAATCATCATAGCGCGAACATGTTTGCCGGAATCTTTCAGTCGCCGCATAAAGAGCTGGCCCTCGTTCATCAGCATGTCCCATTCGCAGATGTACAGGAAGATATCGTGGGGCAGAGCGTCGCTCAGGATCTCGTCTGTCGCTCGGACCGGTGATGCGTAGGGCGAGCGACGGTGTTCATGATTCGGTAGGTACGAGTTATCAAATAGATCGGTCAGGAACTTCGGAAGCGTCTGTTCTGGCATGATGCTCGCCGCGCGGCGGAAGGCACGCGACTCCTCAAAGTCCAGGATCGGGTACCAGCAGAAAAGAGCGACGATGCTAATATCGCCCGATGTATCAAGAAGCTGCTGCGCCGAATTCGCCCGATCGAGCGCAGGATCATGCTGCCCCTTGGCCATCAGGCTTCGCAGCCGTAGAGGCACAGTGACAGCTAGATTGCCGCCCGCCGAGAAGCCACTCAGAGCAATTCGGGTCACATCCAACCCCAGTTCGGCGGCATGGGCGGCCAGATATTGGAGTGCTTCCACACCGTCATCTACAGCAGCGGGGAACGGATGCTCTGGACTTCGACGGTACCCGACACTGACTACCACCGCTCCGACGTCCTCCAGGATGCATTGAGCCCAGCGGGAGTCGTCGGTGGGACACCCCAGTGTGAAACCGCCTCCGTGAAAGTTGATCACTACGGGTAGTCGGCGGCCCTCTATCCGATTTTTCTGATAGTCAGGTGGACAGTAGAAATGTAGACGGATCTGCGAGTTGCCGGAACGAACGGATCGGACGAAGGCTGGACGGGGAGGACGGGGAGCCGGTAAGTCGTGAAAGAACATTCCTATTCGCATCAGGAACCGCCAAAAGACGGCCTGGATGTAGAGCCACCATCGAGGAGGGGCATGAGAGGCCATGGACGTTGATCTAGTACAACGATGATCGCCACGAGTCTAGATGCATACGCGGGAAGCGGTAGGTCCGGCAGGGACTGGCCCTGAGAGAGCGATTACCTAAGTCAGTACCCTGAAGGTCCGAAACCTAATAATGAACGGAGGAAAATTTGAAATCGGAATATGGATGGAGAGAACCGAGGGATCATGGGAGTTGGGAATGAAGGAAGAAGTCGGTATGTGGTTCAGAGTGGACAAAACGCCAGCCAAGAGATCCAGAGTGTCAGATGATGAGGAGTAAAGTACCATACGGAGTACATTATTTTAGTATGTGAGAAATGAAAGAAATGGGCTTGCACAAGGTTCATCTCTTGAGGTATGGATGATATCAGAGAATGCCTAGTTTGCTTGCTAGTGTGTCTTACAAATAGTGTCAATTAATTGAATTTTTTATCTTCCTCGGACCTCGCTCTTTGATGCCGATGTACGGAGTAGTACTACTAGATAGTAACGGTACGACGGATGTACTTCTAGCGGGCGACCCTGAAGTTAGGTGGAAGAAGGGTCGGTTATATCCGTAGCAAGTACCCTCAATTGCATTAAAAGTCATACATACCTGACAATTGAGTGGTATGATCTCTATCTAGTAAATTGATAATAAGACAAGACCTTAATTATGGTATGGTAGTATACAATACAGCAGTACTCAGTATGGGTCGATTACAAAGTGGCTGCCCCTCTATTAAGGCTGACACAGTGCGTCACATTTCCTCCGGGCGATGATGACATCACCACGAGCGTTTTTCTGGTCGGCTTCTCGGTCTTCTTCTTGTTCTGAGATCGTCGTTTCTTGGTTGCGCTCTCTATCAATTGCTTAGTGAGAAAAGCTTCGAAATTACCTAACATCCCTGAATTCAGGGGATATTCATTGAAATACTTGTCTAGTACCTCTCTAGCCACTTCCTTAAGATTTTATCAAGACTGTCGATCTGTCTTCGTCAGGGAGTCATCATTATATTCTTCTTCCATTCCATGCGTCTAAGCAACTAATACATAAGGTATTAATCCTCCTGGAACCTAGGTAGTCACTCCTGTGGCTGATTTACTGTCCCCTCGTGTTCCTTTCCATTCCGATTGCTTCCTAGATCTAACCTTACTAAGGGTCTACGGCTTACTCTTATATTCCTACTCTCCCGTCGTACTTTTTTTTTGGTACGAGGTTTTCCTTCTGATCCTTCAGATTCTTCTCATTTTATAAACCACATAACTGGTCTCGGATGATTTTTGGCCACCTGCCTAACTGTACACCTCCATTGACAAATAGGTGGTCTCTCATCCGTCACCATGTCCATCAAACGTGCTTTGTCTAAAATCAAGACCAAGGCCGATGACGATTCGAACAAAATAACCCTATCTCATGGGTCCCCCTCGCCGCGTCGCAGCATCTTCAGTAGCTTCTTACGCGATCGCGATTATGTTTCTTCCTCTGACGATGTCTCCGACGACTCTGGCACTGGTTCTCTGAGCAAAAACCAGCAGAAGCGCTTGGCTCGCGAACAGCGTCGAAAAGACCGTAGTCGGCTCAGCGAGGAACAACAATCGGATGACTCCGAGCGGCGTCACAAGGAAGAGATCGCACAGGCGGCTCGCGAAGAGACAGCCGAAATGAAGGCTCGCTATGGAGAGCTGCCCATGGTTCAGTCCACTAGTCGTCCGCGAGAACCTCGGATTCGTCTGGAGGATATCTCTTCGAGCAGTGTCGGCCAGGAGATCTTCTTCACAGCCCGCCTACACATTATACGCCGGATGAGCGCGAAGCTAGTCTTCCTCATCTTCCGCCAACGGCTCACTACCTTCCAAGGTGTCCTTCACGAGAAACCTGGGGCCAAGTCCATTGCGATGATTCAGTGGGCTGAACATTTACGCCTGGGTTCCATCGTCCGCGTGCGCGGCATTGTTCAAGCGCCCCAGGTGCCAGTGCTGGGCTGCACTATTCATGACGTCGAGCTTGATGTCGAACAGATTCACCTGGTCGTCCACCGCGAAGAACCGGTTCCCTTTAGCGTCTACGAGGCCGAAATTCGCACCGCAGAGGAAGACAGGGTAGAAGGGCGCCGCAGTCACTTACCGGACCGTACACGGCTTAACAACCGTATCTTGGACTTGCGCACTCCGACGTCGCAATCCATCTTCCGCCTTCAGTCTGCGCTTTGCAATATCTTTCGATCCTCCCTTGACGAGCAAGGGTTCATAGAGATCCACACCCCCAAGCTGCAAGGCAGTGCCACCGAGTCCGGTGCCAGTGTCTTCCAAGTCAACTATTTCGGTCGCGATGCTTTCTTGGCCCAGAGTCCCCAGCTCGCCAAGCAGATGGCTATCGCAGCCGACTTTGAGCGAGTGTACGAGATCGGCGCTGTGTTTCGGGCCGAGAACTCCAACACCCACCGCCATCTGACAGAGTACACGGGTCTCGATATCGAGATGGCGATCGAGGAGCATTATCACGAGATGTTGGATGTTTTGGATGCAGTGATCAAGAACATGCTGAAGGGTGTCTATGGCCGCTACCGCCGCGAGATCGAGATTGTCAAGCATCAGTTCCCCTCGGAGGACGTTGTGTGGCTGGAAGAGACACCCATCATTCGATTCTCGGATGGTATCAAGATGCTCAACGAGTCCGGATGGCGTGATGAGGATGGCAACCCACTACCTGAAGACGATGACCTGCATACCCGAGACGAGATACGGTTGGGTGAGCTTGTCAAGGAGAAGTATGGGACCGATTACTACATTCTTGACAAGTTTCCCGTCGCAGCTCGTCCGTTTTATACAATGCCCGATCCCGAAGATCCGCGCTTCACCAACTCCTTTGATATCTTCATTCGAGGCCAGGAGATTGTCTCTGGCGGGCAGCGTATCCACGACCCGCGTATGCTGGAGGAAAACATGCGCCGCTCGGGCATTAATCCTGACATGATGGAGGATTACTTGGAGGGTTTCCGCTGGGGCGCTCCTCCGCACGCTGGAGCCGGTGTTGGTCTGGAGCGGTTGCTGATGCTTCTTCTCAAATTGGGCAACATTCGTCTCGCGTCGCTCTTCCATCGGGACCCCAAGAGTTTCCCGCCTAAGCCCCCGGCTTTACTGCTTCGTCATCCTGAATCGTCCACTATTGAGCCACCATGGCAGCGGGAGGGACGCGGATCACTTGCGAAGGACGAAAGCGAGTTGCAGCCATTGGAGCACCTGATCGCCAACTACGGAGATGCCACGTCCACCTCTTGGGGCGACGCGCGTTTCAAGATTTGGCGAGACATGGCCACCGGCGCCGCCATCTCATACGTCCCTAGCAGTAGCAACTATGCGGTGATTCCTGGCAACCCTCTATGTGATCCCTCGCAGTACAACCGTGTCATCACGCAGTTCCTGCAGTGGATGCGACGTGAGACCAAATACAAACCTATCTGGCTTCTTTGCTCTCCGGAAGTCGAGATTATTCTGGGCGAGAAGCTCGGATGGCGCAGCTTGTCCTGCATTGCTGAGGAACGTGTGGATCCGTCCCGTAACCAGGCCGCATCCGATGGTGAGATTGCACGGAAGATCCGTCGCGCGGAGAACGAGGGCATCAAGATCGTTGAGATGAAGTACGGCGAGATGGTCCCCGACGACGCCCGGGAGAAGATTGATGCACGGATCAAGGACTGGCTGGCGAACCGTAAGGGCACTCAGGTGCATCTGTCTGAGATCCATCCTTGGCGTGATTCGGAGCACCGCTGGTACTTCTACGCTGTGGACAAGTCCGGCACCATCTGCGCCTTTGTCGCCTTGGCCATGCTGTCTCCTCATTTCGGCATGCAGGTCAAGTATAGCTTCGACTTTCCAGGCTCTCCCAACGGGGTCATTGAGTACATCGTGACTCATGCCATCCAAACAGCTGCCAGGGCCGGCACCAAGTCACTCACTTTCGGAGCCGGTGCAACTACCACCCTGACGCCCGGTCATAACCTGCATGGAGCCAAGATCAAGATGCTCCAGCACACCTATGAGACTCTGGCCAAGCAGTTCCATCTCGTGCGCAAGAGTGAATTCAGGGCCAAGCTGGGGGCTCATGACGAACCTCTCTACATCGCATACCCACCGCATGGACTGGGTTCGAGAGGTATTCGGGCTGTTCTGCACTTCTTTGAAGACTAGAGTGGCGGAGTGTACCAAGCCCCACCCGTCGATCAAGCTCATGCTCAAATATAATCACGAGGAATGTTGTGACACGATTTGTGGATACGATGGATGCACTTATGACATATTTCCAGCAGTAGACTTTTGGTTCGAGGCGAGACATTTCTGAAATGATCTAGAACCATTCATGTGCCTATTAATTTTCATGATGCTTCAGGACCCATTTTTGTTGATGCCCCTTTATTCCCCCTGATGTCTGTGATTTATCATTTTCTACATGTTTTGCTCTGTGCAGTCATACTTGTCCCATAATACACTCTACTACTGCAAAGTCATCAACTCCAACTCGTAATTAAACTTAATGCCGTATAGTCAATCGTGATGTACCAAGGGGGTAGCTGTACAGTTGAGTACATCAAGATTATCTTCCTTGGGCCTAGCATAAGAAATACACAGTAGCATATTATACAAAAATTATAACCTGAGCCATGCAGGCCAACTAGCAGCCCCTTTCTACCGCTTCTTCTTTTCATCTCCGTCAACAGTCGTACTCTCACCAACCTCCCGCTCTACCATCCCCCCAAACGCCCCCATCACCCACCTCGCAAGCAAGACAGCCACCGTCGCCACAACACACACATACCCCGCCGTCGGCACCAGAGACCGCGGGAAAACGTTCCACAGGAACGGATCGAGGATCACATCCGCCAGCACAGGGGGCACATTCTCCATGAGCGCCCTGTCAAGCGAGAAGTAATCCGCCGCAGCGCGAACCCGCAGGAACAGCACCGAATCGGAGGTTGGTGCTGGATCCCTGGACGAGGGCGGCGGGTGGTGTTTGCCGTTGCGGACGAGGGGGTTTGAGGATGAGGTTGAGGCGTCGAGCGCTGCGAGACGGGCTGAGGAGTAGAGGCTGATTGCGGAGAGGAGGGATGGGTCCTCCATTGTGCTGGAGAGGGTGAATGTGTCCAGGGTGAAGGATGTGGGTTGCTTAGTAGTGTTAGTGTGGATTGTAATGGGGAGGGAGGGGGCGTACAGTTGCAAGATAGCATATCCGGACTTCGTAGCGTTGGCCTGGCGTGAGGTTTTCGAGGAAGAACCATGAGTCTGTTCCTGGGGAGTCTGGGGTAGGGAATGAGGCGTTGAGGAAGGTCCGTAGGGTTGGATATGAGGGGGAGAGTCGCTCGAGGCCTAGGTCGTCGAGGGTGGAATCTGTTGAGGGGATGGGTGATGGTTGTGGGGCGACGAAGATGGTTTTCTCGACGTTGGCAACGACGAGGGGGATGAGAGAGAGAAGAACAAGGGGGTTAAGGTTCTTCATTTGAGTGTACTATTGCCCACTCGGATGTATTGGTGGTTGTGAAAATGGTTTATATGGCCCTGTTGGGCTTCATACGAGATAGAGTAGATCTGAAAAATGTTAGCATATGGTCTCTAGCTAAATGAAAACTCCTCTAGGGATACAATTGGAAGAGCAGAGTATAGCACAGAGCGAGGATGCCATATCTCGAATACATTCTATATCATATGCAGAGCTATTCAAAGCTTGGGTTCCATTTCCAGTTTGGGAACTCCTCGCAGCAATTGGTGACACCGCATCAATGAATTGGCTGATAATACAGCAATACTATCAAGTTGCCAAAGGAGATTGAATACATACCTTCTATCGGAGCGGTTTTTGATGAGACGTATCGAGTTGAGGCAGTTGGTTTGATCTCTCTTCAATACATATGCATGCCGTCACGCTATCACGTGACTCTTGTCAGCGCTGAATAAGCATTGTTGATCCTCATCACGGGACTGCGAGCGAGACTCGGGCATCTGGCGGTCACGGGCGTCCATCAGCCAATCACAGCCGGCGGATCCCAACGCGACCCAACCGACGGATCAACAACGAACAAGAACGCCAGCTTGGGGGGTGACAGCGCATTACCTATTGAAGCCCATCCCAAAAGAGTGTCCACAACAAATTGAACAACAGGTCTGGTCTGTCTTCGTCCGAATTGATCATTCTTAGACCTCGACTTTCTCCCCTCCTTCCATCTTCTCCAGATTTCTTCAATTACCTCTCAAACCCCAGGGTTAGTATTCCCCCTTTCTCCCCCTCCTCGATGTTGTGTGTGCTGCCCTGCCCACCACATTTTACGTTTTGTGGTGTCCGTTTACTTACCCCTGAAACACCCATACAGCAGATCGTCTTGGGTTTTTTTCGTCCTTCATTCCTCCCTCCTCCACCCACCTTTCTTAATTTATCCTTTGTGAACGGAATTTAGTCAATCGAATTCGACAAAATGAGAGAAGTCATCAGTTTGAACGGTTTGTGTCCCTTTTATCCTCTTCGTTTGACGTGTTGTTTGTTTTCTGCGGTTCGTGTTACTAATGTTTTCTCCCTCGATACAGTCGGTCAGGCTGGTTGCCAGATCGCCAACTCTTGCTGGGAGGTATGCATTGACCATCAGTTCACCGAGTGATATTGCACATAAGGGAATGGAGGATGAAACATACGTGGATGAATGGACATTGGAGGGTCAGACTAACTTTGGTGGTTTAATTCTAGCTCTACTGCTTGGAGCACGGCATTCAGGTACGTGGAACAACATCCTGATTTCATCACAACTGGATGTTATCTCTTCATATCGACGCGTAGATCGACTGACATTTTGCTGTTTTACAGCCCGATGGTTACTTGACCGAGGAGCGCAAGAAGGCCGACCCCGACCACGGATTCAGCACTTTCTTCTCCGAAACTGGTACGTTAGCTGTCTACTCCCTCTCATACTTACGATCTTGATGATCTGACAATGTCGTAAAGGCCAGGGCAAATATGTTCCCCGTACCATCTACTGTGATCTCGAGCCCAATGTGGTCGATGAGGTCCGCACCGGCACCTACCGTAGCCTTTTCCACCCCGAGAACATGATCACCGGCAAGGAGGACGCCTCTAACAACTATGCTCGTGGTCACTACACCGTTGGAAAGGAGATGATCGACCAGGTTCTCGACAAGGTCCGCCGGGTCGCCGACAACTGTGCTGGTCTCCAGGGTTTCCTGGTCTTCCACTCCTTCGGTGGTGGTACCGGTTCCGGTTTCGGTGCTCTGCTGATGGAGCGTCTCTCTGTGGACTATGGCAAGAAGTCGAAGCTGGAATTCTGCGTCTACCCTGCTCCCCAGAACGCCACCTCCGTTGTTGAGCCCTACAACTCCATCCTGACCACTCACACCACCCTGGAGCACTCCGACTGCAGCTTCATGGTCGACAACGAGGCCATCTACGACATTTGCCGCCGCAACCTCGGCATTGAGCGCCCCAGCTACGAGAACCTGAACCGCCTGATCGCTCAGGTTGTTTCTTCCATCACCGCCTCCCTGCGTTTCGATGGCTCCCTCAACGTCGATCTGAACGAGTTCCAGACCAACCTGGTCCCCTACCCCCGTATCCACTTCCCCCTGGTCGCCTACGCTCCCGTCGTCTCTGCTGCCAAGGCTTCCCACGAGGCCAACTCTGTCAACGAGATCACCTCTGCTTGCTTTGAGCCCAACAACCAGATGGTCAAGTGTGACCCCCGCAACGGCAAGTACATGGCCACCTGCCTGCTCTACCGTGGTGATGTTGTGCCCAAGGAGACCCACGCCGCTGTTGCTACCCTCAAGACCAAGCGCACCATCCAGTTCGTTGACTGGTGCCCTACTGGTTTCAAGATTGGTATCTGCTACCAGCCTCCTCAACAGGTTCCCGGTGGTGATCTTGCCAAGGTCGACCGTGCTGTGTATGTTTCCTTTCCTGTTCTCTTTTTCTTACTAAGGAAGAGCCGGAGAAAAAAAGAAGAGTAAACTAACGAAATCTATAGCTGCATGCTGTCCAACACCACTGCCATCGCTGAGGCCTGGTCTGCTCTTGACCACAAGTTCGACCTCATGTACTCCAAGCGTGCCTTCGTCCACTGGTACGTTGGTGAGGGTATGGAGGAAGGTGAATTCTCCGAGGCTCGTGAGGACCTGGCTGCCCTCGAGCGTGATTACGAGGAGGTTGCCGCCGACTCGATGGATGAGGAAGTCGAGGCTGAGTACTAGACGGACGTCATCACTCGGCAGGATTCCGAAGAATGGCTGTAGAGCTTGGCCGTCCGATTTGGTGCAGAGGCTGCTTCTGGTTGTTTCTGTGCTGTTGTATTGGGGACAGGCGTTTGCCAAGGTGATATACCATGGACCTGCGCGACTCAGGTTGCATGCAAATACATAGGAGAAGAAGATTGGCTTAGCTCACAGACTATGTTTTTCTTTGTCTGATATATTTTTAATATCCCGAAGCAGCGATGAAATTTTACCCGCTCGTTCTTATAAACAGCACCTGGAAATACGAGATTGTAATTATCTTTAATTTAGGGAAAAAAGAATCCATTGGAGGGTTGTCCACAGCGATGATCAAGCAGGTTACAATCAGAGACAGCCGGAACGAGAAAAGGACAAGAAGAGAAAACAAGCAGCCAATAGTTGGTAGTAAAGGCCTTTTTTTCTTCTTTTTTTTCTCTGTTCAGGAATTGATGAAGGTGAAGGTTGAAGGTGAAGGTATACAAAATGGTGGATCCGGAGTGACATAGACAGGGAGTAAGTAAGCTGTTCAGGGACCTCGAGCTATGGTTGGGTTACTCCCCCGGAAGCCGAAGGGAAGCTAAGCTAAGGAGAAGGACATCATCCCTCCCTCCCTCACCTCCACTCTACTACTGTAACTTAGTCTCATCTCTCCTCCCAAGACCGAAGCTCTATTTCTTGGTTGCCTGCTTGTCCTCGAGACTATTATTTCCTCGTCTCTTCCTACTTTCCTCGAGTCCCTTTTCTCTTACTATAATCGAGTTATCTGTATAAGGCCGCTTCCCCCTCCATTTTCGTCATTCCGTCTACTCCGTTCCCCCATTCCCCTTACAATTTGACGATCCATGCTCGTGGCATCATCTTCACTCTAGATCCACGGCATTCCGCTCCACCACTTCATACGCCACAATCCAACGAGTATCCGCGAAATTTGACCGAAGGAAGAGGAGGCGCACTCCTCCTGAGCTACCATCATGGCTGACAGTGGTAAGTGTCCCCTCCAGCAATGGTAGACCAGGCTGTGGTTAGGCGAACTCCTCAGGAGAACAACCGCCCCCCCGATCGAACTGCAACTTCTCTCAGCGCGACAGAACTGACTGAGTGTCTCAATTATCTAGCACAACGCCATCCAAATCTCAATTTGACACCTGAAGAGAAACGGGTGTTTTACCAGCTCTTTCAGGCTGCTGATACCACCAACCTCGGTGTCATCACCGGCGAGATTGCCGTTCCTTTCTTCGAGAAGACCAAGCTTGCACCGGAGACACTCGGACTGGTGAGTTGTTTTCCATGGAATGAGTATTCTCGCGCATGTCTGGCTAACTGGCAACCGACAATGTGTAGATATGGCAGATCGCGGATAAGGAGAACAGGGGGCTACTGACTCCATCTGGCTTCGGTGTCGTTTTGCGTCTTATCGGACACGCCCAGGCTGGTCGCGCGCCTACAGAGGAGCTGGCCTTGCAACGTGAGTGTCTCCTGAGGATCATTTCGCCACGGAAGAAAGAAGGGGAAATAGCGCTGATGGTGAAATCTCTCTCTAGCTGGGCCGCTACCTAAGTTTGAAGGCGTCGTTGTTGAGCCTACATCTCCCACCTCTCGCTCCGCTGGTGCGACCAGCCCACCACCAGTTGGTGGGCCAATTCGAGTCCCTCCACTCAACCCGGAAGACGTCAATAAATTCACAGCGCTATTTGAGAAGTCTGATGTGTCGAGGAGCGGGGTTATCTCAGGCATGCATCCTGCAAAATGAGGAGATATGTAGCTTTGAGGCTAATATTGCTTGCATTACAGGCGACATCGCCAAGCAGATCTTTGAACGCGCGCGGTTACCGAACGAGATCCTTGGTCGCATTTGGAACCTAGCAGACACGAAGCAACGAGGCGCCCTCGATGCCACAGAATTCATCATCGCTATGCACCTCTTGACCTCCTACAAGTCGGGCGCCATGAGGGGCATCCCTCAGACTTTACCTCCTGGCTTGTATGAGGCGGCAGCACGAAGGGGCCCGGTTCGAACCTCCGTGGGGCCCCGACCTGCCCTCGACGTTCCTCCAGTGCCTGCCATTCCGCGACAGTTCACCGGACCCCAGCGGACTCAAAGCCCTCTGAATCGGTCCCAGTTCGGAACACCGCTTACTGCGCAGTCAACGGGCGGAGACTGGCTTATCACGCCAGCGGAGAAGGCACAGTTCGATACCATATTTGGAACGATTGATACTGCGAAGTTGGGCGTCATCACTGGTGACCAGGCCGTAGGATTCTTCATGAAAGCTCAATTGCCTGAAGAAGTCTTAGCTCAGATTTGGGATCTCGCGGATATCGACGCTGACGGGCAATTGACGAAGGACGAATTTGCGGTAGCGATGTATCTGGTTCGTTCACAGCGTACAGGAAAGGAGCCCTTGCCGCAGACGCTTCCTCCCGCTTTGATTCCTCCTAGTATGCGGCGTCCTACCACGGCGCAGGCAGTGCCGGCCCCAGTCGCAGCTCCTGCCGCGCCGGCGCCTCCTCCAAGTGTCCGGTCTGCTGCGGATGACCTCTTCGGTCTCGATGCATTTTCTGCGCCGCCCGCACCTGCAGCACCTTCACAAGTACCCCAGTCCACAGGAGGCTCCAACACGCCGTTCCAGACGCCGGGTTCACCCACCTCCAGAGCGTCACCTCAAGCCAACTCGACGACTTTTAAGCCTTTCATTCCGACTTCCTCGTTTGGCCAGAGTCTCCAGCCTCAGATAACTGGCGCTTCAGCCGGCGCCCCGCCAACAGTCCGTTCACCACCGCCTCCATCAGATGACCTTCTAGGTGACAACGACCCCGAAGAGTCCAATAAACTCACACAAGAAACGGCCGAGCTGGCAAATCTGTCCAACCAAATTGGCTCGCTCGCCAAGGAGATGCAAAACGTTCAGACGAAGCGCACTTCAGCGGAGCACGAGCTGTCTCAGACATCTCAGCAAAAGCGTGACTTTGAGACTCGCTTAGCGCAAGCCAGAGCGATGTATGAACAGGAGGTCAAGAATTTCAAAGCTCTTGAGGAGCGACTGAATGCCTCCAAGGCGGAGACCAAGAGGCTGCAACAAGAATATGCGTTGATCGAGGGCAGCAGGCAAGATTTGCAGACTCAATATAACCAAGTCTCTGCTGCTTTAACCGCCGACCAGCAGGAGAATGCGAGCTTGAAAGAGAAAATCCGCCAAGCTAATGCTACTGTCGCCCAGCTTAAGCCTGCTCTCGAGAAAGCGCGCTCTGACGCTCGGCAGCAAAAAGGCCTTGTCGCGATCAACAAGAAGCAATTAGCTACAGTGGAAGGTGAACGCGACAAAATCCAGGAGGAGATAGACACGCTCTCGAAGGAACAACCTCAAGGATCCGACGAAAGCGCGGCGTCTGCAAGCGCCGCCCCCGCACTCGCCAGCCCTGCTCTGTCCACGGCCAGTCAAAACAACAACCCGTTCTTCAGACGAACTACCACGGCGTCCAGCGACGGCCAGGCAGCGTCTCCCCAGGTTTCGAGCGAACAGCAGCGTGCTTTTGACAGCCTCTTTGGCACTGCCTTTGCTCCCCCGACCACTGCTACACCCCCACCTGCCACTTCATTCCGCGCCGACTCTCGGCAGGCTTCGCTCC
This sequence comes from Aspergillus fumigatiaffinis, assembly GCA_012656285.1. NCBI lineage: Eukaryota > Fungi > Ascomycota > Eurotiomycetes > Eurotiales > Aspergillaceae > Aspergillus > Aspergillus fumigatiaffinis. The sequence continues at coordinate 180,990 of JAAAPX010000021.1, read as the reverse complement.
ACTCTCCTGTTACATCCGGGGTACCGACCCCCTCCGTATCACCGCCACCTTCGGTTGGGACCGTGCCTGAACCCCCGCAGTCTCGGCAGTTCACCCCTAACGTTCTTCCCTTAGCCGAGACACAGTCTGTGACCTCGTCTACCAAGCCATCTCCGCCAGGTAGCAGATTTGGTGGTCCTGAGTCATCAACTGTAGGGACTCCAGCCCCAGCAGCTGCCACCGAAATCCCCTCTGCGGCTCCAGAACACGGGGAAGTACGGTCTCCCTTCGAGGAATTTGAAGAATCGAAGCGCTTCCCCGAAGTTCCAGTCGCCCCAGGGGAAACGGCAACAGCAGATACTTCGGCCACCGCCAACGAGAACCAGACGACAGCAAAGGACCCCAGCTTCGATGAGCTGTTTGGCGGTCCAGCACATCAGAGGTCACAGTCTCAGAACGCGAATGATTTCGAGGAAGCTTTTGCTGCTATGAAACAGGGTGCTGGAGCAACCAAGCCTAATGGTACAGCCCCTGCCGCGTTCTCCGAGTTCCCGCCGATCCGTGAGCTCGATGATGATGATGATGACGACGACGACGATAGCTCTGCTAGCGAGGCACCCTTGGGCTTTGATGACAATTTCACACCGGCTGTTCCACACCAAGAACAGCAGACGTCTAAGACGGACTCGATTGAGCCATTTCAGTTGGCAGCCTTTCCTGCTCCAGGGTCTGTAACTCCTAGTCAGCCCCCTCCCGCCGAGGCGCAGAAAAGCCCACCAAAATATGATGAGAGCGCAGAGAAGGAAGCGTCTGGCGGTATGCCACCTGAATTCAACGGCCTTTTGCCAAACCGTGAAGACCCCACACTCGCTCCCGATGCCCCTCATTCAGTAGAAGCAGGCACTGGTGCCCCCATTGTTGGCGGGGAGCCGCAGCGGGATGCCCCTGCGGCTGCACCTACTTCGGCCAGTACCAAGCCCAGTGCACCCGATTTCGAAGCTGCTTTTGCTGGAATGGATCTTGCCCCCGCGAAAGAAGCGGAGGACGATGACGACGACGACGACTTCGCGCCGTCTGACAATAAAAACACTGCAGATTTCGACTTCTCTTTCGACACGCCCTCACAGCAGAAGACGGCAGTACCCGGTGGCAGCCCTGGGCAGGCCAACCACTCTGATTTCTTCAGCTTTGATCAGCAGGTGAACGCCTCAAATCATGATACCGCCGTATCACCGGCAGCTTCCAACTCGCAACCGGCAACGCACGACTGGGAGACCCTCTTTGCGCCTCTGGACAACGCTCAAGGCGCCTCCACCGGTACCAATGGAGCAACGCAACCGGCGGCGTCCGGGGATGGCAAACCACCCGGATGGGCCCTTCAGACAGACTCTGTGGAAGACGACCAAATCCTGCAACGGCTTACTGGTATGGGGTTTCCCCGCGATGAATCGCTCGCTGCATTAGAGAAGTTCGACTACAGCATTGACAAGGTGAGTACATCGACTCTTTCAGGTTGAAAACGAGACTGAATTGACTCCTCTTTTCAGGCGGTGGATTTCTTGACCAAGTCTTAATGGCCCTTCATTCCTGCACATAGTCCATTTCATTCATTACTCCCTTTTCCTACATTCTCCAGCTTCTCAGAATTTGATTCCATTTGCATGCATACACGACTCTACCCTTGTATATTTCCCGCCGGTCCCTAGCCATGTTCACTATTTAGTGGCCCGAGCCCCGATATAATCTAGAACCTGAAGATGGAGTGGAGTGTACAGGACGGAAGTCTCAAGAAATGAGAGTGCCCGTATGTCCTAGTCATTAGCCAGTCTAGATTTTAATTCAATAATTGTCGATTTGAATTAGCCTGTCTCAATCTTCCATACTTCACAGTAGCCTTGCATTTTAGGTTGTACGGTACGTCGGTATCCATGCGTCGCCTTCTGATCTCTTCCGATACTCTCCTATGGTGTAGTCAAAGAAAAAAGGAGCCATCAATCCGATGACCGGGTAATGGGCCTGATGGCCTTTGCAAAATGCGAGCCCAGAGACTTAGACTTGAACGCCTCCTCAATCTCATCGAGCGACTTCCCCTTAGTCTCCGGCATGAAGACGGCGCAAACCAACGCCGTCAGCAGCGTACACCCCCCGAAGAGAAAGTACGCACCGAAACTACTCTTAGACAGGAGGATGGGGGTCGTCAGCGCGACCAGGAAATTAGTGACCCAGTTACTGCCGTGCGCGAGACCGGTGGCCGAGGCGCGGGTGCGCTGGGGCTGGATCTCCGCGGAGTAGACTTTGATGCCGATTGCCCAGGTGAGGGAGAAGATGACGGCGAAGAGGTAGATGGCGACGATGACGAGCCAGCGGCCGGGACCGGAGGAGGGGTGGACGGCGTCGGCGGCGTAGAGGGCGCCGATGAGGAACATGGTTGTGCTGAGGCCGATGCCGCCGGCGATGATGCTGTGTCTGCGGCCCCAGCGGTCGGCCCAGAGGAGGCCTGGGATGGTCACGGCGAAGATGACGATGGCGGAGACGCCCGAGGCGAAGAAGGTGGCGGTCGAGGAGGCGAGGCCAGCTTGTTCGAAGAGGAGTGGGGCGTAGTAGAGGACGCCGTCGATGCCGGAGAGCTGCTGGAAGCCCATGAGGAAGACGGCGAGGGCGGTGCGGGCGCGGACGTCCTTGGAGAAGATGTCGAGGAGCTTGTGGCTGGCTGGTTTGAGGGGAGGTTGCGGCGGGGTGGGGATTTGTGTGGTAAGGTCCGGGGTTAGAGTGGTTGCTGGGCCGGCGGGGAGGACCTGGATCTGAGTCCTGGCTTGTCGGGTCTGCTCGACTTCCACCTTCTCGCGCTCGGCTTGGCCGACGCCGAGGAGGTCCCATGTTTTGGCGGCTTCCTCATGGCGGCCGTGGAGGGTCAGCCAACGGGGCGACGGGACGAGGAAGAGGAATGAGGCGGCTGAGAAGAGGACGGAGAGACATGCGAGGATGAGGTACGGTGTGCGCCATGAGAAGGAAGACTCGAGACGAGAGGTTCCGTAGCAGGTGAAGAAGCCGATCACTAGGCCGAGAGTGATGAGCAACTGCGGACCGGTGGCTAATGCGCCTCTGACTCTCGTTGGGGAGATCTCGCAGATATATCTGTTTCAGTTAGTTTCATGCGATGGAATGGTAAGGTGGTTGACATACACGACCAGCGTACCCAGGTACAGACCCTCGCCTATACCCTCAATACACCTCCCGACAATGAACATGGCGAGCTTGGCCGCTGCACCTTCGATAGCAGCGCCGATACCAAAGATCAAAGCCCCGATGCTGATTCCTGTCGGTCTGCCCAGCTTATCGGCCAGGTAGCCTGCGAAGAAGGACGATACAGCTGCTGGAATGAGGATGGAGGAGACTATTAGTCCGTGGACGGTTGCAGATTGACTCCCAAACTTCGACACGAAGCTGTCCATGACGGTGACAGGGCCAATGACACCAGTGTCCATCCTGTTTATCTGTCAATACAATCCTACTGCGGAGCATGGCGTACCATGGTGACGTCCTTACCCAAACAGTAACCCTCCGCAAGAGCAGAGGATACTAGCGAGGACATATCTCGGGGGACTTTGTATGCGATTCATCGTCTGAGAATAATGAGATGGTGTTGGATGCGCAATCTATCCAGCAGAGCGCGTCAAAGACGGAGAGATATACCCTTCTGCACACTCATCCAAGCAACAAAGGACAGACCTAAGTGGAAGTAAGAAAAATTCTTTCAGTTGATAAGTCTAGTCCATTGACCTTGGGCCAGCTGACCAGATGGAGACGGCCCACCCCCCACGGGAGTCTACTGGTGCCATGGCATGGATTGGATGGACGACGAGTTGCAGCGCAGCGTCGTGGAGGGCGTATCAGTATCTAGAGTGAGTCACAGCGGCCCACGTATGTGAGTGAGACGGTCAAAGGCCGAGAACATTATAAAGCAATGCCGAGTCAGTTAATTGGCAGCTTGTCCAAAAGCAAAAGGTCCGGAGTGGTATGGCCCGAGAGACGGGGAGAATGTTGGAGTCGGAAAATACTAATGACATGCCATGTGGGGAAAGACAAAAGTATATCGGAACGACGGCAGATAAAGACTATGACGCCGGTAGAGTCATTCAATGATTGCTGGTCTACATGGCAAATACTTGCTAACATTCTCTTGTTCTGTTGTTGTTCTTTGACTATATTCACTGTAGGCTGGCTGTTGTCCATTCACTTGTTCATATCTATCGTGGTCTAAGAGATACTCTTTGTAGGCATATATATCACCTCCCTCCCCCAAGGCCCCTGGGAATCTACATCTCTCCTCTTCGATCAATGTATACTCTTGCTTCTTTGCGTTCCTCCCCGGCACCAGCTGAACTCTGGCCTGGTTTCATCAGGAGACCTCAATAAGAATGTGAGACCCGCGTACAATCCGCAGGCCAAAAGGGGTAACTAGTATAAAAGTTCATAAGCCACTTCTACCGTGGATACTACAACTTCACTAAAGATCCCACGGGTAACCATGCAAGCATATGGCTAACGATAGGCTACACATCATTTCACCAGCCTGGTTGCGATCTTCGGCCTTTCAGTCTTGAAGCCCAGGAATCAGCACCAAACCCAAGCATGCAATGAAAGCCGGCGGAGGACTTGCCTTGTGACATTCGAAGAATGCGATTCAGGATACGGTGCTTATTTCACGACAGCCAAGAAGAGCTGTGATGCTTCCCACAGAGGCAGTATCTGATTCTAGAATCAGCTATCAATGCGGGATATTCGCGTCGGATCAGCTTACAGGTCGCTGTGCCAAAATTTGAGATCCCTCCTTTCAAGGATTCATCGTAGGAATCACCTATGCTAGGTTCCAGTGGCAACGACAGTGATACAGTCAACGGTGCTGTGATGATGTTCAAATATACTGACCTCCGAGACCTCGATGTCTGGCGACCTGACATATCTGATTGGCAACCCCTCCCTGCTCATTGGCAACGAATTATATCTCAAATTACCAGAGAGCCCCAAGCTTACGCACGTTATCACGCTGGAAGATCATTGCGCCATTGATACTGCTCACCCAATACACCGAGGGATGTATCTGGGATATACTACTACCACAAGAACAATGTCAATCTTCAGCACACACCGTATTTGACGGCAAACCAGTCAATGGGCGCCCTGTTGTTATACCAAATTACCAGACACTGAACTCTCGACATGGGCCGGCCGCAGTGAAGACTTGGTTGATGAACAAGCAGAAGGAGTTTCAAGGACCCATATTGTCAGTTCCCGCTGAGTTCCCCCACGACGAGGTAAGATCCCACATCTTGAGCGATATGGCATGGACTTAGCTAACCCTGACGGCAGTGTCCGATTCTCCAGGACTCGAGGGGCGCAAATGTATATGAAGCGGGTCATGAATACTTCTTTCCGTCATACAACACCAAAGATAATTATGCGGGCGAGGAGGACAAGTGGCCCCCATAAAGTAGCACAACATATCCTGCGGACACTCCTTCACAATCGTATCAGATATGCAGAATACGTACTGTTTCTGAACGACTCTGGACGATGATGCTTCGATCTACGACATTTCATCGAGAGACATTCCCGGGACGTGCTGAATTCGTCGTCCAAGGCAGCCCGCAATTTCCTTCAGTCAACGGCCTATCGCTAGCCAGGGAATGTTGAATTCAATTTCAGTGCGAAGTATGGCGCGCTATGGCCACTGTCCAGATTCTCGACCGAGAAGCTCATGTGATCCGTGAATCATACCGGAGTAAGACGATGTCGACGTTAGACTATCCTCGCGGACAGCCAGACTTTAAAGGCCCACGTCAAGAAAAGGATTGAATGGAGTGACCGCAGACCTGGAGATGTCCAAAGAGCAAATTCTCGCAAAGCCACCACATGAGTACTTCACAACGACTGTGCTTGTTTCCGCTCTCTACAGTACTCAGTTGATATCTGGCAAAATGGGTGGATAGATCTTCCAGGACCGGCACAGTGGTGGACAGATGATTACGATTTTGTTTACTGGGTCGGACTGTGCATGTCACCGAGGTGGATTAATCGTGTCTTTTGTTTTCTGGCGTTGAGGTATGTGGGTTTATTTGATGCATGTTGGATAACGTATAATCTTGGGACTGATTTGTGCTGGCTGATTTCTAGTGTCTGGTGAACACTGTATACAGCTTCTAGGCGCTTATAATGATATAATGGCCGGAACGCTGGGACGTTCAGAATGAAGACAGGGCACTCATACAAGGACGGCGTGATGCACTGGACTTACTATTTGCTGATGGAGTCCCGGTGAACTTCAGTGACTTGTGTGCCTCTTTCCTTCATCTCCCAGCGAGTGGGGTTGTCCGTCTTGCAGCCCATGACGGACGCTACCCTTTGCCTCACTGTTACACAGCCTCACTGTGCCGACCAATATATTCCATGCCACGGGCAGGGTGAGAAGATCGACATATGGTGCGACTGGCACACTTCCAGTAACGGAAGTACTAATATCTCGAAGCTGTTGTCTGTGAGTAAACTCATCATTGTCCCAGCAATCGAGGAGCGCAGCATGAACTCGAAGTCTAGAAGGCCCAGGTTCTGTGATAATAAGAGTCCCACTCTAAGCATACAGACCGATGGATTGAAAGAGAACAGACCTGAGAGGTAGTCGCATTCTTGCCCCCTACTACTAGGATGCGCTGAGCTGCTCCCTTGAGTCAGTCGTCAATAGCGAAGAGTGTCTGGAACAACCAGGGGTCCTCTTAGCCGCTGATGACTTCAATATGCGTCCGTCTTGCAAGAACCGCTCATTCATTAGGATTACAGGAACCAGAAACTGCTAGAGAAAACACCTGAGAACCTAGGTAAACGGTTTACCGTCTAAGTAATGCCCCATTCGCGTCTCCGATTATGATGGTAGAAAAGCGCCGTGGAGGGCTACGATTCTGCGTTGCCTATCGGAGATCGACGAAATCTTGGAGCGGATGTCAAGCAAGAATCTTTACTAGCTAAATAACGGCAGGGATTCCATCGCATCAGACTGGATCCCGGCTCAGAAGACTAGACCGGTAGTTTGAAGGATAGGGTTATGACCTTTGGATGGACCAACCCTTTTAAACGCTTCGTAAACAGCTTTTTCAGGATTCTTTGGATGGCATTTTGACAGCCGTTATCGACGATTTGTTAATACATTTGGATATTGTTGCTCAGCTCTTGGGTTAGACAGCCCGTTCGGAACACTGAGCGGGCGAAAATGGAAAGAATTGGCTGAGGTCAGTTTGAGCGTTCACCAGTCTGTTATGCTCAAGGGAAAGCCCCGAATCCAAGATGGGCAAATGCATTCTGTTTCTAGATTGGGTCTTCATATGCTTCGAAGACCTCCAAGATCAAACAAGAGACTCCATAAAGCGACGTAGCTACAGGGAACTGCCATGCGTCACTGTCTGAGCGATCATCCTAATCAGACAACCTCAGTTTGCATACAGCCTGGTGCATCCAGTTCCAGTGCATTATGGAAGTATGGTCTTGTCCTGAAGCGACTCTGCCCCAAATACAGCCGGCTGCATTAAAGTCTTGCCGTTGGCCAACTTGTCAGACTCTCGTAGCTTTTAACTTGATATTGCCGTTAAGCTGTTGCAGTTTCTAGCTTGCTCACGATGCTCGTTATACGTTACTAGCCAATGGAACGAGCTTTCAACCCAGCTTCAGGATGCACGTCCAAGAAATGGGACAAGGTCTGGCCGCATAACATCACCACCTTGACCTGAGCGCTCGCCCTGTCAGCCCAAGCAGAGTGAGCTGGCACGAGCTTTTGAGCCTAGTTGTTCTCGGAGAATACTGGCGGCAGAATGGCGGTCGAATACCCACCCAGCGAGAGGTGTCGTCTGCGTGTGCTAGGAGCCAGTGTAGGCCTTGGGGAGCTTTCCGGACTGGCATCTCCTTTTTCACCTGAAGTGGCATGATTGTCTCGTCTGTTCCAGACGTCTCGTAGCCGTAAGAGAGGCATTACGACTTAAGACTCGCTAACGTTCACCCAGGACCCCAAGTTCAAGCCAAGCCAGGGCTGCCGTCTCCACTCCTGTTGAAGAATGAGTCAACTCTAAAAACTAGCGAAGTTGGGCAACAATCTGGAAGGCGTTTAAAGTGATCTTTTTTGGGCCTTCACTCCTAGGGCTTGCCTCCATCCGTGACGGTGGACCGGAGCAAAAGCCAATTGCAATTGACGACTTGATCAGTGCGTAGCGCTGGGCAAAGGGTACAACCGCACAGTGGATATTCAACGTATACAACGGCCTAGAGATCCCGAATTCGCAAGATCTCATTAGCAAGGAACTAGAAGTCTGGAGCCCTGTCAATCCTTCCCGGATTACCTATGTGGGGTTCGTCAATTGGAAAGCCTGTGGCGCAAGATTTCGTTGACCGCAACTTCAATATTTTTTGCCACCTGGCAATCCACCGGTGTCCTGCGAGAGCTCACTGTCCATTAATTCGGATGCACTGTGCGGTGGACATTGGTAAGATCATGTCTCTCGATGTTATTCTCGTGAGTTGAAGGAAGCTCATGCCGCATCGTGGCGGGCCAATTCATCACGTGCGAGCTCCGAGATGAAGTTCCCAAGAGTACACAGGTTTTAGGTGTATCCAACGGTATTAAAGTTGGACTCGAGAACGGATGGTGCATTTCTCAATTATGCGAGTGCCATACTGACGGACATAAATCGCACAGACGGGTGGATCAAAGCGCAGTCGCCATTGGACCAGACCACCGTGGAGATCACTAAGATGACACAGAGAGCCAAAATTGTTGATTAACAATAGTTAGAGTCGGGGTAGAGCGGTCCTTAGTTTCTGACCAGTCAACAACTGTTGTATCATCGGCGGGGTAATGCTGTTCACTCGTGTCTCAAACTGTCATCAACAATGCAGAAATGAGGTTCACCGATAATATGTCGATACTAGGGATAGCTTGCCCTTCATGTCGAGGAGAAAGTTACAATTGCTTCGACGATAAAAGCATCAATGAGGACGACTCCAGAGTCTGGCTGTTGTGGGAGTCGGTACTCGGTAGGTTAGTAATGTAACATGAAACGCCCCACTGATAAGCGATAACGCTCAAAGCAGTGAGGGGAAGTTCTGTATGGAGTTTCTAAGGTATGTAGATCGACCATGCGCTGCGCATGACTCCCCGTTCCGCTTTACTTGAGGAATGGGACGAGAATTCAGACATCCAATAACAAGGATGATTGGGAAAAGATGAAGCGACAAACTCAGGGTGTGTGCTGTAGTCTGTAGTCTCCAGATACTAGATAGACTCTACTATAGCGCCCGCAGGGCCCAGACCCATGCTTTGACCCTCCCTATTTCTAGAGCCAGGATTGTAAGATCCAGTGCTCTAGGGTCAAGTACCACAGTGTCGCAAGATCTGGATCTAGTTGCCAATTTGACATGATTATCTGTCCTAAAGATCAATAATGTATGTAGTTGAGCTGTAAAGCAATAGCAGTGCTCGCCGGCTAGTATATATTGAGGTAGCATCAAGGATGGAGAAACTTAACACTGAGTCAGTAGGACTTTCGCCTCTTTTGTCCTCATTTCCAGTTGCCACCATCAGTTTCGATATTCGGAAAAGGAGTATGTAGTACGGAGGAGGTACGAGATTCCAGCACTCGCTATTTGCCCCCATTACTTACACTAGGTAAGTCTCAGAGATTCCGCTTATCAGGTTGAAGAGGGAATTCCGATGCGACAAACAGCTTTAAGCCCCTCCAATCAAGGGGCTCTTGGGCTCACCTGCGCATCCATTGGGATCTGCAACAAACGATGATTTGTCTGCAGATAGTCTATCCGTACACCGCCTTTCCTATGCTGCACCAGTCAGATTAATAAGAATCTAAGCCTCTCTGTGGATGTCTAAGGACTAAAAATGCAGCGCTCTCCATAGGTACCTGACCCAGGTACTTCAAGTAGTATTCTTGTTTCTGCACCAGCAGACTCGAATCAACCAACATTTGTTGACCGCAGAATCGGTTGATCCATGGTACTAGGCCGATAATATCCCCCTGAGTTCACGGAGTATGGAGTATGTCGTAATTCTGGAATCTGGATCCTGGGTAGCGCTCAGCTATCCGACAGTGAACCCTGGAACCTCCCAATTGCTCCCTCCATTACAAATAAAAACAAACACACCCAAGTCAGAAAAAGGAAAAAAGCACCCAAAGAGAAGATACTATGGGTCTGGTACCTGGGGCAAGTTAGGTAACCCAGCTCCAGTGTCGCGAACCATTCGGAACGCGCGTGGCAAACCACATATGCGTCCTGTGTGGTTGTGCTGCGCTTATCTGAATAATACTTTGTAGAATACAAGGGATGACTTGCTACTACTTGTAGTGTCAATAAGAAGAATAGGAGTTGATTGCCCTGAATAAGAGGAAGAACTTCGAAGAAATAGTTACCTATTATTGCCAGAACTATATCTTGCAAGGAGCTACTACTATCAGGTGTATAATGGAAACTTATTCTTGGTCTGTCTATTGAAATCGAGACCGTAATGGCAATATTTTTCTATTGTACCTGTACCCTGTACCGTTTTGTTATGTTCCTCTTGATGCCATTTGATTTGTCAGGTCTTTCTTTTGATGGAAGAATCCAAGGGTGACTACAACCTACACTGGTTAGATGTGATCTGCTGTCACATCTGTGGAAGAATTCAGTGTCTCCACTCAATGCAGACAAAGACGTGCAGGGCCCACGCTCTCGACAAGCACAATCCAGCTGGGAGGACACCCCTTGCACGAGCCTGTCCACAGAGTACCGATCAAATACTCTCAGCAATCGCAGCTGATCAAAGCTACAGAGCATGTTTGTCTGAGCTAGTGACGGTCGTTTCAAAGTGGCCGATGATGAAGAAAGATAAGGACCAATCTTAACAGCCGCAGCAAGCCCAGTCAGCCCCCTAGGGAGAGCTACCAAGCCTACCATCACACCCCAACAAAGGCGTGCAGTAGCATCAGCATCCGCACAGGGAGTAGCAAAGCAAGGTCCAATCAAGGGCCGTCCAGGAGTCATTCATTTTGGATCCGTCAGAAAGATAATCATTGTCTCAACGAGGCTTGTCATCAACAGAGATGACACCTCATCACCGTGCTTGCTTGGTCTCGGACTGGGAAAAGGCTGAGGGATCTCGTTAATTAATCGCATGGCGAATTGGCGATGGAAAAGTCATCGTCTTTGCTTGTCGGCCAAGAGAGGGATGATCACGAACACGCCTAGAGGTACTGCCCATAGGTATCTATCATCCGATCAATGAAGATCTCCAAAAAATAAGAAGAAGAGCTAGGATGTTCCAGCTCACAGACCCCAAGGGATATGCAGCTCCAACTAAGTATGCCAGTAGTAGACTTGATGGTGATGACCTGCTGCGTTATCGTCCTCGACAATCGCGGCGAAGAGCTTGAAGATACCTTGGAGATTATTTTTTGCGTCTACATCAAACCAAATCAACAGGCACAAATCAGAATAAATCAACATTAATAATAGTAATAATGGTAAAAATGAAAATCCCCTCAAAGAATCGGTTTTTCAAATCGAGTCGGTTATGTTCTGACTAGATAGGTATTCAAGACTCCCCGCTCTAGAAGTCCCAGCCGCCCGCTTGTCTCTAATAGTTAGTTCCCCTCCCATTTCCCGCCGATTCTGGCTCACTGGTTCCTCTCTGCCCTTTTCCTCCCACTCCAAATCATCTGTATAACATCTATTCCCCCTTCGTCATTGTGGTTTTGGATATACTCTCTTTTTATATTGTTCACTCGTTTCATCCTCGTCGCCTCCTGCCGCTCGGTTCTTCGAGCGAGTACGGATAAAGCAGCCGTAAGAGTGCCAATGCCCGCCTTGTGATTCAAGCACCACTGATCGAGATCTCCGCACCCTTTAGGACCACGTTGTCGGAATCCAAATCACGGCCTGAAAGCGACAAAACGATCGCTTTTTCCCCTGTTCTATCAGACGACTATCGACGGAAGCTCCTCCCCATACCGAGATTTAGGCTCTCGAGGCGTTCATTGTCTGTGAGTCGTGGCCTTTTTTCCCCGAAGATTTGCTCCGCCGAAATCACCCCTCAGCCCCTCTGAAACTCCTTACTTTGCACGCTGCTGTCCGAGGAAGCACACCGCCAACCGATGTCTCCCTCGCTGGTCTCCTGGCAGTTGTGCCCAAAGCCGTCGTCTGCTTAGATGGCAATCGGTCCCAGTTGTTGATATTGCTTCCTTAAATCTCTCGTGTTACCCAAAAATGCTATAATATAACTTGTGCTCTAACCTGTCTCAACCCCTGAATGGAATTAGTCCGCGAATCCTGCCCTATCCTGCCCAAGATGGCCTTCAAGAATGGGCTTAGTGAACGCCTCGATGAGCTGCGCTTCCCGTCCCCGCGATCTCCTCCCTCCGAGTCCACGTTCCCTGGCTATAACTCGCTCTCTCCGGGCCATACCAATTTCGTTTCGGCCTTCCCGCGGCCGTCAGGCGATGTGCGCGCCAACCTCCAACGACGATTTACCACAGACTCGAGTAAGCTCTCTTCGTGGAGCTACTTGAACCAAGTCGGTGGTTCTTCTCAAGTTGCCGATCCACTAGATTTGCTTTCATCGGTAAGCTTCCCATATCAATAGGCTATTGTATTTTGCCCAGTTGGTCAGCGTTGCAACCGGCCTCTTGATTATGAATTGCGTTGCCCTGTAGTGCTTGCTTTTTACCCCGTGCGCTCTGCTATTGTTTGTTCTGAATTCCCCTATTGAACGTGCCCCACGCGCACCCCTGCCGCTACTGTAGTCATTCACTGTTGGTTACTATTTTCATTCACCCGACCTTGATTGACCGGACCACGTTGAGTCATCGTACCCCGCGCATGGCCTCCATACCTTGGGGGATGATGTCATTTTGAAAGCCGTGCTTGCTTTGATGCCCTAGTCTCTACTTGTATATGGTTCTGACTCTGTTCCAGTTCGAAAAGAAACGTCAGCATATAGAGTATATGCGGGAGCAGAGGAGAAGATTCGAAGAAGACATGAAGCTGCTGGACATGCAGCATGAGAAAGAGAAGCAAGAAATGGATCAGCTGGCCAGGGACTTGGCCAAAGCTGGGCTGTCGGGACCAGTCAGCGAGCCCACCACTCCCCCAGAGTACCGTGAAAATGGCTTCGCTGGTGCATTCACTCGCCCAACTCGCTTCTCTACGTCCAGCGTGACCTCTTCTCCCGGCTTCTTCAACGTCTTCGCACCTTCTCAAGTTACATCTCCGCCAAGTCAAACAACACACAGCTCTGCTCAGACACCTACCAACCGTTTTTCTGTTCATTCGGTTCCTGGATCTCGTAGAAATTCCGAAAAGGAGGATTTTGGTCAAGAAACTGCTTCTCCCTTCCGTCCTGGGCCTTCGTAAGTAGCTGATTCCCACTTTTTTTTTTTCGCACATCTCGCTTTGCTGCTGCTGGGTTGCTTTGAAAAGCTTGCTTTGGATAAGCTCTTCTGGGGTTCTCCACAAGATCTGGCAAATGGCCTGCATTCACGTATTGCTGGCTTAGCGTCCTTTCACTTGAGATCCCTCACAAACGCTCATTGGTCCATGGCCTCCTGCATGATTGTCAAATCTGGGGTAGCTGACTGACTTCTTGTACCCCAGAATCCACCGCTATTCAATGCCCTCCACTGGTCTAGGATCACAGATTCGTCCTAATATTGCTGCGTTCAGCAACACCTCGGGCCTGGACTCCTTCTCTGCTGCGAAGTACTTGTTCCACAACGAGGACGACAGAGCCACTGTGACAGAGGAGGATCGAATCCCTACCCCTGACATCAAGAGTTACCTCAAACTGACAGATCCCGACGACAAGTTTCCTACCCTGTCACGCAGGAACGATTCTGGCTTGGTAAGTTTCCAGTGATTTATCGTGTGCACGGGCTTTTGCTACTTTGTCTTTCTCCACACAAAGTTCCTTCTTCTGATTCCGCTCACACCCTGTGGTTACCATTTTTCTTTGTCGTTTTGTATCCGGTAGGCTTTGCTGATCATTATCCTTAGCTGTCTGCAAACTCGGACGCGTTGGATCTAGCAAATTCTCGGACTCCTAACCCAGAGACGTGGAACACACACAGCCGCCATCGCTCCTCCCACCAGAGCATGCCGCAGAACGCCCTAAACATGTTCCGTCTTGATCAGCTCGGAAACTCTACCAGCGAGAGCCACACTCAAGCGTCTAATCCTGCTCGTCACATTGCGAGACACTCCCTGGAAGCAAACCTCTTCCACAGCCAAGAGGGAGGCCACGGAAACATGGGTCCAGCTGTCTCAAGTCGTCCAACTTCGCTTCAGACGTCTTACTCTACGAACGACGTTCCCACTGTCAAGGGCGACGGATTCAACCCTGCAATTACGCCCCCTAAGGCGCATGCCGAGAGTTTCCAGCAACACAACACCAATCTGGGCAGGATTCCAACCAATTCCATTGGCACTCAGCAGAAGGACGCCGCGCAACATGATGAGTCCAAGCCTCAGAACTCCCTGAATCAGCAGACGACCTTGCAGGCTAGTGCTCCTCCATTTGGACCACAGCTTCCTACTGCCGCCGTAAACCATAATACGGTTACTCCGACTGCGATGACTGCGTTCCCAGCGCCTTTCTACGGCTATGGAATCCAAGCATACATGGGAAACCCCGTCCAGGTTAACGGTCAACTCCAGAACTTCAACCCCGGCGCCCCCTACGGTGCTTATCCTCCTTACGGTAACTATCGACTGGCAGAAGGTCAAGCCAAAGGCGTTGCTGCACGCAGAAGCGGTGACGGAGACTCTAATCAACTGTCTCGCTTCACCAATTTTCCGCTGGAGCATTATCGGGGCGAGCTGTACACCCTTTGCAAAGATCAGCATGGCTGTAGGTATCTGCAGAGAAAGCTGGAGGAACGTAACCCGGAACACGTTCAACTCATATTCGATGAAACTCATATGCACGTTGTTGAGCTAATGACTGGTTCGTGAAGCTTATACTACTTGCATCCGAAGAAACTTTTGTCTTCTAACTTCTCTCAACAGATCCCTTCGGCAACTACCTGTGCCAGAAACTGCTCGAGTACTCTAATGATGAGCAGCGAACCGCTCTAATTAATAACGCTGCCCACCAACTTGTGAAGATAGCCTTGAACCAGCATGGCACTAGAGCTTTGCAGAAGATGATTGAATTCATCTCAACCCCCGAACAGATCCAGACGGTCATCCAGGCTCTACGTGATCATGTTGTGGAGCTGGTTCAGGACCTGAATGGCAACCATGTTATCCAGAAGTGCCTGAACCGTCTTTCTGCTGAAGACGCGCAGTTCATCTACGACGCCGTTGGCGGCAATTGTGTGGTTGTCGGCACCCATCGCCACGGATGCTGTGTCCTGCAGCGCTGCATTGACCACGCCTCTGGTGAGCAGAGGGCTCGTTTGATCGCTCAAATTACGGCCAATGCTTTTGCATTGGTCCAGGATCCATTTGGTAACTACGTCGTGCAATACATTTTGGATCTTGCGGAGCCTCATTTCACGGAGCCTCTCTGCCAAGCTTTCCGTGGCAACATCCCAGCTCTGTCGAAGCAAAAATTCAGCTCCAATGTGATCGAGAAGTGCCTTCGTACCGCTGAGTTCCAGATGAAACGCCAGATGATCGATGAAATGCTGGCAGGAGCTGAGCTTGAGAAGATGCTTCGCGACTCCTTCGCCAATTACGTCGTCCAGACTGCTATGGACTTCGCAGACCCGGAAACCAGAGCTCGTATTGTCGACTCTATTCGCCCAATCCTGCCTTCCATCCGGCAGACTCCTCATGGCCGCCGCATTGCCGGTAAAATAATGGCATCCGAAGGCTCTGGTAGGGGAAGCGCCGCGACAAGCGGACAGGTCACCCCGAACGAAATGAATTCTGCCCAGCTTCCGGGTCCTTTGCAAGGCCCACAGAAGCCGTTCTTGTATCAACACAACTCATTCCCTGCTCCCACTGTCGGATCCCACTTTGGAAGTCAGAATTTCATGCCCGCTTCTGGCTCCGGCTCTGTTTCCAACACCACATCCGGCGGTGCCAGCGAAAACTCTTCCGGCATTTATGCCCCTGCTGCTCAGCAGCCGAACGGCAATCTCGGGGCTCAGAGCCAGCTGTACGCTTACTTCTAATCGCTACGCTGTCTCTCGGGTCGGCAGTTCTTGCTGGGCACACTGTACTCATATTGAGATGATGCTACGATCTTGATGAACTTACGGCCACCTTGACCCAACGTCAACCTGGGGCACATGGCTTTTGATACCACAGCAAGATTTTTACCTCCATGCAATCCATCTGCATTTTGCGCTATTTCCTGATGATATGATGCAGTTGATGACGATGCATACGCGTGCATTATGCCTTGTACTTTTTGCAACACTATCCTGCATATTGGCCTCTGCTACTGCAATCTTGTGTCACATGCATACAACATCTTTTACGAACCCCCCATGTGCTTTTAGCTCTTTCTATTCCAGACCTGTCTTTTTTTTGGTATTTTTCTTCGTTTTACTTGTGATATGGAAGATCTCATTGAGATTTTGGCAGTGCTGCTGGTTAAGGAGCCTGGCTCCTCCAACCACGCGGGTAGGGCAGTTATTGGACTTGACATGAAACTGGTCCCTGAGTTGGCTTCGTTTCTCAGCAAGGACATACGGCCCTGGCAGCATTCTCTATCTGTTTTGCCAGTTCAGTTTTGTTTTTGTTGTCTTATCTCTGATCACTGCCGTTTTCTTCCATGATTGTCACAATAGCACATTCGGTAGAATAGATGTACCCATACTTTAAGTGACATATTCTTTGCAATCACGATTTCTCATGTACAAACTTGTAGACAAGACACCATCTTCGAGTTGTCTCTCGTCTACATGTAAGCGGTACGGGAGATGCACGTGACTTGGCATGTGAAAGGCTTCCGCGCGCGTCTCCCAATCAATTAATTCCAGTGAGCTGGAGAGGTACACAACCACATTAGTTACGTACGGGATACACCTCATTGCTTAGCTTCAGAGCTTGGAGCGTAGGCAACTCTCACTTATCCTCCATTACCCCTATGCTCCGCGCGGACAATCTCCGGTCAATCAGCCAGCGATGGCCGTGTCGTGAGGTCCAGACCAGGCAGCTCGCCTGTCTACTTGGAGTACGTTTGTTCAATGTCGTTGAGCTTGTTTCCGGACCAGGGATGGACACATATTGTATTAGGACTAACTCTCCCTTTTAGCCTCCGATATGTAGTCCTTCTACTGTTGTCGTCCACGGTATCTCTGCAACATGCAAGTCAACAATCGTCCGCGCCGTCCTCTCCGCCCTTGCGGTGCCGCACGCCATTGTTCGGAGCACGGAGTGTATCACAGGTCGCCATCTACTGACGAAGGTTCTTTGGGCGACGCTGGAGGCATTGGGCCTCAAGGATGAGTGGGAGAAGTTCGGAAAGGGCCGGTGCGAGCATGTTAGTACGCTCGCGGTTCTGCTTGCCGAGTGCCTCGCTTCGAATGCCGGGAAGAAGACAGAGAAGTTTGTGCTTGTGCTGGACGAGATCGATAGGCAGCGGGAGGCGCCGCAGACGCTTCTTGCTGCTCTGGCTAGGCTTGGCGAGGTGGTAAGTCGCTTGTTTATGAGAGAATCTGGTCGTGTGGACGATGGTTGTTGACTCGATTCTTTGGCATTGAGCAGATCCCCTCACTGTGTGTCGTTTTGATCCTCAGCTCGACGCCCCGTCCTCTTTTCTTGCAGTCTGTCGCTGTCCCGCATGTCAGCTTCCCTCCATACACGCGCAAAGAAGCCATTGCCATCATCCTGAACTCCGAATCACCCCCCGTCCACGGACTCCCGCAGGAAACCGCCGCGAAGCTATACCCCCATTTCGTATCGGCTGTCTACGACTCGCTGGTCGGGCCTACGGCTAGCTCGATACCTACCTTCCGGTCGATATGCGAGAAACTCTGGCCGCAGTTCGTCTCGCCAATCGTCACCGGCGAGACAGCCCCGGGAGGCAACGAATGGGACTTCTCCCGGCTGCTGGTCAAGAACCGCGCGCTGTTCCGGCAGCAAGGCGAAGCAGCACTAGTGCACCACATCGTCACCGAGGACTCCGCACCGACAACCAACGGCGCCGGCTCCAGCCTCCTCAAACCCTCGCTGACCGCAGCGTCTGCCCCCTCCCCACTCCCTTCCCTCCCCTACTTCCCTACTCTAATCCTCACCTCCGCCTACCTCGCCTCGCACACCCCACAACGGCTCGACACAATCTTCTTCTCCAAATTCTCCTCGTCCTCGTTATCGGCCCGCAATAAGCGCGCCCATCACAGGCGACGCCTGAAACTGCTCTCGCAGGCGCAGGCCGAAGACGCCCGAGCAGCCCGCCAAGACGCCTCCACCCCAGGCAAGAAGGGCAAGAGGCAGAAGACGCGCATCACAAAATCTACGCTCGAGTCCGCCTTCGCTACCACCTCCGCTACTACCTCCGGCGGCGCCCCCGGTATCACCGGCCCGTCTACTATCCTCACTGCCCGTCCGTTTCCCCTGGAGCGATTAATTGCTATCTACCGTGCTATCGATCCGAATCCTCCTGCAAATCCTATCCGCATGACGGCTGTGGCTGATGCAATATACGCGGAGCTGGCTACGCTCCGGCGTCTGCGGCTGGTCGTGCCTGCGGCGGGTCGGGATAGCTCTAGTCGCATGGGGGCGAGTGCTGGCGGTTCGGGCAGCGGTAATACGACCTCTGATGCTGGTGAGAAATGGTGTGTTAATGTCTCCGGCGATTGGATTGGGGAGATGGCCAAGGGGATCGGAGTGGAAGTTGGGGAATGGCTAGCAGGTGGATTGGATTGAAGTCTGCCAATCGACTATACGGTTCCATTCATTAGAGTCCCAATTGCTGGCTTATATTCATAGAAGTGATGTTACATCATAACTCATGATAATGCGATGACTCAAAATATAAACGGCCTAGTTCTAGGCTCATAATATCCGTCATGGAATGCCAATATCCGGAGAATCTACCTACCAAACCCACTCGTCAACCGTGGCACTAGAGCAGACCAGTAGAGTGGGGGTCTGAGGCCCATGCAATGATCCATCACCCGATTCAAACCGTAGCGAGGAAATAGGATTTGCGTATTGGTATTTCGTTAGAGGGGAAGAGACATGTTCTCCAGTACGAAGGGAGAACAATTGAACCTTGCGCTCGTCGGAAGCTATTGACGCAGGATTAGTAGGCTTGCCTGAGCTCGAAAAGGACAGTGACCTCACCGCTGGCCAGAAGCCCAAGTTCAGGACTGATATCAAAATCCGGGATGACTTCCGGTGAGAAGTCGGAAAATGAGAGATATGGCCTAGTCGAAGTGTGACGGGGATGATTGGGTCTTGGATTGCGCTGTAGGCCGTTAGGTGCGTACCGGATGTCGTACATTTGAAGCTATAGATAAGTTTATTAGGTTGCTTTCTCTTAAAAACGGAGGAAAAGTGGAATCTTCATTCTTTGGATGCAAAGACAAGGACATAGCCGAAGTGCGTACCGAGTTTATCCCTGCCACGACGATCCGATAAGGATCAAGGTTCCTGATCTTAGTGACCGCATGAGGGTGTTGTAGACGTGTTGCAGTCCCCCCGCTGCGAAGATCGTGAAGGAAAACAGTTGAGTCTTTCAGACCAGCAGCGATGACAGTCGAAGACAGCCATTCAACGCTAGTAACAAGTGCGTGAGAAGAATCTGTACGTCGATGGAAAATTGGCTTTCCGTTGGAGACATCGCCGGCGAACGGCTTCTTGGATAGAGTCCAATAACTTCCCAATCCTTCTAGAGTATACAGGCCTTCGGAAGTGCCAATCGCGAAGAGTGCTTTGTCTCCCTCTGGACACGGTGACGAGCACCACAAGGATGACTCAGTACGAATGCGAATTGGATGGGCGACTAGTTTGGGATGAACGTCAATCAACGTTCGCTCCCCAAACACTGCCAGCAGGGCACATGTACGTACAGAAAGCAGGCCAACGATAATCGCCGCCTTCACCGAGGTCAGGCAGCATACGTGGAGCGAGGAACGAGTCGCCATTTGGACCACTATCCATCGTGGCTCTAAGCCTTGTTAGCTGATTGATCCCTTGGTGGATTCTATATGAACTTACAGCAAGTATCCGCTATGGCTCAAGGAGATAGAAGAGAGCTGAGATTGTACGATGGCGTATAAGCATGTGCTTTACATCACTGAATCATTTTGGGAAGAGCGATATAAACACATACTCTGTACGGCTCTCGGAAGAGCACTCGCTCCATCGTCCGATTATATGTCCATATCTCTTGGTCGGTGTCTGGAAAGCATACTCTGATGGAAGTGTCAATGAAGAGGAAAGCCTCAAACAGTATATGACAGCATCAACTTACGAGACCGAAGATTCACCACCACGGTGGCCACCTTTCGAAGTAATCAGCGCCGGGAATGAAAATACGAGACCGGGGCTTGAACTCACTGGCAATAAGGATGCCAGAACGGTTGTTGCGTAGCACATGCTTAATGGTATAATCACTTGGCCACGGTTCAAACCGATGCAGCTGTTTTCGACTGATTTGGCTAGCATATGTGAGACCTTGTTGCTCTTGTCGCACGGGCTTTGATATTTGTTGCGCTCCAATTTCTCGTTCAATTCCGAGAAGCGGACTTCTCACGAACGAGGCCCTTCTGATTTTCTCCTTTGCCAGTCTCCGAGTGAGGTAGACTTTCCTCTGGCGTTTCTATCAAGTAATCAGTTCCATGGTCCATTTGGAAGCTTAAGATCAAATCTACAACCTCATGCTCGACCCGTTTCCTCTTGACTGCATCCTTTGAGTACTGCGCTCCTGGGGCAGCTTTATGACTAGCCTGAATCTTGAAATATTTCTTCTTGTCGGGATCTGTTTGGTATCAATGAGAGTCCAAGTCATGAGTCCCAGCTCGAGACATAACCTTTGACTGTAGACCATCACGAGAGAACATTCACGTACCATAGTAGAACCCTGGAATCTCCCGATTCATGGTGCCGAGCCAAGGATAAGCAACGGCCAGGACTATGACCTAAGAATTAGGACTCCGGTTTATGCAGAGAAATTTCTTTATACCCGAATTATGAAGATTATCAAGTGAAAGGTGAGCTGAGCTCGCCGAAGCCACGGGGATTGCGTTCTCATGGAGTGCAAATTTGCAGGAGCGGAGTGTTTTGCGTTCTTAGTTTTGTTGTAGCTTGACTCTCAGAGAAGCATGTACTTCTCTCCGAAAATCTCTTTATTCAAGTTTATTTGCCGGCCGTGAAACTTCTCTGATATAGATTCATCAGAGGGAGCTCGTGTGCCCTGGGCTGCAATGACGTCCACAAAAGAAACCTGGTTACGTAAGCAGAGGTTTATTTAAGGGGATTTCCAATTGGCGGGATGGAGGGCGTCAGTACTATTTCCTCACGCGATCCATCAAGGAAAGCTTCTCATCAGATCGTACTTCCCTTTCTATGATCGGTCGCTAGCGATGACCGCAAAGGGTTCTTCATTCATGGGGTCCTTGGCGGCAACATGAGTCTTTTCACTGCGCTCGACAGCAGCACCAGAGATTGCGTCGAGGATCTGTCGATATAAATTGTGATGGCTTCAATAAGCCAGAAGGGAACACGGGGGAATCTCCTGTTTGTACTTCAAATGCAGTCTTTCGTCGATATTGCATTGCTGGTGCTCTTTTAGATGTGTTTCTATCATGCTTGAATCACGGGTGCTTGCGAAATTGACTTACCATAGTTGAAACAGACCACCAAGTATTTAGCTTCCAGACTCAAGATGAACCTATATCCCACTCAGATGTCAATGAAGGCACCGCGTATACGTGGAGTTCAAAGTAATGATGGAAGATTCAGGCAGTAGGATGTAAATGGAAACTGTACACAGAAACCAGATGGTTAGACGGTGTCTTCAAGAGGTAATACGACACCTGACACTCGGTCGATCCATGTTCCCCATCTTTTCCTGCCTCACTTATTCCTTTAAACCCTCGCTTTCTATCTCTTTTGATTGAACATTGTGAAGAAGGAGATGAGGCCCTTCCTTTATCGCTTAAGGTTGCTTCCTTCCCTGAATGGGCTGTCTGCGCCTTCCGCCATCGATCCCTCGCTCTGTGATCACTCGTTTGGGTGACTCCGTCAACATCTGCTTCTACTGCCTTTCACAGATGGTTCTTTATGGTCTGTTGTGGATCGTTCTACGAGTCATATTGTACAGTTCTATACGTTATACGTCTCAATCTGTCTACCTTTTTCTACTGTATTATCTTTCACAATGGTTGGTCAGTTCGGCAGGGACCCTCTTGGGGCCCTTCTGAACCAGGAAAACGCAGTACCTGTTCGGAGGCTCAGTGGTGTGAACACTAAGAGCCCTCTTGTGGCCAGCAATGAGAAGAAGCCAATACCTACAGACGAGGACGATGATGAAGATGCCGAAGAGGAGAACATGGACGCTCTCATTGACGATCTCCAAACAGTGGATGGTGACGTTGACGTGGATGATGATAAAGCCATTGAAACAGATGCCATTACCCGTCGTGTTTCCGATGACATGCTACAGACAGACCCAGAAAAAGGTCTCAGCGAAATCGAGGCTCAGCATCGACGGAGAAAGTACGGTCCCAATCGGATGAAGGAAGAAAAGGAAAACCTTGTGCTCAAATTTTTGTCCTTCTTCGTTGGACCTGTTCAATTTGTAATGGAGGTATGAGAACACCATGCTACTTATGTTCATATCTTCAGAATGACGACTGATTCTGTGAGCACAGGGTGCTGCAGTCTTGGCCGCCGGGCTTCGAGATTGGGTGGATTTCGGTGTCATATGTGCGCTTCTTTTGCTCAACGCATCTGTGGGCTTTATTCAGGAATTTCAGGCGGGGTCCATTGTCGATGAGCTCAAGAAAACACTCGCTCTCAAAGCAATTGTCTGCCGCGAAGGAGAGTTCAATGAAATTGACGCCTCGGAGATCGTGCCTGGCGATATAGTCAGGATCGAGGAGGTAACGTACTACCAAAGCTCCACTTCAGATAAAGGATGAGCTCTGCTGACTCGAGAAGGGCACAATCGTACCAGCCGACGGCCGGATAGTGTCGTCGAACCTTATTCAGGTGGACCAATCTTCGATCACTGGTGAATCTCTGGCAGTTGACAAACACAAAGGAGATACCTGTTACGCATCGTCTGCCGTCAAGCGTGGTCGAGCAATAATTGTTGTTACCGCCACTGGTGATTATACCTTCGTCGGACAGGCTGCCGCATTGGTTAATGCTGCATCCTCTGGATCAGGTCACTTCACCGAAGTCCTCAATGGTATCGGCGCCGTTCTCCTTGTCCTGGTCATCATAACCTTGCTTGTTGTGTGGGTTTCGTCCTTCTACCGCTCAAATGGCATCATTACGATACTCGAGTTCACCTTGGCCATTACGATTATCGGTGTACCTGTCGGTCTCCCTGCCGTTGTCACAACTACAATGGCGGTAGGTGCTGCGTACTTAGCCAAGAAACAGGCCATTGTGCAAAGATTATCGGCGATTGAGTCTTTGGCTGGTGTCGAGATCCTCTGCTCTGACAAGACCGGCACACTGACAAAAAATAAGCTATCATTGTCGGAGCCGTACACTGTTGCTGGAGTTGAACCGGATGATCTCATGTTGACTGCTTGCTTGGCCGCCTCGAGGAAGAAGAAGGGTATGGATGCCATTGACAAAGCGTTTTTCAAAGCACTCCGACATTATCCGCGTGCAAAAGCTGCCCTTACGCAATACAAGGTGCTGGAATTCCATCCGTTTGACCCTGTCTCAAAGAAAGTCACAGCCGTAGTGCAGTCGCCCCAAGGTCGCCGAATGACGTGTGTAAAAGGCGCGCCTCTGTTCGTTCTCAAGACCGTCGAGGAGGACCATCCTATTCCAGAGGAGATTGATACTGCATACAAGAACAAAGTCGCTGAATTTGCAACTCGCGGTTTCCGTTCGCTTGGAGTTGCTCGCAGACGCGATCAGGGCAGTTGGGAGATCCTGGGTATCATGCCATGTTCCGACCCTCCACGGCACGACACTGCGAAAACCATCAGTGAGGCGAAGAGCCTGGGGCTCTCGATCAAAATGCTAACCGGTGATGCGGTGGGAATTGCTCGAGAGACTTCGCGTCAACTTGGACTCGGCACCAATGTGTATAATGCTGAGCGGCTCGGTCTCGGAGGTGGAGGAACAATGCCTGGATCAGAGGTGTATGACTTTGTCGAAGCTGCCGACGGCTTCGCGGAGGTCTTCCCGCAGCACAAATACAATGTTGTGGAGATTCTACAGCAACGTGGATACCTTGTGGCAATGACGGGTGACGGCGTCAACGATGCTCCTTCGCTCAAGAAAGCTGACACTGGTATTGCCGTTGAAGGATCCTCTGATGCGGCGCGCTCTGCTGCTGATATTGTCTTCCTTGCTCCCGGGCTCTCTGCCATAATTGATGCATTGAAGACTTCACGTCAGATATTTCACCGCATGTATGCATATGTGGTGTATCGGATAGCCTTGTCGTTGCACCTCGAGATTTTTCTGGGCTTGTGGATTGCAATCCTGAATGAAAGTCTCAATCTACAGCTCGTTGTTTTCATCGCCATCTTTGCTGATATTGCCACACTTGCCATTGCCTACGATAACGCCCCGTACTCCAAGATCCCTGTGAAGTGGAATCTCCCGAAGCTTTGGGGCATGTCTATTCTTCTTGGTCTTGTACTTGCCGCAGGGACGTGGGTTGCGCTTACCACTATCATGAACAGTGGCGAAGAAGGTGGCATCATCCAGAATTTCGGAGAACGCGACGAGGTCCTGTTCCTCGAGATATCACTGACCGAGAATTGGCTCATTTTCATCACCCGCGCGAACGGGCCTTTCTGGTCATCAATTCCTTCGTGGCAATTGACAGGAGCCATTCTAGTTGTCGACCTCGTCGCTACGTTTTTCTGCATATTCGGTTGGTTCGTCGGTGGCCAAACCTCGATTGTTGCTGTTGTCCGTATATGGGTCTTCTCATTTGGTGTTTTCTGCATCATGGGTGGTCTTTATTACTTGCTGCAGGGCTCAACGGGCTTTGACAATCTCATGAATGGTAAAAGCTTTAGCCGAAGCGTGAAACAGAGATCTCTCGAGGACTTCGGTAAGTTTACCTGCAGCCAACTGTATTGATCGTGCATATGACTAACTCCAACCAGTGGTTTCGCTTCAAAGGGTCTCAACACAGCACGAGAAGAACAACCCTTGAAGCTGTCTAGGCTCGATTTTCTCTCCCTCGATACAATTCCATGCCCTTTTGCAGCACCGGTATAGCATTTCTGGAAGATATTGTTATGCTGCGGTCTCACAATTATACTTCCCACTTGAGACCATTTGATGGAGCCTCTCTTTTATTAGTGTTCAGTCATGATAGCTAGGTCTCACATTGTTTCAAGTTGTCCAATGGTTACGGTAGTAATAGACAAAATTGCACGTCTGCTACAAATTGAAGGTATTCTCCATGGCAGGTCTCCGTTGTGAATCAAGATAGGCAAACGTCGAGTCAACTTGTATTCCGAATGTTGAATCCTGATATTCTGATTTGGGACGACATTATCTATACTCTTACTCTTTGAAAGCTCTGTCTGCACAGTTGTTTCGTAAGAGATGGATGAAGGGCCAAAATGGAACTATAAACAGAGACTGCTGTAGCCCAATATCCAACCATACCATATCTGGTTAGCACCAGGTTTGTAAGCTTTGACTTAGGCTAGCCTTTTGTGGATAGCTATTCTGCTTACATAACCGGCCCCTCCGCTCTACATGGAATTTCTAATGCGGATTTCGGATCTTCCCCTCGACGATAAGAAATTGCCCAGCGAACATTTCTGAAGCACCATGATATTCCCTCAATAGTCTTCTTTTTTTTAGACTCGTCATTTATCACAATCATATCGCAGCGTCTTGTATTTCTACAGCGTCAATGCCTCCTCGTAGGAGGCCACAGCCCGCTGCGGCCAGTCAGGCGCGATCTGCGCAGCCTTCTGAGGTATGGCAAAAGTTTCTCCGCACAATCATCTCAGTATCCTTGTTCGTGCTAACGATTCATATTGGATTCAAACAGTCTGCAGCTCCTTCTAGGAAAGGGTCTACTGACGCTTCTAGCAAGAGAAGACGTTCTATTCAGTCGAAACAACCTACAAACCCAGCACCGGCCGCGGAGAACGTTGAGCAGGACGATCGCGCGGATGAGCCTTCAGGACCGACCTACCGTTATAGAGATCCCTTCGACGCCCTTCTCGAACCGTTCTACTATAACAAATCACTTACGGACCCAATCAACACTGCCAAGGATAAATGGAACCTGTTGCCGGCTTTCCTGAAAGTGAAAGGATTGGTGAAGCAGCACATTGACTCATACAACTACTTTATCGAAGTGCAACTGAAGAAGATCGTCGAGTCCAGCTCTACTATCCGTAGCGACATCGATCACACCTTTTATATCAAGTTTACAGATATCTACGTCGGCTCGCCGTGCCGTGCGGACGAGCCCCAAGATGTCACCCCCGATGGTACCCCGTCGGACGTTTCGCCGCACGAGTGCCGCCTCCGTGATACAACCTATGCGGCCCCTATTCTGGTCAATTTCGAGTACATTCGTGGGCGTCAGAGGGTTACTCGGAAAGGCGTGTCGATTGGCAGAATGCCAATCATGCTTCGAAGCTCAAAGTGTGTGTTGGCGAACAAGACTCCCTCGGAGATGACAGTGTTGAACGAGTGTCCTTTGGATCCTGGTGGATACTTCATTGTCAACGGTACAGAGAAGGTTATTCTCGTTCAGGAGCAGTTGAGCAAGAACAGAATCATCGTCGAAACCGACCCGAAGAAGGAAATTGTTCAGGCGTCCGTCACTAGGTGAGTTGTTTTGTTTTGTTCTCGGCGCATACCATTTTGGTTTTCCGCTTATCTGACTTGCCGCTGCAGTTCGTCCAACGAGCGTAAATCCAAGAGTTATATTATCCTCAAGAAGGACAAGCTCTACGTGAAGCACAACGTCCTCAGCGAAGACATCCCCATCGTCATCCTTTTGAGAGCCATGGGTATACACACGGAGCAGGAGATGCTGCTCCTAGTTGCTGGTGTCGACAGGCTCTACCAGGATGACTTTGCCATCAACTTCGAAGAAAGCATCAAATTGGGAATCTACACTCAACAGCAAGCGTTGGACTGGATCGGTGCACGGATTAAGATCAACCGGAAACAGTCGTCGTATCGTCGAACTCATATTCAAGAAGCCGTCGAGGCTATCGCCTCTGTAATCATTTCCCACATTGAAGTCAAGAATATGAACTTCCGACCAAAGGCGGTATACGTCGCTCACATGGCGCGTCGAGTTCTGATGGCCAAGAATGACCCCTCTCTGGTTGATGATCGTGACTACCTCGGAAATAAACGTCTGGAATTGGCTGGGCAGCTTCTTGCTCTCCTTTTTGAAGATTTGTTCAAGAAATTTTGCTTCGACATCAAGATGAACATCGATAAAGTGTTGAATAAGCGCAACCGCGCTGAACAATTCGATGCGTGGACTGTCATGAGTATGCACAGCAACCATATCACTCAGGGCATGAACCGTGCCATCTCGACGGGTAACTGGAGTTTGAAACGTTTTCGCATGGAGCGTGCTGGTGTTACCCACGTTCTGAGTCGGCTTAGCTACATCGCCGCGCTGGGTATGATGACCCGTATCAGCAGTCAGTTCGAAAAGACCAGAAAAGTCAGTGGTCCCAGAGCTCTGCAGCCGTCTCAATTTGGTATGCTTTGTCCGGCAGATACCCCTGAAGGTGAAGCCTGTGGTTTGGTAAAGAACTTGGCGCTCATGACCCATATCACTACGAATGATGAGGAAGGTCCAATTAAGAACCTCGTTTTTATGCTCGGAGCTGAAGACATTATGGCCATGGGTGGTAAACAGCTATACACCCCCGGCAGTTACACAATTTCCATCAACGGAACGCCGATAGCACTCACTCGTCGCCCTAAATATTTCCTCAACGCTTTCCGCAGATTACGGCGCATGGGTCGTATCTCGGAGTTTGTCAGCATTTACATCAACCATCATCAGTGTGCAGTGCATATCGCCACTGACGATGGACGGATTTGCAGACCTCTCATCGTCGTTGAAAATGGCAGGTCCCTCGTCACAGCCCGCCACTTGGAGAAACTGCGTGACGGCACGATGCAATTCGATGATTTTCTCGCCCAGGGGTTGGTCGAATACCTCGATGTCAACGAGGAGAACGACTCCTTGATCGCTCTTTATGAGAAGGACATCACAGATACAACGACACATTTGGAGATCGAACCCTTTACGGTGCTTGGAGCCGTCGCTGGTTTGATCCCATACCCCCACCACAACCAATCGCCCCGTAACACATACCAGTGTGCGATGGGTAAACAAGCTATTGGAGCCATTGCATCAAATCAGTTCCTTCGTATCGATTCTATCCTCTACCTCATGGTGTACCCACAGAAACCCATGGTCAAATCGCGCACAATTGAACTGGTCAAGTATGATCAACTTCCCGCCGGTCAGAATGCTATGGTGGCGGTCATGAGTTATTCCGGTTACGATATTGAAGATGCCCTGGTTTTGAACAAGGGTTCCGTCGATCGTGGCTTCGGTCGTTGCCAAGTGTTCCGGAAGTACGTGACCAATCTGAAGAGTTATTCGAACGGTACAAAGGATAGACTCAATCCCCCAACGTACGAGAATGGTGCACCCATCAGAAAGCATGCACTACTTGAAGCGGATGGTCTGGCTGCTGTCGGTGAACAGGTAAATGCTGGCGAGGTCTATATCAACAAGAGCACACCCGAGCAATCCAACCTATCGGGAATCGGCTCCGATGCTGGCCGTCCAGTTCAGTATACACCGACGCCTATGACTTACAAGCTTCACGACCCTGCATACATTGACAAGGTCATGTATTCCGTACAGGAGAACGAGAACCAACTCGTCAAGGTTCTTGTTCGCCAAACCCGTCGACCGGAAGTAGGTGACAAATTCTCCTCTCGTCACGGTCAGAAGGGTGTCGTTGGTATCATAGCCGACCAGGCAGATATGCCGTTCACAGATGCCGGTATCAATCCCGACATTATCATGAACCCTCACGGTTTCCCCTCCCGCATGACAGTCGGGAAAATGCTGGAACTTGTTGCTGGAAAAGCCGGTGTGCTTGCCGGTCACCACGGTTACGGAACCTGCTTCGGTGGCACCCCCGTGGAGGAGGCCTCGCGGATTCTGATCGACCACGGCTTCAGCTACGGTGGCAAAGACTATCTCACGTCTGGTATCACCGGCGAAGCCCTTCCATTCTACGTCTTCACCGGCCCCATCTACTATCAGAAGCTCAAGCACATGGTGCAAGACAAGATGCACTCTCGTGCGCGCGGACCTCGCGCAATTCTGACCCGGCAGCCGACAGAAGGTCGTTCTCGAGACGGTGGTCTCCGTCTGGGAGAGATGGAGCGTGATTGTCTCATCGCCTACGGAACCAGCCAACTGCTTCTCGAGCGTCTCATGATCTCCTCCGATCGCCACGAGATTGACGTCTGCGAGCAGTGCGGCTTCATGGGCTATCTCAACTGGTGTCAGCGGTGCAAGTCGTCTCGGAGCGTCGTGAAGATGACGATCCCCTACGCGGCCAAGCTTCTCATTCAGGAATTGATGAGTATGAACGTGACTGCTCGCCTGAAGCTCGATGATGAGTTCCCCGAGTGGAAGGGAACTTAGTAATGACTCTCTCCATTGAAACCGTCTTGCACGGCATTGGTATCGGCTTTGTACAAAAAGGAAAAGTATCATGTATTTGATGTCTGAAAAGTGTGTTGTCGGTCGTTTGGCGCTCGAGGTCATTTGATTATGTACTCATCTACCGCGTACATGTAGTTTGCATGCATAGCGCACGGCGATTTGGTTTTCATTAGATACTGTTATCATAGCGTTTGGATAGATGGTCTTTGCAGGACCAAACTAGAAATGTGGATTCTTAAAATGAGTCTCTTATCTTCGTCGATGATGTATAAATTTTCAAAACTAGAGTCTAGATCTATAATTTAATTAAGAAGGCAACATAGTAGATAGAAATAACATTCTGTCGATGAGCAGTGCAGGACACAGCGGCCAGCATTAAAGAATGACTACGTTTGATTCGAAGGCAACCTGCTGATACTTGGTGAACTGAACCCTCTCCCAGAAAACGTCGTCATGGAATTTCCTAGCCTCGGTCAGGGAGATTGGTAGGGTATCCTTCCTCTCTGAGAACCGAATGGTGAGCTGTTGCAGCATCTGATCAAGCCCTTCCAGTTCCTGGGGATCGACTCCGTCAAAAGTCCAATCCAGTCTCTGGGGCGGGACATTGGCCGTCGAAATGATGCGGATGTTGGGGTCGACTAAGAAAAGGGAGAGAACCTTGACACAGCCAGGCCTAGATTTGTCTACCAACTCGCAGCGGTTCACGCGGTGCTGGAGAGTGGCCGGGACGATGATGACTCGGCCGACGGGCGCTTTGATGTTACCGACGGTTTGGGCGGTGGATTCTCCGTCTTCCAAGCCGTAGACTTGCTTCAGCCAGATTGTGTCGTCGGGCTCGTGCTCGACCTCAGTCAGGGTGGCGGTTTCGGAAATTTGCCGGAATTCCAGCGACGGAACCTGGACATTGTCGCTGTGGTAGACATAAGCCATTGTTGCGGTCACATGCTCATTCTACAGGGACGGTCAGTAAAAGAGGGTCATTCGTTGTTAAAATTGCGAAAGAAACTTACCATCTGGCCTTCGCAGTGCCAGTTGGTTTCATTGTACGGACGCTCAGGCGTCAGATCGTAACTGGTGATTCTAACAAACAGCTGTAACCCTCGTTTTCCATAGTCTCTGTTCAGTTCAACACCCTGCTCAATCCGGACCGGGGACGGAAGATCTGCTGGCAGCAAGGACATCATCCAGGGTGGTACGGCCCAGGGAATGAATCTTCCAGCGTCGGGTTGGACGGCTCTCCAATGCTCCATCCTCCACGCATCCAGTCTATCGTGATACTCTACTTCCGCCTCGCCCGGTCTTGGCTGAGGCGTTTGTTCCTCGACCTCTCTTGAAACGGGATGGTACCGCGCTTTTTTATACTCAAGCCGTGCGCGGGAGTGAAGCATATCCTTGAGCGGAGTCAGGGTTGCATTCCACTGTGGAACTGTCATGTTGAAAATGTCCTCGATCAGCTTGTATATGTTGCGGTGATGCACCGGGTGTAAGTTATTGATATAACTGATAATATGCCATCTGCCGTCGTCCTTCAGCTCAAGATCACATGGAAGAATCTGGAACCTGCGACTGAAAGGCTTCGCGTCGATGTCAGCGCGAGCAGCGACTCTCCAAGCCATGTCTTCGCGCGTGATCGTCTCTGGAGGGACAGGGATCACGTCCCCTTGGCCCATGCTGTCCAATGCATCATCCAGTCCAATGATTCGGTCCTTGAGGATACGCGTCCGCCCATACACAAGAGGAAAGAATGCAATTGGGACAAGGTCGCGTTGCACATGGTCGCTCCCTGGGTTATAGAACTTTAAACCAGGTGGCACGTCATCAAGAACTTTAGTTGCAGATGCGAGTTGAGTTCGAAATGACTCCGGCACATTGTGGTCTGACTTGCAAATGTCGCCGTTGTATAACGAGACGACGTTGGTATGCTCGTAGATGATCGCTTTGAATTGTAGCTCGTCGATAATCCAGTCGGCCATGTTTTGTGAGATATCTTCCGGACCCTCCATTGCTTCTTTCTTCCATGTTTCGGCAACCTCAGGATTGAATACCTGTCGAAGACTTAGTTGAGCTGATTCAGAAAAGCAAGCGGGGCCAAAGTAATGGAGGCTTCGCATGATGGCGAGCAGACCACGATTTAGCCGAGTCAGAAATGAGTAAACCTACCTTTTTATGCCAATCAGGCATATCTGTGATCCGCTCCATCACTCTTACCATCCCTTTTTCACGGAGGGTCAAAACAGGTTGACTGCTCTCAATTAGAATCACTGACGAACAAATGCTGAAGCCAGCTTGTCAGACTGGTCTGTGCCTTACTCGACGTCCCCTTTTGCTATGTCCCGATCGTCCAGACTTGTTGGAAACAGGCTTCGGTTCTGGACACCGTAGATGTTCTGCTCCATCGGTGCATAATCAAGCGACAGGCCAAATCCAGGCAGTACAAACTTGTTGTCCTGGATTTTTGGAACGACCACGAAGGGCTCCTGCCTCGGTGCACTTTGAAACATGTTGCTGGCTGATTGGAAATCTCACTGCCACACCGTCTCTATCAGTACACGTTGTGTTGAGATGCTTTGGTCCTTTGCCTGGATGGTAAGAGCTCTCAGGTTAATTGTAGACACACCTCTCCCAAGCTGTCTATGAATCTCGTTTTCAATTCGAGTCGTCCTTGATGAGGTCGCCACCACAATGTATTTTCGAGACTGACTCCTTCTCAATAAGTGCGCAGATCCTAAGCACGAAGAATGGGGAGAAACTGATCGGACACACTAGGTTCATGACGTGTTGACATAGAGCTCAGAGTCATTGTGATTGTAGTATGATGTTTGCCTTGAATGGTTTAATTGACCATCGCCAGCCTGAGCGAGGATCTAGAGCGAGCCGCTGCTTCCGAAACAGCTTGGCTGTCCTTCGCAACGATGACTCGCCATTATTTCTGATGGCATAAGCTGGCGGAATTCTGCTCCGTTTGCTTCGATAATGTTGGAGGAGGAATGAAGTCATAAAGGACGACCAATGGGAGGTTTTACCAGAATGCGATAAAGGGGAAAGGCAGAGACACGAAGGTTGTTATCAACTTTTGATCCGTGGTTCTTGCTGGAAGCCATGGGCTGATCAACTTTTGGAACTGGGAACGGGCTGTCACCTCGGAGCGAAGTAGTACTAAAGCCGATTGTGCCAGATTCGATGAAGGCAACTTCGAAGCAACCGCAGATGCTCGGTAATGATGAGAGTCTTTGACATTTGTGTGGTAACGAAGAGGGGACCGGGCTTGTTTGAAGCGCAAGGACAAGAGTCCTGTTTATTTCGATGCAGGCGACTCAAGATATGTCTTCACAATGTTCCAGTACCGTTCAGGATCCGACCTCATATGGCAGACATGCGCTGACCCAAGGAACTTCTCGCGCTGAACCACCCAACCTTTGGCCTGCGCGCCCGCGGCATGTTGTTCGACATCTCTCCAGTTGACTAGCTCGTCCGCATCGGAGTAAATGTAGCAACGTGCCGGGCTATCATTTTGACTCGCTCCCCGGACCAGACCATGATCATTTATCGCATTTCGGGCACGACTGACAGCATCAGGAGTGCGGGTGAGTCTTCGTATCATAGACCCCACTACCAGCAGGACAAACAGCAAGAATTTACTCAAATAGCGCAAAAGCCACATCTTGGGCAGCACGAACGAGAACGCCTTGAGACCAGAGAAGATTGTTGCATTTCCAGGCGCGCTATCTATGATCATCGATGAAACACGCAACGGTTTTCCTGTTGCCTTCTGGTACGCTGTAAGAAAATGGGTAGTCGAAGCGACGCCCCCATTTGAGAACATGTGCAGAAACACCGGACCTTCAGGAACGTCGGAGGCCTGGATGGCTTCCACGGCCGGAGCAAGACGGGCATGCTGTGCTTTTTGCGAAGCATGAAGCATGAAGTCGTTTGAGGAACTGAGAATGAAGACTATTTTGGCCGAGGGTGCCAGGCGTCTATACTCGACGACATACTTGACTAGTGCGCGCGAGGAAGCGTTCATCCAGAAAGCAAGAACTATGACTCTGGGTTGCTTCCCAGAGTAATCAACAGCTTCAACAGGGTCTTGGAGGTAAACGGACGAAGACAGTTTGACAAAAGGGGCCAGCGGATTGTCCTCCGGAACTTTTGGAGTCATTGTGACTGTGGAGATCAGCGAGGGAGATTTGCTTGGTTCCGACGGTATCTATGCGATAGCCTCAGAAAAAGAAGGCAGACGCCTGGCCGTCCACTTGGTCACTGGAAGAGAAACCCCAATTGGTATTTGAGGAGATTTGGGAGACAATTCTGTGATAAAGCGTTGTTCGTGTAAATGTGTCAAGCCGCACTAAAAGCTGACGCGAAAGCTCCACTAGATAGTTACAATCTGATGAGTCGACGCCACCATTATCGGACCGCGACGATGTCTCCGCGAAACACGACTACACTGGTGAAGCAGAGCGAGAGGTTATCT
This sequence comes from Aspergillus fumigatiaffinis, assembly GCA_012656285.1. NCBI lineage: Eukaryota > Fungi > Ascomycota > Eurotiomycetes > Eurotiales > Aspergillaceae > Aspergillus > Aspergillus fumigatiaffinis. The sequence goes on along the minus strand of JAAAPX010000021.1, from coordinate 146,644 downwards.
TTGTTCTTAGAAGTAGAGGGCGGCTTTGATTAAGAACAGCAGCTGTCGCCAGAGAGATGGCTGCGGGTGACATAGTTGAGCCTCGGCAAGCTCCACCCGGTCTTGTGAGACTGCCGATTACAGCAGTCAGCCATCACCGTGAAGAGACACCCATGGTGGCCGCCTCCTGGTGGAGAATTACGAGGAAAAATAGAGTAATGATGGGCGCCCATAGTTTAGAATGGAAGTCTAGAATGGAACAGAGATGAAGAAAGAAAATGGTCCCTATTAAACGCCGGCCAGCCTTGCTATGCTTGATATGAAGCCGTCTTGAACTTAAATCTCTTGAGGCCTTGCAAGAAGAAATGGATACGGAAGTCGTTAAGCATTGTATCTGAGAGAGTGATCGACCTGAAAATCAGCGCTTGGTACCGCCAAGGGTTCGCCCACTCCCGTGAGACTTCTGGTTGCGTTCTTTGCCCTTGTGATTTTCCGCATCACTTCCTGACGTCGGTGTAGCGGAGTCTCCTGGCTCTCTCTTCTTTCCTCGTAATGTCTGGCCTGTTCCCTGGAAGCGCGGCTTTTCAATGGCCTGTCCGTCCTCCCCACGCTTCTTGACAGGCTTGATTGCATATCCAAAAAATAGCTGGTTGTGTGGTAACCTAAGAGGCTGTGGTCCATTGGTGCGTCTAGCTGGGGGTGGATGCTGAGGATTCGTAGCTCCTGGCACCGGCGTTGAAGGCTTAGGAGTCGGCGCTTTACTACCCTTCTTCGCATTCAAGCGCTGCCCTCCAAGAAGAAAGTTTGATGATACTGCTTTTGCACCCGTAGCTGCGTCGGTGGACTCTGGAGCAATGGCCGCGTAGTTGATCGCTTGAGCCATTGTCCCGTGCGGATGAAGTAAACCCCCAGAGGGGAGCTTACCGCTTACCCCGCTGAGGGGTGTGCTGGTGCCACTCGGGCGTTGGATCTCTTCATACCCTACTGGCGGTGCAAAATCAACCTCTAGATCAGTCTCCAGTACGGAGACGGCGTTGGTGTTGTTCGACGGCTTGGTCTCGAGAACCGCCATTTCGTAGACCTGGTCGTTATAAGCAAAAGTGAAGACATCGCCCTTCGTGAGACAGGAGAAATTCCGAAAAGCGTTTTCTAACACTGCTTTTGGATCGCTGATGTCAAGAAAAGAGGTTGACTGGGCTTGAAGTTTAATGAATTGGCCGGGAGGAAGATCGGTTGATTTGACCTGAACGAGGTCACCAGGCTCGAGTAGTAAAGTCTGCATGAGCTATAGAGGGACCAGAAGATGTCAGTGGCGGCTGTGCCGATATATCATTAAAAGAGGACATGGTCTGTCTAACCCAGAATGGCAGATAAATTTTCCCTTCCTCAGCAATGAATTCCAGAACACCAGCATGCGTCATCCTCTCTTTTGCACCGTTATGCAACTCGAATAGCATGGGATATGTGATATGTAACCTAGTTAATTTGTCTAGAGCACTCGGAGGCATGATCACCTTGCCGCCATGGTTGACGTTTTCTCTCTCTGGACCAGGCAACATCGCGACGGGGTAACAGCGGTAATATTCATCGAAGCGGCGTGTAGCGGCTCCATGACGGAGCATGGAGGAGCCTAGGACTCCCTCCATCGGATCGTCGTCCCAATAGCCAGGGCGAAACTGAGGTTGTCAGGTCTTAAGAAGGTTGGAGCTTAAAGTTGAGCTGAAAGTGAGCTTACCATTGTGAGGCTTCCGAGTAGGGAACGTTCAAGAAGACTGGTGTGAGGGGATCTGAATACTTGGCTCTATTTCACAGTATATCCAGGTCGTCGTTTGAAATATAGCAAAGCAAGTATGACAGAAATTTGTACCTTGGATCAGTAATCCCCCACTGTTGGCCGTTGGAGATGGTGGAAGCTAGAGCAGCTGCTTCTTATCGTTGGACCGACAGTGACGCAAATGCCTCCGCAATGATTTTCCGAGCCGACCCCAGAAAAGACAGGAAACCAGCATCTAGCAGCAGCTCTAATCAAGCTCATAGGCTTAACTTCCGTTATTTCTGAGCTTCTGGGATGCTTACTGATACTGATTTAATGATCTATCTCTTTATTTCCAACTAGTTAGGCTCTCATCGTCGTTTCCATCAAGAATGATGTCCTCTCAACCGCGCCCGAAGCGGGCAGGTGAAGACTTTACGCGCACACACCACCACGATGAAGACGATCCGAACGGCCCTTCCGATCACAAGAAGCCACGCTTCGATCTACGGAATCCTTCCAATCTTGCACCGGACGCGCTCGACGAGGACCCGGTATTAGACGCAGACGAGATCGGCCGTCGCGGACAACAAGTGCGCCGCAAGGCCGTGAACCTGGATGGCTACGATTCGGACAGTGAAAATGAAGGGTTCAGCGCGCGTATCGAGGCCAAGGCGAAGAGGAGTCGTGCGAAACATGACGCTGAAGATGATGACATGTTCGCCGAGCTCCAGGAAGATTTCGGCCCCGAAGAAATAGATGCCGATGAGGCACTGAGGAAGAACAAGAAAACCGTGCGTTTCTTGCGAGATGATGAGATTGAGGGGCAGGTGGCTTCATCGAAAGGTGGGGTGACATTGCGTGCGGATCTGAACGCAACAGGGGACACAGTCGAGGAGGATGAGGTGGAAAGTGAGAGCGATGTTGCAGACGAAGACCGTGCGAGGCTCGAGGAGGGCATGGACGAGGAATTAGGTGCTGGAGCTAAAAAGAAGCATGCGCCACTGCTAGATGCGTTCAATATGCGTGCCGAGCAAGAAGAGGGTAAATTTGATGATCAGGGAAATTATATACGAAAAGCAGCAGATCCCGACGAGATTTACGATTCTTGGCTAGAGGGATTATCGAAAAAGGATATACGGCGCGCCAAAGAGGCAGCAGAGAAACGAGAGGCTGAGAGAAAGGAGAGAGATCGATTGAACGATAGCATTCTTACGGCCGATGCACTGAGGACCCTAATAACTCACCTGCAACGGGGAGAAACAGTTCTAGAGGCTTTGGCAAGGATAGGCAAAGGGGCTCCAAAGAAACCGAAATGGCAAGCCAAGAAGAACAAGAACCGCTCGAAGCAAAACGGGGCCCAAGCAGAGGATACCGAAATGACGGAAGACGACCCCAATGAGGCTTCTCGAAAGCAGGCGATAGAGACCATCACCGGCGCGGCGGATATCCTCATGACACGGGGACAAACAGATATCTACGACACAGAGCGTGAGATGCTCACAAGGCAGTACCGTCAAGAAACAGGCGAAGGCTGGGTCGATCCTCCTTCAGAGTCCACTGCTCCCACGAGTGCCGAAGAAGAGCCTGTAATGTGGCAATTTCGTTGGTCTGATGCTCGAGACGGCGGTGTCGAGCACGGCCCATATGACAGCCAGACAATGGAGTCTTGGAAGAGTGCTGGCTATTTCGGCGAGGGCGTCGAATTTCGAAAAGTGGGCGATACAGGAGACTGGACGAGCCAGGCCACTTTCCTATGATAATGATCGGGTTCACAATCTTAAAACGAATCTCTATGTGCAATCTTCGAGATAGGATACTCCTCTGGGAGGGCATATCAGCGTCATGATTATCATTGAAGTAAATATTCTTTTATTCCCAGTTCGAAGCCCAAATACCAAACAAACCATGCACATGAGCTCGAAGAAGCGCCAGCCTTATCATACATCATAAGATGTGTAAAACAGAAAGGATCAAACGAAATCAGAGGATAGAGAGCAAGAGCAGCGCTCTCGGAAGCAGCACCACATTGCCATGTCGTATTACCTGATTTTTGGTGCAATCTTCTTCACGAAGCAATATGACCAACGCCCCTTATGAGATTTCCATGGCATCTCCATTTGCAGGAGCTGAAAAGTTCACAGCACCTTGTTCCCCTATGAACCGCTGTTCATACGCATTGACGAACTTGACACTCCTGGCAGGATCGTAGAACAAGCTGTAGCTGCGCTGTACATCGTCAATGCTAACTTCTTTGGCCTTTCGCTTCTGACTTAGGAGATGAGAGGTGGTGATGATATTGCTAGCATATCGGAGATTCGATTCCTGGCCAATCTTCGTCAAGAGAGCCAAAGCGTCCGGCGAGAGGTCGATCTCTTCTTCCTGTGCTCGAATTGCAAGAATTTGCCGGATTTCATCGGCAGAGTACGGCTGCGTGCTGACAATGACAACACGGTCGAGGAAGTCAAGGGGTAGTCCATGGGGAGAGGTGTATGTGGTTCCGCGGATCCGCGCTTGACCACGGTTGCTGGCCATGATAACAATGGGCGCAAGCTCCGCCTCCAGGGCGCGGTTGATGTAGGAAAAGCATTCAATATCGAGCATGTGCACTTCGTCAATGAACAAAACTCCAGGAATGATTTCCGCCTTGCCCTCTTCCTTCCATTCAGCCACCTTGGTATTGATCTGATCTCTGACCTCGCTTCTAATTTCCCCGGTGTCACCAGAGAAGAGGGCCAAAAACCCTTGCGTCCGTGAGTTGATGACATCGATCTCATGGAGACTGACGGTATGTACGATTTCCTTGCGGACCTGAAGTTCTCCTTCAGGGCATTGGACGAACTTGGTATCAGCGCCCATCGCATCATAATCTCGAGAACGAGCATAGGAACGTCCAAGCTTCGTGATCTTTCCCGATGACTTGTCAATTGAGATAACGTCTCCGGCCATCACACGCTCCTTTGTCATCGAGTCAATCATTTTGGTTCCCATGTCGTAGATCGTCTCCATATCGGTGGTCTTGATCGTGAGTTTCCCTTGTTTGTTACCCTACACCGGTTAGAAACCGCACTTCCAGAGAGGAGAAATCGAGAATCTGCACTCACCCCAGTAACACTGCGATCGATTTGGATTTCCACAACTTCACCCTCGATGATCTCACTTTCCTCCTTGATTCGGACGCCAATGGATTTCCGGAAGGCTTGTGTAAGTGCTTCGGTCTTCGACATCTCCATAGAGAAGATCTCAGAGGCTGCGAGCATTGTGAAAGGGACATCGGATCCAAGAGACTGGGCCATGCCCATGGCAATGGCTGTCTTTCCTGTGCTGGGAGGGCCTGCGATGAGAACTGCGCGACCAGCGATTTTGCCCTCCTTGACCATTTGTAATATAACCGCGGCCGCCTTCCTTGCCTTTTCCTGACCTACAAGGCCCTGAGAAGATGTTCTAGGTTGAAGCGAGTCCGCATCGACGCCAAGTCCCCTGATATGCGAATGAGCAGCAATGAGATTCAGACCACGGAGCTCCTTCGTCTCCGCGACGGTTGAGATAGGCTGTGACAGAAATAAGTCATATGAAAGGGATGTGAGGTCTGGTCAGGTCACTTACCACGGCCATATTGATTCGTAGTTCAGCTAAGTCTCCTCTGTACCGCCACTGATACCGACTGAAACGCGCAATCCTAGCTTCTCAGTTTGCGAGTGTAGATAAAAGAGCTGTTCGGGGCAGAAAGGCACAGTTTGAGAAGCCGCCCCGCGTACCGCCCGGCAGAATATTGTGACCTGTCGAAATGCGTGTCTTTGTCCATGCTTGCTGGCCAACGAATTTCTGTTTAACAGACACAAGTTTCACTTTTGTTTTATTACAGCTGATTGCTCAGTTTTCCAGGAAGAATCTGCGCCCTCTGGACTTCCGTCACCGAGCCAGCCAAACTTGCCCTCTACGCGTTTTACAACGCGTCGATGTCTTTATTCTTGCCTAGTTGAGGGCGAGATGAGAGGATTCAATTTTGTGAGATACAGTTGCGCACACGCTAACAATCTCGCCTCTAATTGCCATCAGATGCGGGCTACACATGACTAGAGACGGTCATTCTCATAGATTAGCCCTCTAGATGTATAGATGGCAGACAAAATGGATGTTGACAATCCAAATCCCCCCACCTCACGCGATCCTCGCCTCATCAGTCGAAACAGGCCAGCGCCAGCCAGGACAGCATCTCTAGATACTGGCATATTGGGTTCTCCTAATGGTCATAAGTTAGGCGTACGGCCAACGAACAATCCTCCGCCTATTGACAGGCAAGATGGGGCTCCTGGAGATCATTTCATTCGCACCCTCTCAGAATTGATCAAAGCTGCTGTTGACACAGCTACTCGAGAAGTCGAAAAGGATAAATTGCTGAAGAAGAAGGACACTACAGAGGGTCTGTTGCGAAAGGCAAAAGCTGCGCCAAATTTCCCATCAACCACAGCATTTTTCCAGCAAGCTCGCAAGGATGAAGATTCTGAGTTGACACGAATGGATGAGACTATCACTAAACACCAAGCGCACTATCGCCAGCTAGAAAATTCTCTCACGACCAAATGGGTGCCTTTGCTTCTGCGCAATCATTCTGATTCAGAGGAGAAGATAAACAAACTACAGGATGAAATTCGGGCGCTCAAGAAGCGAGTGGGAGATTCAGAATCAGATGCGAGTCGTGAGAAATATCAGTTGCAAGAGACCAAGATGAAGATGCTTCAGGATCGTGTCGTCCTACTCGAGAAGACTTCCGGCAACCATGCGACTTCTATCAACGCTCAGATGAGATACGAAAAAGAGATTAAGGAACGCGTTGATAAATTGAGCTCAGATATTGCTCAGTTCCCCTCTCAAGAAACCGTACTGAGACACTTTTCATCGGAAGTTGAGGAGTTGAAAAGAATCACTATGACCTTGGATGCCAAGCTGAGCTCTTTGCAAAAGGCACAGGAGGAATATTCGGGTTCTCTCGAAAGAGTAAACAAAAGTATCGATGCGCAACAGAAACGTCTCGATGCCAGCAACGATAATTCTACTGCTTTCGAGAAGAAATTCAAAGAAATCCACGAGCGTCTGGCCCCGATAGAAAAGGTCCAGGTAATTCCTCCGGAGGGTTCAGCGACAGTTCCAGTTGACGCATCTAATATTGAATTGCGTTTGAAGAATGTCGAAGACAATCTATCCAAGATTCCCAGACCTGACTCATCCTTGCAGTCGACAGTCCAGAATTTGTCAGAACAACTCCAGCAATTACAAAGCCTTCAGGCGATGAAAGACGATTTTCATTTCGCAGAAATGGAGGAGATTAAGAAATCAACCGTTGATAAAGCCGAGATACAATCATTGAAAGACAGCTACAACCGCCTCGCCGACGAAACACGGAGAATAAGCCAGTTGGACCGTGCAGGAGCTGTAGATCAAGCTGAGATACAGTCATTGAAAGACAGCTACAGCCGCCTCGCTGGAGAAATACAGAAAATGAGCCAGTCGGACCGTGCAGGAGCTGTAGATCAAGCTGAGATACAGTCATTGAAAGACAGCTACAGCCGCCTCGCTGAAGATATGCAGAAAATGAGCCAGTGGAACCCCGCAGCAGCCCTCCAGCAAATTCACACGGTAGAAGTGAAAGTCAACACAGTCGACGTGGCATTAAAACATTCCAATCGCCTACTCGATAGTGTGCGCGTCGGCCTCCATTCCCTGGAGACACGTTACAATCATCTTTCCACTGAAATGGTCGTAAAGAACATGGTTGTTGCCATGCAAGAGATGTACCCCTCTGCAGGCCAATTGACAGAGCAGATCACAACCTTGAAAAACCAAGCCGAGAAAGAAATATCATCTCTGAAAGCGACCATTGAGCAGCTTGTTCAGGCCCAAAATAGTCAGAAGGCTTTGGTAAACCGCCTTCAAGACGATGTCGGCCAGCGTTCAGCAGAAGTAGCCCATCTCAGGGAGTCCTTTGGGAAGGTAGCTCATCAGGTTTCTGCTCTCACGGAACAGCTAGAGAGTGTACGTGCTCTGCCAGACAAACTTCAGCAATTGCACGCCAACTTCGACTCTCTTACTGAGCAATATCGAGAACGCGTCTCTGAAATTAAGGACCACATTAAAGGCAAAGAGGTGGCCGATGGTCAAAACAGAATTGAGTTGGATGAATCCTTCCGCGAATTGAAAGACCAGGTCCAAAACTTATCCAGTGGCCTCAATAAGATGAAAGTCGTGATGAATGAAATCACCCTAAATAAAAAGGATGTGCAATCCCTCGATGATCGCTTCCGCCGCTTCGAGGAATCCGTGTCGGCCGATCATCGGGATTTGTCAGAGCAAATTAATGCGCTCAAAGATTCTTTGGAATCTCGGCAATCCATAGTGCAGGCGCTAGATTCTCTCCCAGCCAGTGGGATACAATCGCCCAAGCGAGAACAGAGCCCTGCAGGATCAGATGCCGCCCCACCCTCAAACTATGCTGAGGTGGCCGAAGCCAATCCTGCGCTGGCATTGCGCGAGAAGAAGAAAAAGAAGAAACGACCACGTCCTTCAACTATATCGGACGATGAAAATGAGAGGTCATCTGGTGCTAGAAATGAGTCTCCCATGACATTCTCTTCACCAGCTCATACATTGGACAATGAAGATGCATCGCCTTCGGAGAGCAAGAGAAAGTTCAAGAAGAAGAAAAAGCGCAGATTGATCACCGAGGGACCCATCACCATAGACTAGTCTTGATTCCTCGTTTTATAGTTCAGCGTCTGTCTTCAAGCATTTACTGGGCCAAGCGATCACGATACTCACGACTACTTTGTTCCTTGCACATGTTGGATTATCATCGAGATACCTCTTTGCCGTGTCTTGCTGTATGGAGTCACATCATTATTATTTGTATCACTTCTTTCCTTCTTTGTGTCTATTCCTTTTCATACATGTCTATGAGTAGGTCTTCATTAATCACTCTGAAAGTGGCACAGAATGCACAAACATATACATAAGCACAGAAACGCCGTCCTTCCACCTCTATATGCAAACTACATACTCTACGGCAGATCTCGCAAGAACTTCACAACAGCTGGAATATTCTTAGTCAACCAACTTAATAACCCAATAGCATTAGGTTTACACATACCTTGCCTGAAAGCCTCGGGATTCTCCGAGGTCAGCCAATGACCTGCCTCAACATCCGCTATCTCAGCATTGGGGAAGAACTTCTTGATGACGGGAACCGTGTCATCGCTAACATACTTGCTCTTCGTGCCTCTGACGAAGAGCGTCGGCCCATCATAAGTGACGGAGCCCGGTTCGCGAAAGGGGAAGTCAGCCATGGCAGGAATAGCCGGTCCCAGCACCGACAGAGGGATACGGAATTTCATCTTCTGACTATCTTCCGCGCGGACCAGGTTGGTCAAGAGAAATTGACGGATGGGGAGGGACTATGCAATTCTTGTGAGTTTACTGTTTTGATCCAAGACCCGTTCTGAGCGCAAGAAGGAGAAATTTACCTCCTCGTATTCTTTTAGGATCTTGTCGGCATCCGACTGCTTGGTGACTCCTTGCGCCTCGACCTCTTGCATGCCTTGTACGTACTTTCCGAAGTCACTCTTGAGAGGAGCATTGACAGGAGCATTGTCAACGGGTATGAGAGCCGAGACTAAATCAGACGATTGCAAAGCAACTGTCATTGCAGTTTTTGCTCCCCTGTTACAAGGAAGAGTTGAGTATGGTCCGACCTCGCTGACAGCTCTAGAGAAGAGAAACATACATGGAATGACCAATCAGGACACACTTGGCCAGAGCGTGCTGGTGGATGAATTTCTCCACGTCTTCAGCCATGACGGAATAGTTATGCTCGTTGTGATGGAATGAGTGGCCATGATTCCGCAAATCCTGAAGATCATCAGTAATTTCGTCGTGCACTCTTAAGATACAACGAGAGACAGACCAGAGTGAAGACCTGCCGTTTGAGGTCACGGGCAAGAACCCTGTGAGGTCAGTCAGTCAGTTGATCACGGAAGCATTAGAGTCTGCTCGTCAGGGTCTTTAACCTACTTGCTAATACTTCTGTTGTTCTGTTTCGAGCCGAAGAGACCGTGCAAGAAGACAATCGGATTTCGGGTGGTTTGTTCCTTTTCTGGGCCGAAAACCTGATACGAGAGTTCCGAACCAAGCACACGAGACGTTGAGAACGCTCGGATGCTGGATGCAGCCCTCAGTTGTATCCTTGCGAACGACATTGCGGAATGATGATGAACATGGAAGGTTGTATAGAAGACAAGCCAGTCTTCGCTGGCCGCCGAGTCCAAGGAAATTGATGACTAAGCCGATACCTTCGGATAGTTCCGAAAAAGGGAAGAGAACGAAGATGGTGATGTACTACTCCATACTATGTGTTTCCAGAATATTTTTGTAGATTTTGATTAGCCTAACGCGTATCATCTCTTGCTAGCATTATACACCAAGCGATGGTGTGTTCAAAGTCTATCTCCATATGTCCCAGCTGAATCAATGCTTTTTCGCTCTGTGGGATTTCTTCGCGTTCCAACTATTGTTTCCGCAGGGTCAAGGTCAAACGTCGCGGCCAGGGTGATAAAACGAACATCCTCCACCAGAGAATACGGTAAAGATTGCTTTAAGCACATTAGTCTATTTCCAGTGTCAAATGCAAGATTCTGACATTTCCTAGATGACGGCTCTGACTCTGACTACTACCGCTACACTGCTGGACGTTGGTTGTTTAACGAGGCTCAGCAGCTTGCAGCTCGCTACGTTCGGTTCAACATAAGTCCTTAGTAGCTATCGCTGCAAGCTGATATTCATTATGTCTATACCCAGTTGGAAGGAATTCACTTAACATTATACCATTAATAACTTGGCTGGTTTAAAGGTCTATATAAGAGTATGCAAAAGATAATCATAAAGACAAACTACTATGTAGGTTATATTAAGTTCCCTAAGGGCAGTACCAATTCAAGAAACATATGATCACTGAATAGAATATTCACTTCAAAAACTGGAAATCATGAATAATGGGACTTCCCATGACTCACCCTGGCTGAGTTCTCTATTATATAGAACCATTCTTCTCTCTGTTCTTTCTCTCTACCCCATCTAGCGAGTAGTCTCCAAGCTCTTCAACGGTCCAAGATGAACCTCTGCATCTCTACCGTGAGTTTATTAGTCTTTGGCACCAGCAGTGCCCAGGTAAGGACTCTATAAGACTGACGTCATTCTTACTGGCTTACTTACCTCCTGCTAGCCATGTATTTCCTCCATACGGGAGACGACTCCGCTGCCTATGGGGCAGTGAGCAGGAGAACCCCAGCTCCCGAAGGTCCAGAAATGGAGCCTCCCTCCGCGTCGCAACTTGCACTCACCGATATCCACCACCCCGCCCCAATAAGGGAACCACAAGACTTTAAGTCAGCGATAGAGAACAGGTTCACGGCTCTCGAGGACGGAAGCCTCGAGGACTCATACCTATCATTCAGTGGCGTTACACCACAACTTTTCGAATACATCGAGAGCCGTCGGAATGCCCTTGGAGCGAAACGTGTGCGCTTCACCTATTTTGCCGATATCGAGACCCTCATAGTGAAGGTACCCTCTGAAGCCCACGAGAAGGCCCACGCAATAATAGGCCATGAAATCTTTCTCCGTCTGAGAGGGCACATGGCGGTTGACGGTGACGAAGTTGTCCCTGTTCAGTCAACCACATTCCATGGAAGCGGGGGCTCATCTAAGGAGGCCGACTCGGCGTACAAGAACTTGAACGTTAGATCTCAGGTTGCATCTTGGCCCGTCTGGGTGGTCGAGGGGGGCATGTCAGAGTCCAAAGAACGACTCCGTGGAGATGCGAGCTGGTGGATCAACCACTCCAATGGCGAAGTTCAACTCGTCATCCTGTCTGGATCTGTCCCAGTCAAAGGACCATCAAGATCGAGACTTGGGTTCCTGAGCGAAGACCTCCCTCTCCTGCCCCCGGGCCACGTACCGGCGCGCGTGGCGCTATCCCGACACTTTGGGCCAGGAAAGGGGACGACGAGGTCGAGATGGATTTTTCAGCCAAGACCCCAATTTACCATGGCCCTCCTTCCCTTGTTTTCCAGTTCAGTCAGCTTGTTGGCCGTCCTCCGAACTTGCCCGGCGAAGGTGATGTGGTGCTCACCCGGCAAGAACTATTGCGATTGGGAAGGACCATATGGCGCGGCATTATTTAGGTTTTCTCTAGTCCCTGGGACCTAGGGAATTACAGAGCTCCTTAGGGTCATGGCGTTCTACCTCTAAGATCTGCGTCTGCTAAGCGGCCTAAGTAGGTCATCTAGCGGACAGCGAGACATATATCTTCGCAGACATAAATATATGTCAATAGCTTTTCGATTTCGTTAGGTTTGATTTTACTCTGAATTGCTGAAATAGTCACTTCCACTCGATTTTCACAAGAAAGAGGCATTTCTAATTGATTCCGTAAGGCATTGAGAACCCATGAAAACTCCCGTCGTCTATTGGTACCGTAGCTTTTGAATGCTAAGCATCACAAGAAATACTAGCCGGCTAGCGCTCACTCAGCTCGCTGTGGTTAGTTACAGGAAATATATACAAGAACGGACATGATCATAGTCGATGGCGCTGGTTCAAAAGGGTGGACTGTCGAACGAGAAGCTCAGAATCTGTGGTTTAGGCATCCAGGAGTGGTGGCACCTTCTCGCACAGATATTCGACAATGGCGTCGGGGCCCCGTTCGACTTGGAGACCGGTAGGAATGGCATGCAACTTGATATCAGGCTTGATTTCTCTGGCGATCTCGTGGATTTGGCGGGCCTCGTCGGCGGTCCACATGGAGGCGCTGAACTATAGCCGAACAAAACACGTCAGCTCTGCAATCGCAGGATCCGGGAAATGCAGTGAAGGAAGAATTTGCAAAATGTGGAATATATGAGAGGCATGATCAACGACATACCAGAACGTCAGGCATATGCTCCTTCACCTTAGGAGCAACCTCCTCAATTTCTGTATTTATGAAACGATTAGCACTCCTGTACCCTGAGTACTCTCGGCAACAGGACGCTCTTACTCTCGCAGTTATCCACATGAATGATGGTATATCGGTCCTTGAGGGTATCGGCAACACGTCCGATGAGACGCTTGGCTCTCTCGGGAGCGGTGTTGACAGTAACAAGACGGAAAGGGCCCTTGGGGGTGGCCATTGTGATAGTTGATCCGGGATGAATTGACGAATGAAATACAATCTAATATAACGGAGCAGGTGTCATTTCACGAGCAGCGGTTTCCCATCTCTTTAAACGAAGGGAGATCCTCAATTATTCGGAGATAACCACTATGTTTGTTTCTACCGTAGTAGTTTTATCCGCATTTCCCCTCAGGAATGGTGACATCCCCACAATCCAACGTGGGGATCTCCGGGGCCTGGCGGACTCGGCTTTAAAAATGATCCAATTACATTGCGATATCTAAGCTCATTCAGTGCGATAAACCGAACCTTTGACCATTGCAGCTAAGTTTAGAGTTCTTCAACGGCAATTCCTCTGCTTCCGTGTCCCATCTCCCACTTTGCTGCAGGTGCCCCTCCTCCAACATCCCCGCCTTCGCTGTTATCGGCACGACTCCGAGTCCTCAGCAATAATGAATCCGCACCGGTGTTGGGGTAGAAATGACCCGTGAGCGGCTTTCAAAAGGAGTATGGTTTTCACAAGTTCACTGAGCTGAGCTTCCTGAGATTATTCTTGATATCTCGTTAAGTCCATCTAACCTCGTTCCTACCGTCGAAGACCATGTCTAAGATTGCCTCCACCTTTTCGCGTACGTTGTATTAACACACTCTGAGCTTTCTACAGCGCAATCATATTAACACCATATAGGCCTTGTGCGCTTTGTTCCCAGATCTAACCCTGCTAAGATCTTGATCGGTGAGCCAGTAGATCCGCAGTTGGATGTTGGTTTGGCTGTCTACCAGGGCAAGGATGTCTCCGTACGACCATTCACCGGCACATCTGTTCTCAACCCAGGCCAGAAGACCGACACAACAGAGACAATTGAGCGGATTCTTTCTCCTCTGGCGCAGAGCGAGGTTGGATCCGTTCGATGCATTGGGTTGAATGTGAGTCTCGCAAACTCTTAAGTTGGGTGTAGCTGGGTGCTGATCGTTGGCGAATTCTTTCTCTTAGTATGTCTCGCACGCTGCAGAGATGAAGCTGACTATTCCCGATGTACCGACTCTCTTTCTGAAGCCGTCCACCGCGCTTGCGGACCCATGGCCGGCACCGACTATTCTTCCCAAGATCACACAGGTCGACAACACGGGCGATTACGAGTCGGAAATGGTCATTGTCATTGGCCGTGATGCGAAGGATGTCAGCGAGGCAGAGGCTCTGGACTACGTTCTTGGTTATACCGCCGCCAATGATGTTTCCAGCCGGACATCACAGATGAACCAAAGCCAGTGGTCTTTCTCCAAGGGCTTCGACACCTCATGCCCCATTGGTAAGCTATGCCGTCGATTCAAAACACCAGGAACGATTGCGCTGACCTGGCGTCCCTGATATCAGGCCCTGTCCTAGTCTCCTCAGCTCTTATCCCCGATGCCAGCAAGCTTCACATCCGCGGCTTGAAGAACGGCCGAGTCATGCAAGACTGCCCTCTGACGTATGGAAGCAACGTTCTACGAGCCTATTGCTTGTTCCCATGCTGACTCGTGCTCCAATAGTGATTTGATCTTCAGCGTCCCTCAACTCGTCAGCTTCTTGTCGCAGGGAACAACTCTGCCTGCCGGTACCATTATCCTGACAGGTACTCCTCCCGGTGTCGGAGCGGCCAAGAACCCCAAGGAGTTCTTGACGGCGGGTGATCAGTTCGCGGTTGAACTACTCCCTCATGTCGGAACACTGATCACGAAGATCGAGCACCAGGAATGATTCGGAGAATGTGTCCGGTAGAATCGTCGATGGCCAGAAGGATTGTACATACTACCCGCATCGGATGATTCTCACAAAACGAGAAAAAACCCGAGCCAAAGGCCAACAGCATCAATCGAAGTCTGTGGAGAATTGGATAATGCTAGGTGCATAATGTGCATATTTAGAATGCATAACATCAAGATCCTTAGACCTTCTTGTGTCGGCAAAATGCTTGTTAAGAATCCCCACGCGCCCAGACCGTTACCGAACTACTTGTCTCCACACACTACGCGTCCATCACTTCATTGCCTCTCATTAATGCCACACACCACTAAAAGCCGAGCACGGTAGCCAACAAACAAAACTGATTACATCAAAAAGGCCAATGCATCGCCAGCTTGAAGATACCGAACGTAATATATTCTCATTGTGAGATTATTTCATATCTGCACATCGTGACCTCAGACTGCTATGAGTCACCTTCTGAGAGGAAATTCGCATCGTCAATTTATTTCTGCTGATCTCCGACATCCACGTGGGTATATGTTTATCCCACGCGGAGTTAAGCTTGTCCGCCTTGTGGATACCCCGGGGGGAACATTGTAAGTTTGTAACTTTGTTTATGGTTGGCATGTTGCAGCACTGTGTGCCTGAGGTGTCAACAATGACATTCTCATAGTTTGGTCGAGGTGGTTTAGCTTCGCCATTATGGCAGAGAACTTTGCGCCAGCCTTCGAAAATCGAGAAATAATTATCGCTTTAACAAACCGCTGTCTTCTGTAGATAAAGTTGAGTTGAATAAGTGGGATAATCCCGACCTCCCGAACCCGGCGTCGGGCAGCCGTAAAGAGAGGACTAAGAGATGGTCTGACTTCGCTTTCCGATGGTCTGACATCGGCCTGTCATTCGGGAAAGAGAGTCAGCTAACCTGAAATCCTTTCGGAGTATATAAATGTTTGTAACAAGACTACGTGGGCTTTGACGTTCTTTACGCCTTTTCGGTAATTGTCTTCGATGGTTGTTGTCCCCCATCCACTTCTCCAATTACTCTATTCGCCGTGTCCGACTCTAACAGATACCCGTCCCATCTATCATCTGTACCGCTCTAAAACACCCTACTATTCTCGCTGAAAGCGATCCCGTTTATGACGAGAAAGTCCGTGAAAGTCCTTCATCGCTGGCTTGGACGCCATTTCTCGCCTTGCCAGTGAACGATAATCGTCGGAATGACACTAGCTCCTACAATCAGAGCACAGCCGACTCCAGCACTGGCAGCGACTCCAACATTCTCGAACATAGCCGGAAACCTGTATCGCCATCAGTCCTTGCACAACCGACTCAGTGAAGACGTAACTTACCAGAACGGCCCAAGAAATCCCCAAATCTGCCGAATGAACGTGATGAAAACGCCAACACTTCCGGCTTCTTCGGGATAACAGTCGACGGCGAACGTGATGAGCACCGTGGTCACTACCTGGTTGCCAGCGGCCCCAATGGCAATGCCGATGATAGGAGCAACTTCCCAGTGGTCCCCCGACAATTGGGTACATACAAGGAAGACAATGAGACCGACAATGGAGAGGATATAACCGATATAGCTGAGCCACAGGCGGTATTCCGGCTCAGGCCTCTTACGAGACTTGCGCTCTCGCTGTCTCATCCACAGATCGGACATCCTGCCACCAAGTTGCTCTCCCAGTACCGAGCCAATGATGGGACCAAGGAACTGCAGTCCCAGCTGTTCTGGGTTGAGCCCCCACCTGCGTTCCAAAAGCGTCGGTACCTCAACTGTGGCCAAGACATTGCTTAGGCAGAAGACCATGGCATAGGCCGCAGCGGGTATGGCAATGCATGGTTGCATGACCATCGCCAAAGGCTTGACAAACTCATACCACATAAAGGGAGTTGGATCGATCCGTCGCAAAGAAAGGTACTCTCGTTTCCAGGCGGGCTCTTTCGGGTTCTCGTCGCCGCCGATGTAGCGGGTTTCTGGCCCGAAGAAGAGATACAGAATGAACTGACCGCCATTGATCTGTGACGAAGGTCAATAGCCGCTTGTGAGCTGCGTGGCCGATACGTCCAACTAACCATTGCCAGCACCCAGTAAATCCACACGTAACCAGCACGGTGCGCTACGAAGCCGAAGATAAATGGTCCGCAAGGAATGCCAACTGTGACCATTAGAGTCCAGATTCCCATGTATTTGGCGCGATCCTTCTTGAAAGTTGTTTCCATAACAATAGCACTTCCGATGGCTTTCACAGTAGTCAGCCCAGACCTTCCTCATACGCGTCTACACAAGTCTTACCGGAAGCCGGGGAAATGAAAAAAGCTTGCAAGGCTCGACAGGCAGCGACAGAAGCGTAATCGGAGCTTTTGGCACATCCTATGCTGCAGATACAGCTGCAAATCAATGATAGCAAGAAGATGGGGCGGCGTCCATAACGTTGAGACAAGGGTTTCCAGAACAATGGTGCTCCGCCGAGAATCGCTATCTGAAGGGAGGTAAGGTAACTCGCTTTGTTGATGGAGACGCCAAAATCCTCGGCAATGCTGTTGGAATTCCTCATCAGCAAACTGACCTTCGTTGGGAGGCTTCAAAGAGTATTATCAAGGAGCGTACATGCTGTAGCCTGGGATGATTCCGCTTGCGGCAAAGGTACCCATGCATGCGTGAAAAGCGACTAGTATCAGATTCGCCATTTTCTAGCAGCGTAATAGTCAATGGTTAGTATAGGCCGCTAAGTGGTACATTTCCTCCATTTATCATGGTCAAAATACTGTCGAGGTTACAAACCTTCCATGCGGGCCAATTATAAGGGTCTGCAAGATCCATGCTTGGAATAGGATCGAGATCCAATGTGCCGTGATGCTCCATCAGGAAGTCCCGATGGGATCTGGAGAGACGAGAGGCCACTATATCGGCATATTTGGAGGGGATGCCAGTCTCTGTGCTCTCCACGAGATTGATATCCGCCTTTGCAGGCACAGGGGCCTCGAAGACATCATCGTCCGCTCGGTGCGGCCGTAGTTCCATAGACGCATTCATTGCTCAAACGGAGCCTTTGCTTCTCTGCAAAGACTCTGAGACCGAGATCAATAGGTGTGTTTTAGTTGTTGAATAGTCTCGCCGGTGACTTTGCCTTGTTGAACAGTTGAGGCACTGGGAGAAGGGAGGGTACTAGGAGAGGAGGAAGGATGAGGAAACACAAGGATGAATAATATCGAATCATGCTAATTCCATATAGAGTGATGATTTCTAGCCGAAAAAGAATGTGGAAATCTCCACGAGTCGTGCTAACGGTGACAACGACCTATCATCTAACATTCTGACTTGCTCTCCGGGGTAATTCCATTTTTTTCCCAGAGACCGGCTCGGTTGGGGAAGTCTCCATGGAGTAGAAGACGCGGATTGCGGAGGACTCCCCACGACACATCATCGAGACAGTCGAGTAAGAAAGCCGATAATTGACAGTGCCGGTGTCGAGACGGCAATTTGCTGGGTAGCGCCGAGTCCATTGATTGGACGAACCGTGCTCAGACCTTTGACACCGGCTAGAAGGACCCATAGCAGTCGTATTGTGGTGTCACTCAGCCGACGGGTCCGAAGATGGACCTAATTCCACGTCGCACCGTTCGCACACCCCCAGATACTAATCAATGCTCTCGGTCAGTCAATCAACTCAAGCTTGCATCATGGCCATCAGGATACTCTGCATGAGATGAGGCTTACAAAATGGACGATTAGCTAGCCTGCTGCTGAGGCCCCAGAAACGGCAGCTGACTAGCATATTTGCCGATGCCGTTTGAGTTTGTGAGGCGAATCTTGGCTTTCCAGGGCTTTCTCGGCGCGATGGGGTTTTCCCTGGGCTCTTCTTCTCTGTACCTGACCTCCTCCAGGTCGAAGGTCCCTTGCCGAATTCTGAGCCGATGATTAAGTCATCACTTCAATACTGCTCACCAAGTGGGATGATGCCAGCAGTATAGCACAAGAGACACAAAATGAGTGAAGTGGACAACTGCGATAATGTGAGATGACGACAAATGAAATGACTAATTTTAGTAGATGTGATCGCCGTGCAGGTCATCGGGGCCAGAGGCATGGAGAGTTGTTGCAGCATTTGATTCGAGAGTTCATTGTTGGGCTTCTGCTTATCTAGTAATTTGAGTCTTACAGGACCCAAATGCTGCCTGAGGCGTGAGGGAGCGTGACCTCAAATTTGATCTTATGCACACACCCTAGGACACGCTATTGCCACATATCCCCACAGCTATAATGTACACTTCCCCACGACTGCCCGAGGTCGCTTTGCCCCCGATTCCCCATTTTCATCCATTCATCCATTCATCCAGACAGCGGTGTTGGGTGATCACGATAATGTGACTTTATCATCAGCGTTTTTAAGCTAAAAGTCATCGTTATCGCCCACATCCTTAGTCATGCCCACCACAGCAGCAGGCATGAAGAGCTTAGTGTGTCGAGTCTGTCATAAGGCCTTCTCCAAGGCCGAGCATCTGAGGGTAGTTGCGCTCCATTCTCACATCCTTGTGGGGACTCCGCTAATTGCATCAGTAAATAGAGGCATGAACGTTGCCGTAAGATAACATCTCCGCGTTGCCCAGTCATACGTTACTCGATTACATGATTGACATTGTTCTCTGCGTACTTGAAGGCCTTGACCACTGACTGTATGATGTAAAAGATACCGGATCCAAGCCGTTCGTGTGCAAAGAATGTCGTCGACCGTTCGCTCGCCAAGATGCTCTCACTCGTCATGAAAAGCTTCATACTCGGGCAACAAGCTCAACTCCCACAATCAAAGTGACCCAAGGGGATAATGCTATACATCTTCTTCCCCAGACTGCTACCCCAGATGCCCATCCTTGGGATTCCACAAGGGCTGTAACAGACGATGCGGCACCAACCTCTGCTCCTAGTCACACATGGAACACCCCTGCGTCTGAGCAGCAGTCTGGACTCCAGCAGGCTGCCTCAGATCTCGACTTCTCCTTGATATGGCCCGACTCGGAGAATTTGTTCCACAGCATCATGTCGTCAGATACGACAGAACATTGGCAGATGCCTCTCGGAACACTTCCATTTCCTCCTGTGGTGCAGGATGTTAACGCCATCAATTTCGGTTCACCGAACTCCTTTGATGACCGGAGTTCCTCAATAGGCACGATTCCATCAGGTGGTAGTCACCAAGCGGTGAGGGATGTGACGGAAATGGTGACCAGCTCAGTAGGTCTTCTGACCGTGTTTTCTCCTACTCGCAGAAGAACTGATTCTTCTGCAGTCCTCGAGTGTGACAGCGGCCATCAAGGCAACCTCAATCACATCGGTCTTTCTTGATGAATGTCTGCATATGTTCTTTGTGAGGTTCATTCCCACCTTTCCGATCTTGCACCGGGCGACCTTTGTGTTTCGCGAGTGCACTCACCCTCTTCTGCTGAACGCCATGGCGCTTGGCTCTTTGTATCTCGGGCCGAAGGATTCAGTGGCAAAGGTAGCATGGCGCCACGTTCTTATCTCTTAGACAGCGCTGACCCTTATTTACAGGGTGAGGCCTTATGGCGACTGGCTCATACTGCTGTTGCTACTTCGGTAAGTATGCAATACTTTGCCATATCCACAGCCCGAATACTGACCCTTCCCAGTGGCAGTCATTAATCACACACCGCGGACCCTACGATGCTTGCAAAGGTGTCCAGCTGCTCGTCACAGCTCTTCTGGGGCAGATCTATGGTGCATTGTCAAAGGTGGGTGATTCTTCTGCCAGGTGAATTCGTTTATTGACTTCATGGCATTGTTTCTAGAATCGAGTGATACGTACAACAAGTCAGGTCTTCCGTCCGCTTGGCTTTTTCTGGGCAAGGCACTGTGGCATGTTAGACAGCGAACCGTTCTCTGTGGAGCACCTCCCCTTGCCCAGTGCTTGTCATGCCGAAAAGGACCACCAATGGCGAGTATGGGCTGCGAGAGAAATACAGCAGCGTGCTTTGCTCGCATATCACATCTTAGATGGCCTTGTGGCGCAAATGTCGGGCGACGGGGCCTCTACACGACATGTCGCCAATCCACTTGTCCTCCCTAGCAGTGAGGCTGCGTTTGACGCCAGTAACCCTGACGAATGGTTGGCCCACATGCGTTGTCAAAAGACCGAACAGCCGTCATTCCGACTGGTGTTTCGCTCCCTATTTCCTCCAATTGGCAGCTTCCGCCCGCTCGACTATCAGTTTTCCGCCTTTGCGCTTCGTGTAGTCTTAGAAGGTCTGCAGTCTCTTGTCTCAGATTCGGATGAAAGCGACGTCGCAGCCGTTGGTGCGCCTGGTCGTCCTGACGTGCGAAGGGCTTTGGCCCAGGTCCACGAAACTATCAACATGAGCATCCACCTGTCCGCGCCGGAACGACTAGAGGTCCTGTTACGTTGGCATACCATCTGTCTCGACACCATGATCAATTCAACTGTGCTTTGTAGGCATGTTTGTTCACACTACAACATCTCCCAGCCAGTGTCTGGAGGATCTCGGACACTGAGGCCCGGATTCGACTTGGTGAAGTGGGCGAACACAGAGGACGCTCGCCGCGCCTTGTTGCACGCTGTTGCCATCCAGGATATTGTTGAGCAACTACCCAGGGGCCGGGCCCATGTAATCCACATGCCGAGCTCACTCTTTGCAGCGGCAACGATCTATGTGGTCTTTGCGCTAGCAGGCGTGGCAACCGTTCACCTTCCACGCACAATTGTTTGGCAGGATGCTCTTCTCTCGCTTTCTGATCTTAACCTCGGAAACGGCAGTGTCAGGCCGTCGAGTACATCCGAGACTCGGCGCTTCGTTGAACAAGGTCAGACGGACTCACCAGCAGGTATGGGCGCGGTTCGGAATTTGTTGTATGAGATGAACTCCATGCAAAAGCTGTTCCGCTGCCTCATCTCTCAATGGGGAATCGCACACGATATGGAGGAGATTGTGGACCAGTGGATCAGATTATGCCATTGAGAATAACTGTGGCCTATCTGTATATGATCTGTATGCATATGTTGGGTGAGGAGAGGGTGGAGTTAAAGGTGCTGTGAATACCCTCGTTTTATATATATTTGGTTAGTGATTCAATATTATCAAAATAATATACCACTAGGCCAAAAGGGTGTCCGGACTCTTATGCCAGTCAGGGTAGGGTCTCATATCTGTAATCATAGCGGTATTCTATTTTCTAACAAATATTGATACTGTATAAATATTCAAGATCTGGTGGTGGCAGAGATACAGGGTAATAATCATCTCTGCCAGGGGTTAGTATGAAAGTTGTGATATATATCTCCCACCTTCTCACCTTCATCCTCATATCCGCAGCAGAAACCCACAACTCAGAGATCCTTAGAGAAGCTCTTCTATTGTATCTAGGTCCTTTCTGAGCATGTTGAGGGTATTTTGTCAGAGTCTTCATTGCTATCTACCTGGGATAAAGGATCACATGTCTTTCATCACGACAAACACAGCAGAACAAAGTGGCTGGGCTAGATGGAGCGCTTGGGTGGCCAAGACCCGGTATAGCACCGGCCCATTCAGCAATCTCTTACTCCTGGGCAGCGGGATAATTGTTTCTCTCAAAGGAAGAGGGTTTAAGTGTGTAAGCTTGACCACCTTGTCGACCCAGTTAATTGGTACTGCTATCCAGGTTGGTGTGTCCGGCTTTGAAACGCTGATGGCTGGCCGTGTTTTGAACGGTGTGTGTTGGTATTACCTCGTCCCAGGTGCCGGTCTACGTGGCCGAGATCAGCCAGAAGGAGAAGCGTGGTTCCATCATTGTCATTCGGCAGGTCAGTTAATTCTTCCCTCCAATTTCGTTTCTATTAATCCGTGTGATATTTGCGTGAGTAAGGACGCTAATACGCATACTATCTACAGTCGGCAATCGAATGGGCTCTCTTCATCATGTTCTTCATCGGCTATGGCTGCTCCTTTATTCCCGGTGCAACTTCCTTCCGTCTGGCATGGGGTCTGCAATCCGTCCCGCGTGTTCTGCTGATGGTCGGCTTGCCATTCCTGCCTGAATCGCCGCGTTGGTTTGCCAAGGTCGACCACACTGAGGAGGCGATCACCACTCTGGCCCGAATCCAGGCTGGCGGCAATGTTGACGACCCGCTTGTGGTTGCCGAGTGGGAGGAAATTACGACGGTGCTCGCTGCCGAGCGACAAGCAGCTCCGGGCTGGCGCAAGTTCTTCGTGAACGGTATGTGGCGCCGTACCATGGCCGGTTTCACTGTCCAAGCCTGGCAGCAACTCTCTGGAGCAAATGTCATGACATACTACGCCGTTTACGTCTTCCAAATGGCAAAGTAAGGCCCGCATCATTTCCAGGCGTCGCGACCTGAAGGCTAACCGAGTGGCAGCTTGTCTGGAAACATCCTATTAGTTTCATCCGGTATCCAATACGCGCTATTCATCGTCTTTACCTCGTTCACTTTCTTCTACATCGATAAGACCGGCCGGCGTAGCCTGCTCATCTGGGGAGCTTCTTTCTCGTTGACTCTTTTCAAGACTCCACTAATATACTGACTTGCGTAGTCTATCGCCGCCGTCGGCAACTGGCTGTTCAACTTCGCCCTCGGCCTGTTCGTGCCTCCTGGCTTCGCCAACATCAAATGGAAACTATCCACCGTATTCGGCATTCTCTGCATCGGAGCCGCGATCCAGGTGTTCTTCACGTAAGTGCTTTCACTTATTGACCTTGATTCAGTACCCATTCCAGCACGAGACCATCACTAACCATGCCCTGAAGCTACCCGGAGACCTGCGGCAAGACCCTCGAAGAAGTGGAGGAGATGTTTAGTAAGAATGGACCGAAGCCATGGCATACCAAGCCCGGTCACTCGAAACTGGATCACCTCATCGAAGGTCTTCATGTCTATTTTGGTGGCGCATATGTTTAATGTAATGGCAAAAAGCCGCAAAGCCGCGCCAATCTGTGACCCGTGTAGTTCGAGGATACAATTAAATACGCTACTTAATATAATAACGAGACAGAAACGAAGAGCGTTACTTCTTCACTCATCTGGAAGACTGGAAAGAAAATGTAGAAAGATACCTAGTCATCGATTGCACAAACTCCGCCTGTCTATAGGTATGATGTAATGCAAGAATGAAACGCTGTGAAACAGAATAGATATGAATCATCGTAAGAGACGCTGAACAGGACAGTCATGCAATGGGTATCTCTAGCCAGTCTGGTGCGCATGGGAAGATGCAAATAGATGAACCACTGAGAGAGAAAAACAAACGGAAAATGCAAAGAGGAAAATATCAGAACCCATCAACATAACATAAACATATCCACGAAATCAAATGCCGCCGGAATATGAAGAGCGAAGAAAAAAAGTCAATACTCCGATGCGGATTCGCACTCGGAATCCCAATCCAAATCCACGAGTCGGTTGACAGCCTTCGTGAAAGCCCGGCCTAGATCTCGGTAGAGATCGTACAGCACCAGCCCGAACTGCTTGTTCGTCTGTGGCTGGTCCCGATGCTCCTCGTAGTACGGCGCGATGCCCTTGGCGAACTGCAGCCAGAGGTGGTTGACGATGCGGTCCACATTCTTCCGTGCCAGCATGGCAGCGGGCGATTCTTTCTTCTCGGAGGGTTTGTCGCCGGCCGCAGGCTGGGCCTGCGGCTGGGGCTGGAGCTGGGGGTGCGGATCGAGATCCGTACGGGGACGCCGCGCGGGTCGCTCCGAGGCAGCGCCGTCGACGGCATCGAGCGGCCGCTTCCTGTTGCCGGGGTTAAAGATTCCAAGGCACGGGCCCGAGGGATCCGGCTTCAGTTTCGAGTCGTGTGCTGCTGCTGATGGGTAGCCGAACTCGCCGTGCAGCAGGACAGCGTCGAGCGCTAACTGCCGGCTCTCATCTGGCCGGACCTTGGACAGATGGAACGCGAGATCCAGCCCCTGAAGCAACCGGCCGTCCATGATGACGAATCGGTGCGGAGGCATTCCCCAGTGGGTCGGCTGGCGCTCCATTTCCTCCGGGGGAGGCAGGTTCTTCGCCCACTCGAACGTCCGCTGCAGCTTGAGGGCGCGCGCGAGTTCCGCCTGCTCGAGCTCGGTCTGCTGCGCCTTGTCCCTGCGCTCTTTCTCCTCTTTCTGAAGCCGTAGCTCGCACCGACCCATCCAATCGTCAATGTCCGAGGCCAAGTCCTCGTCCATATCGCCTAGGTCGGGGAGGGTCTTGTCGGCGTCAAATGCTGCCCAATAGGTCTTCCGTTTCTCGACGTACTGCTGCATCCGTCGCCGGCACGACTGCCAGGAGTACTTCCGACCGGTGGATTTGAGGAGTAACTCTGAAATTTTCATCCAGAAGCTCTTGGGGTACTCGTGTGCGTCGTAGCGGTTCATGTACTGCTCGCAGAGGCGGAAGAGAGACTTTTGCTCCGTGAGTGTCAGGCGTTTCCCCCGACCGGAAAAGTCCTGTGGCGACCCGTCGTTGCCATCTTCGTCAGTTGGCATTGTGGTCGGCCCCGATTGATTGGGGGTTGGTAATTGAGTAGGTTCCTGTATCTGTGTCGAGGGAACGGCCATGGAGGGCGGTTTGGCGGTCGAGACTGAGGGGTTGTGGTGGTGGTGGTGATTGTGCTGATGGTGGTGGAACGGGGATTGCGGTGTGAGGCCCGACCGATGCTGGAGGGCAGGGCTGAGCATCATTTTCACTGTAATTTATTCTTCCTCACCCACACTTCTTCCTGTTGACTCCAGCCCAGCCGCCCGATCAAAATACAAGAGGGAAAAAGGGAAAGAAAAGAAAGAAAAGAGAAAAGGAGGAATGAAAAGGAGGATAATAAAGGCGAGAGGCGAGGATATACGGAGTCCGGGCGGAAGAGCCGATCGGGGGTACCGCAAACTGGGAAAATTCTCGCGAGCAGAATACTCCGTAACCTCATGTATCTCGTTTAGAGTACGGACCACTACCTAGACTAGCAGTATTTGCCTCCTGCAAATTTTCCGACTAAGCATCTAATAATAATATCGATACCCTTATTATTAAAAATACTTATCGTCGGGATTTCCGCGTGGCACCGCGTCTTCGCGTACCAGAAACACGTGATGGTCGTTGAGAGAGACACACTGACACAGTTAAAAGAGAATAAATGCAATGAATGTCCTCGAGGTTCTGTCAATTAATTGTTGGGCAAAACTCGAAAAGATGAGCAAGGTTCAGGACAAGGCAACTCCCTGCATAAAAGCAAAGCTGCGGGATGATCTTATGATCCATGGTGAGAACTCTCGGTCTTGGAATTGGGCATCCGATCGTACGACAGCCATGCGCCTTGAGGTGATTGATTAATTGATACCTAGAATCAGTCACCGAATTTTGGATCCGTTGACTAACAGTAACCGCAGGAAGACCCATCATTATCTCATTGATATCGTCATCGCCATCTTTCACGGTTATCAGATCTCTATCCACTCCGGATCGGAATGTCTTTGGCATAGATACAATTCCTCAACTTAAATCGCTGAGGATTTGCATCTATCCCTTTCGCGAACATTCATGCCCCTGAAAACATTCCTAGAACTTTGTCTAGGCCCAGCGATCGTCAATCGAAACGGAGCCGTCACGGAGTACGGCTAAAATACTACCTCGGCTACGATCCGCTCCATGCACTCCCCTTTCCGAGCGCAGATCTGGTTCGTCCGCAGGACTCAACTACTACCTTAGGGACATCGAGGGGTTCAATGCTATTTTGCCTAGGCATTAAACTTGATGTTCATGGCGCTAGCAGAGTCTCTTTGATTAGCCAAGTCCATCGTCCTCTGTGAATCGGTGTCCAATAGACCCCTGTCTATACACCTATGTCGTTATTTCCTGCGCAACAGTTTCTCGGAGTACTAAATATTGGTAGCCTGAGAAAAGGAGGAGGACAGTCAAACTTGCTTTTGCGGTTCTAATCATTACATGCTGGGATTTTGATTGTTGATAGCTGACATAGGCAACACTGGATTACTCTAGTCTCAGACTGCTGAGGCCATACCTACCTGGAGGCACCCCTAGCCATTGAATCTGCCCCGCTTCTCGGCGGTTGTTGTCTTGCCTGTACTTATGGAATCGCGACCTTCTTCCTTCCCGTTACTGGAAGCGGCCTCTGCCGTCTCTCAGGATGAAGAAAACCCCCACCGGTTCCTGGCCAGTATCTCCCAGGAATGGACTACCCAGCAGTACGTTTAGCGGACTTGTGCCATGATGAACAATCTCAGCAGCTCAGAAGCTGACTAGACCAGCTCCGTACTAGGAGGTTTCCTGCACGCGTTGATGCTGTCCGCCGCGAAGAAGTTTATCGTTACGGAGCTCGGCGATGGACGGTTTCCTGACCCAGTGCATGCATTCGTGCAGTTCCTCAGCATGGTTCCTCCTGGCCCGGTCTCGATCACCTGCAGACTCTTGCGTGTTTCCGCACGGCAGTGTGTGGTCAACGTGGAACTGGTACGCTCTCCTAATGCACTATGGAAGAAGCCGGAACTTCCGGCTACTGTCGGCATCTTCACATACGGTGACCTATCCAAGGAAAGAGGTCTGTCGCAGGCAAGCGACCCTGCTTTGAGGATCCCTGCTCCTCCGCGCGAGACCGAGTGCGTCACAATCGATGACCCAGTAGTCGATTCGACTCCCGTCACACGGAAACTGCACTGGGTAGCGCCGAGGTCGGCAAACGGGCTCTGGGGTCATCGACTGGGAGGACATCACCGCGAGGTCTGGTTGTCCTTCCGCGATGGGTCGGAGATCTCCGACTTTCTGCATCTAGCCTTGCTGTCAGATATGGTAAGCCTACACGGAAATCTACCACACGTTGCGGAAAGCTGACCAATTGACTCGGACAGCCCCTTCAGCCTGCCGCAACCCACCAACCAGGCTTCTACAACCACTACGCACTGTCCACGCTCTGCATTTCCGTGGAGTTCAAGCGACGGCCCGACCCGTCCACGCGGTGGGTGATGATCCGGTCGAACTCGCACATGGTGTCCAATGGCCGTTATGATGTAAACCTTCAGATCCTGGCGGAGAACGGCGATATTCTTGCTCTCAGCAATCATGTTCTGTATATCTCAGAGCTACGTCCACGAAAAGGAGCTAAGATGTAGCCCGGAATTTTTTGTCTTGGATGCAGATTTGTCTCACCTTTTGCCTTTGTTTCTGGTTACCACGCTATATATGCATAATTACCCGAAGACCCTGCTATCCAGCACGAACAAGCCACCCCTGTTCTGATTACTGCAATCCGCCGTTCTAGTTATCCGGACGTCACACTGGCTGCTCCGACATTGTCTACACATGTCTCCTTCATGGTACCTCCTTACAGCATGATCTTCATTGGGAAATGCGAATAGGGCTTAGGGCTAGGGCCAATCTTAATGAAGGACAAGTACTACCAAGAACAGACTTGAAATATCATACTGAGGACCGGACTTTTCTTTAAACTAATGCATGCACAAAACGGCAAAAGTACGATGTACCGGCATAGCTGCTTATGTATGACTCCTCTGGTTGTGACGTATCACAACTTTCCCTGCTTCGCCCACCTAATGTACCCTCATCACGCACAGTACAGCTCTAGCCGTCCATCCGTCAATCCAGCTCGTATTTCCCCTTCTTTTTCCAGCTACTTGACTTTGGACACTGATCAGCCGCTCCAGCCGCTATCCAGTCAAGACTCACGCAGCCCCACCATAGATATCATCCATGTCGTACCCCCCATGACCGTGAAAGTACAAACCCGCCATATCGAACTCATCATGTTCAATCGCAGACACATCGATATCCCCGCCAGCAACATGACCGATCCCCCGACCTTCCTGCTTAACATCGCCGCCAAACGCCGACGAGAAACTCTCAGCAGCATCCTCCATCTTCATCGAGGCAATTGACGCAGACGACGCAGTGGGCGTACTCGCACCCGTCAGATCATGCACAACCGCTGAATTGCCCACAAGGCCAGTGAGTATCTCAGCAGCCTCGCTCTTCACCTTCTTGTCTTCCTCGGAGAGTCCATCGTCGAGGAAGATCGCCTCCATGAACGACATGCCGTTGCCGTTGTTGCTGTTGCCACCTCTTCCCTGGCCCCGTTTAGTCGGGGTCGAGAGCACCTGGCTAACAGTGCCCTTCCTACTCCTGCCGGTAGAAGAAGAAGGCTTGGTGATCCCGCCGCGTGGTCCGCGCGGGGTCCGGGGCGTGACGCTGCTGCTGGCGCTGCCTGTCGTGCCGTTCCGGCCGCGCGGTAGCTCGGTGATGCCCCTGCTCAGAGCGTCGGCTTTGACTTCGTCGGCCATCTTGCGATAGCGGCGGAAGCGGCCTTCGATGGCGTCGTAGGTGGCTCCCTGGCCGAAGAGGGTGGCCATTGCTTGGTATTCGAGCTAAGGGGGGTGAGCTTGGTGTTTGTGTTGGGGGTGAGGGAGGTAGGAACCTTTAGGCCTGGGTGAGCTGCGATGAGCACCGCGATCAGACGGTCGGTGGACTCGTTGGCTTTCCAGTTGACCATTTTGTGTGGATTTTTGGAGTAGATTCGGGTGTTGGTAGTGGTACTTGTACTTAAGGGGTGGTTGGGAGGAATAGCGGTGCAAATTGCTTGGATTTAGGTAAAGTAGATGGCATCGATGTAGCCCAGGGACATTTATAGGGATCGTGAGGGAAGGGTGTTTCTGGAGATGGCAATGTGTGGTGGTAGGAATCACAAAAGAGAGCTAAAGTTCGAGTAGTCAGTCACAGACTTCACTATGATTTATATGTGTACTGACTGGATGGTTAGAGAAAAGGGCATAATTACAACACAGAACACTGGGAATCTCTGTCAAAAATTCCAAGTTGTACCAAAGATGCAGACTGGAGATAGTCTGTGAATGTCAATGTCGAGTACAGGTACAACTAGAAGGGAATGATCAGAGCACCAAGCAGGTAGTAAGGAGGGGAACAGAGCAACAGACAGAAACTTATACATACAATCTTTAAACCCACAAGAAAAAGGATAAAATCCATGCAATCTGCCTTGGATGTTGTAGTTCTCGAGACTTTGTGACTGCGTGTCAGCAACGCATCCTTGAACTTAAACCAATGGCGATCCCCGACTATTGACCAAACATACGAGCAGGAAGAAAGCATCAAACATCCGATGCAGATAATCTAACGCCATCACTCATACTAGATGCTTGGATAGTTGATAGATCCATCAGACAGACAAAGATGCAGGAACATCCTGGACACTGATGATGCAAAGTTGGAAGGATTCTAACGATGACTTGTAGATTTGAGGACTCGGGCTGGATTGTATCCCTACACCGCTTATCTGCTGTAAGAAACTAAAGTGACAGATGGATGATGTTAAAACACTTGTATAAGTGATATAGTCAGGATACAACAGGTTGTGGAAGATGACAACTCTGGCATACAAAATCGGTGGGAGGTGTGTAAGATGATCCCGCAGACTGTTACCCTCCTAGAGTTTGAGATGAGGGAATTACAACAACACCAGTGAGATGTGGATGATCTTGTACTTGGATCCGTGGGATATTCACTGCCAGAGCTATACAACCACACTCACACAGAGAGAAAAGGCTTGATACCTGCTTCTTCCTCTTCTTCTTCTCTTACTACTCCTCAGCAACACATTCCCTGGCCTCTCCATCTTCTTTACTCTTCTCACCTTGACCTGCCTTGACATCTACTTTCTCTAGCTCTACTCAGCTTTCTCCTTACTTACTTCTACTCTTCACATCTCCTCTACTTCTTAATTGTGCTCTTCAGCTCTCAACTTGTCCTCTCCCTTCACTCTGTTAAACACCATACTTCAACACCCTACATATCACTCTTAGCTGCACGATGCCTGTGCGCTGGACTCCCGAAAATGATCAGCTGGTGAGTACACTCTCCTCACTATGGAAACCAAGACTGACACCATGACTCAAACACTAGCTTTTGCTGAAAATACTCGAAACTCATGACCTCTCCGTTGATACGAACAAGGTTGCTGCAGCTTGGCGTAAGTTCCCTATTCACGTCCTCTATTCTAAACATTATGTATGACAATCAGTAACACAAAGCAGCTGGCACTGATGATAATGAGAAGCCGACTCCACGTGCCATCAGAGAACGTCTCGTCAAAATGCGCCAAATCGTAAAGGCTTCTGGCAGCGATGGTTTCACCATTGGCGGCAGCGAGACCTCCACCCCCAAAAAGGCCAAAAAGACCGCTACTCCCGTCAAAACCCCTGGCTCCAAGCGGAAGCGCGGTGGAAAAGCCGGTACCATTGCTGATGCTAACGAGAATACCACCCCTCTTAAGAATGAGGAGTCTGCCAACAGCCCGGTCAAGATGGAAACCGCTGAGGACGAGATCGACACGCCTACCAAGAAGAAGCCGCTTCACCCCACTCTTTCAGGAAATCAGGCCCAGATCCAGAGTGGCTTTGTGAAGACCGAGGGATCTGATGAAGCCGTCTTTGGTATTCCGGGCACTCCTACCAAGCGTTCCCGCAAGGCGAGCGTTCTTCCTGCGGGTATGGTCAGTTACGACGGTGAAGAGCAGGGAGAAGATGATCCCGAGAGTTCTGCTTCCGAGTTCCTCCCAGACGAGGCGGGTGCCAAAATGGAAGATATGGACATGATGAACTTTGCTTGATTTGATGCTGCTGTGCTGGGCTGCGTTTCTGGTTTTCGTGCCTGGGAGTTGGTCGCTGGGTTGGGAATTGCGAAGGCAGCAAGGTCTACTTATTCTTCCTGTATCTAAGGTAGTGACAAGCATGCAATGCAATCTGTGATTATCATCGTCAAAGGCTACAAAAGAATAGTTCTTACTGTACTGCATCAGTAATGCAAAGGACGCTGTCATAGAACCCAGCTACGAGGGGACAATCCAGCTGCATTTACAGACCGGGCATGATACCCCTATACAATGTTGCCCAGTCCAGGCCCTACAGGAAGGCGCATGATTTCAGCATAACATTTCAATTAAACCCAAGCCGCATTCCAGAACGACTGTCCTAAGAAGCCAGTACCACAGGCACCGCGTAAAGGCCGGGTTCAACCCCTAGGTCATAAATCCCAGCTACAAAACCAGAACACAACGCAGCAACACAAGCAAGAAAGCAGCCATCATCATCAGAGAAGTGATACATAGAACCGAATCAGAGAAGCTCAAGCGCTGTCGACAGCAGAACCGTTCTCCTCCTTCTTAGCCTTCTTAGGACTGGCCTTGTCCTTGTCGGCGCCGTCACCGTTGGTATCCTTCTTTGGGCGGCCGCGTTTGCGTTTCTCGGGAGTAGCAGGAGTAGAAGAGTCGACGTCGGCAGTAGTGACAGCCCCGGCATCTGTTTTGAGCTTTCTGATTCTGTGCTGAATCGCGTAGACAGTACAGTCTAAGTCAATTTATGTCAGCAAACTCTCCTGAATAGTGTGTGTACGTATGATATGATTTGTGTAAATACTCACCAGGGCCCATATACTTGGCAAGAGCTTCGTAGTCGGGCTTAACGTTGCTGGTTGCGATGATGCCAAGGAGAAGCTGTTCTGATCAGTCTTGGTCTTCTTTAAGTGTGTTACAATGAGGCGCACCTTGGCATCAGTCTCGTGGTCCCAAGTCATAGGCATTATGACAGTTGTTTTGGAGGCTGAAGAGAACGAGATGACTTGTAGGGTGTGGTTGAGGGTAAATCAAAGTAAAGCTTAGTTGAAGGGCTGGTCGATGGAGTGGAATACGTAGAGTAAGAAGAGATTTTGAGAGATAACAGGTAGATGTAGAGTAAAACGATGATGGTGTAATGAGAAAAAGAGGAGAGGGGAGACTGAAAGAGCTGGGGTTGTTTATCTGTGTTGCTCTAGCTGTGGGCTGTGGCTAGCAAGGACCTGAAGCGGAACCGGGGCTATGTAGCAAATTATTCACCTGGAACAGTAACGCAGAGACCTTATTCAAGCAGATGGAGCCTCCACTGGACTCAGAATTGGCTCCCCTTTACCAAGCTGAAGGTTGATTGAGAGTGTCCAGAGGTCACACTGGGGTCTAGAGGGGATACAACAGGACATAAGCATTAGCCTAGAGGTTGGAGTGTTTTCGTTCTACTTGTAGTACTGGAAATTGAGAAGACAATGCCGCTCTTCAGATCCAAAACACTCTTGAAGAGTTAGGTATACTGAGATGTCAAAAAATGACTCAACCACTATCTAGCACGCTCGATTTAAATTTGTTGTATGCTTACAGGGATGGTAGGATGGGAAGTAGTCATTGTGTAATAACCCTTCTCTGGCTTTCTTCCGCGTCTTCAAATTGTCAAATTGCCGGAATACTCGACCGAGGGTGATATAGAGCTCTGCATAAGCGTGTCTAGGCAATGTCCGTGTGACAACAATCGCGATTCTAATATCGTTCAAGTGAATACGCACTACATCCAACACATTGCCGCGGGCCCTTGCCAAACGAAAAGAGGTGCTTTTCGAGGGCGCTATGTGTGGCCGGGTTCTGCCAGCGTGTCGGATCAAACGTCTCTGCGTCGGAAATAGGTCCTCGTTTCGATGCACCATCCACGAGCTCATGCTGACGATAGCCTATATTGATCGGTATCACCAACCAAGAAAGGACACATCTGTTATACCCCCTCTGGGACATGGTAGCCATGGAACTCAGCACCCGGTTTAGAAACGGTTCGCGGAAGTCGGCCAACGACACCGAATGACAATCTGGATTGTGTAAGTGGACTTCTTATAGTACAGTGGGATATGCTTACCGAAGTCCCTCCTTGATCACTGCAGTCTGCGGAATTTAGTGCATCATGCTTAAGACCCGCCGATAGTATGGGTGCAACCTACCAATAGAGCAATTTAAGCGTCACAAGGTCCATTTCGCTTCAGGGTCAGGAACCTTCTCTCTCAGCTCTGCTGTCAGGCGTTCATATATCTCTGGACTTGTGACGACATTATATGCTGCAATTGTCACTTGCCGTATTTTTGATGGAACTTCTCAATCTGCAGATAGAGCCTTCCACCACGTGCGTTGTACCAATAGGAGTAAAAGTAGAAAGCTCTTGCGAGAAGAGGTCCTGGGACTTTCGCCAAAGGATGGAAGAACAATCGGTAAATGATAACCCAGACGGCCCGCACCACGGTTACAGCGACAAAGATGCCTACGACGTACCATGTGATAAACATATTGACTCTGGGCCTTATTTGAGCAAAGAAGAGAAACAGAATGGTTGAAGAATGGAAAGTGACCAAGAAGTAGGGTGCGATTACCTAGGATATGTAGCGAGCTTTCTTTCCGAAAGGTATCTTGATCAGTCAGAAGGCGCCGAGATACCAGCAGGACGCCAACCACGTTTCTCAAATAATGCTATTGGCATGTTAAAGTGAGTATTACAATTGCATCATCGATCAGATAATCCTACGTAGCAGCGTGGGCCGGTAAGACTGATGACTATCCTGATCTTACAAGCATGAACCATGCACGGAAACGGACATTGCATGAGCTTGCATGGGCTTGCATGAGATTGTCGGAGAGTGTTCACTAAGTCGACCAATAGTCATCAGGCTCAAGTCTCACTATCAACCCATCCCAGAGCTACTGATCACGGATATATATTCCGTCGTGTTTCCCCATAGTGATTGGTTATCAAAACTGCAGCCCCTTCTATTTTCTGGAAGTCATGACAAAGGTCACAAAGAAGCACCTACATTAGCGGTTGGCGCAGGTTGAGCCAAACCTCGAAATAGATCATTATGGATGCTGTTGCTTTTCCAGGCTGTTCTTTAAATGTTCCAGCATGGACCTCCTCTAGGACTCGCAGATCACGACGCGAGGCTTCCTGATGCATACGACCCTAGGTAGACTGCACCACTGCACGCATTCCAATGGAGTAGGAAATAGGAGTGAAGGCGACGTGCTCAAACAATAACATGATGACATCCAACATCTTCTATCGGATCCAGCAATGCGGCCCTAAAGCGAAAGCGTTGAGATAAGTATGTCTCTTCGCGACTGTTCCGAGGAGCTTAACATCACACCCACCTGCGCTATCTATATGTAATAGAGGCACAACGATATCAGTCGTAACTTCGCTTATCATCGTCACCAAGAGCGACTGTTATCAGAGGACGACGATACTTGATCATCATCTAGGTCGGGCTTCCCTGGCGCCTGGAAGCGAACATCTTCGAAAGAGCGGAAAGGTGAGCTGCTCACTGAACGGGAAATAATAGCGAGCAGCTTCTGCAACTGAAGACAGTCATAAATGTCGACACCAATGGTGTGATTTGAGGAGCACTATGGTCTGAGTGATCTGCAAGGACTCGGTAATCTGAGAGTATGCGATCAGCAGGTTTACATCAGTGTTGCAAGGGTAATGACTCTTCAAATCACAAGACGATCGTACGTACTATCTTCCTGCTGCATCCCTTACCATGATGGCCAACTCTGGGGATAGCTTCTCCGCAGAACCCCGACATTATGGACATGTTTCTGTCTTTGATGCTGGCTTTGGAGGCAATTTATGAAGTCCTTTTCGACCATGTCTACGATAGACGAACGGCGCATAATGGGTTGCAAATTTCAGCAGCGGAAACGTTGAGATGATGGATGTGCATCATTTCGGGTAGAAAGGAAACCATTCCGAGTAAGGGAACAGGGATCTCCTTACATCTGTGAAGGATTAACAAAAGGCGATATCGAGAGTCGACTGTGTTGCTTAAAGGGCTTTGCCCGAATAATCAGCTGACTTGAACCTAACCTGCTCACTGGAAAACCATACAGTGATACCTTGTCAGCTTTACCACAGCACAAAGTCTTGCAATACTCTGCCTTTTGGATTCATGTCTTGAATCGGCTTCTGAGTCCTGGAGTATCGGGGATTTCCAGTCTTCGCTGCTCTCTTTCTCTCCCTCTCTCTCGATAATTTCGATTTGTAGCGATATCTCACCCCGGCATTTGTCAGGGAACCCTGAGTGGACGAACAGCATTGTTACAGAGCACAGAGAAAGTGATGCTGAAGATTGAATGCACCGGTACCCAAAGCTATTGTCGAGAGCACTGTTCATCCCTTGTCCACCCCTCCGTACCCCTCATTTCTCTGGAAATGTTTCGGAGTTGACCATTTGCTTCAGTGACTGGCACAAGGAACTATATTACCATTCCTTCTACCACCGCCGCATGCTTATTCCTGTAAGTCGAGAGAATCCGCTGTGGAGTCAATAAATTAACAGTCGGCAGCTGCATCGATCCTACAGACATTACCTACACGCTGGTGCTCATCCTGTATTGATTTGCTGCGCGCAACAGTCGACACGACGATCTGCGACGGCGAAGAGCGAGCTACAACAACATAACCTCATAAATGACATGCATATCGCACTCTGTCATGATGGGACTGTCCGTACTTCCTGCCTCATCTACTGATTTTCGTAGGGAAAAATCAGAGAGCGGGGTCAGAACGAGACAGAATCAATACCCCTACGGGTCCACCGCTCAAGTGGCCGCCAAGCGCCTCGATAGCAGCACACAAGTGGAGACAGCCCCAAGCTGCAATATGGCGGTGACTGCATGCTGCAGTACAATTGTGGCTGGTGGTGAATACTGTTGCCTAAGATTTTCGCAGCTCAGGCCAAAAGGGGATACGTCTGCACAGAGCCAGGGACGCTGTTCGCTGCTCAATGTCACAGCTGCCACAGTGGTACCCACTAGAGTTCAAAAATGCGCGATATGGGAACAAATAGGGCCAGGCCAGGTGGTTAGCTGATCCGTCGTGCTATAAACTGTATGGGCAAGGGCCCACATTTCAGGACGGTGATGGTATAAATGTGAAGCTGTTTCCCGCGAAGGAGTGCAGATACTCATCATCATTTCAGATCAATCAGTGCCATCCCCTCCAGATTCTTGACTTATCTTTACATTCAAAATGAGCTTCCACCTCAGCGCTGAAGACATCCGTATCGAGGATGGCCATGTACTCGTTGCTCGACTCCGCAGAGCCGATGGTGAAATGCAGGACGCCTCGATTGACCTAGACAACTGCCTCGGAAACGACAACGGTACTTCCACCTTCTATGAATGATCCAGATGCAGAATGCCAGATGACTTATTGATGCAGGTCACTTTCAATGGGACGGTCAGAGCTTCTCTCATTCTGCCGAGGATGTTCACTTCGCTATCGAGGGAGGCGGCGAGGTTCCCGTCCTCCGGGCTCGGTTGGCAAATGCGGACGGCGAGTTCCAAGGTGCTGACGTGAATCTGTCTGAGCGTATCGAAAATATCGATGGCGAATTCGTATTCCAGTGATTGAGAGTGAGTTCATGAACGGTTCAGCAGACCGGTTCCGCAGATCTAACATGGCTTAGAATAGTCACGGCGGAGTCTGCGCACATTGTTAATAAGATGATGAGTCCAAGGCACTGTATATGAGTTTATGAATTGTTTATCCAGGTGACGTTGTAGGGTACTTCTACCACCACCTCGGAGAGAGCTTCGGAAGGGGCGAGCGTAGTTTCTCATTGGAGAATATCCATATTCCAGTAAGAGCAGATGGTATTGGGGAACAGTCATTTTTAGAGAGAAGAAATTCAGAAACACGAAGCACCAGGGTATGCCACTTAATGCGCCCATACCGTTGATCATGATAATAATCATCTTTAATCCTGTAACCCAACACCTTACCAAGAACGCCACCTTAGGGCGCTCCAACTCGTAGAATAACGCGAAGAAGGCGCAACCGTCAAACCAATCAAGCACCTGTATCAGAATTTGCGCGAAAGAGAGACCATCCAGCACCAGAACAAAGGGGAAATAACGTAGAGAGGAAAGGCAAAGAACCCGAAGACGTTGATATTACCATGCATGCCCTGCCGCACCAGCGTCGAAGTCGTTACCATTCCAGTCTTCGTCACCACTAAGCTCCTCATCGAGAAAATCTTGTTCATTGAATTGCAGTTCAGTCGGGCGCAAATTGTCAATTCTGACCATGACAATATCGCACATGCCTTGGATAAAAAGGTCTCCATCGCCACCATTCGACGCTCGGTCTGGTGCGCTCAATTCCATATTATCTTCCGTTTCTGAATGCTTGCGTTTCGCAAGGCGTGCGCTTTTGCGCTTGGACGGCGTCGACAGACCGCTATGATGTGCTTCAGACTGAGTGGCAGCATCATTTTGGTCAAGCTGAGGGGTTCCCTTACGGAGGCTGCAAAGATCAGGGTTCGGAGGAGGACTCCTTCGCAAGAACACTCTCTCCATCCTTCCAATCCATTTCTCTCTGAAAGATGCGCGGTCACGCCATCCGATCTTCAAGATGGCGCTGATAATTAGACGGCGTAAGTTTCGAAGTTCCCTTGCGGAATCGATAAGAGACGTAAAGAATACCTCAGCTGTCGTGTCATCCCATTTTCGCAATTGTATCAGCTCAATCTCTTGCAATGTGGCGGGCCAGGTTGGCACCTCAGAGGGACCAAGCAACTCGCGGAAATGTGGCTCCACATCGTGATAACTAGACCAGTCATGCATAGATATGTCCATCTTGAACCTTTCAAGCACCTGGCAATACTCCGCTAGTCCTACAACAAATGACATACTTAAATGTCTGTTGTGACTAAGGTTGAGTTCCCGAAGATGCTGCCCATGAGCAGCGAGAAATGCACTGAGATTTGAGGTGGTTACTTCATCGCAGTTGTTGATGGTGAGGGACGTAAGTGCCGAGGGCATATTGAGGAGAAGATGCTCGTTGACAATCGAGCACTCGGAAAATTCCAGCCGACGCAGATATGGAAGCTCCTTAATCGCAGTAGCGAGAATCACTTCCCGCTCGTTGGATGGCTCTGCACTTCCATCGTGATCAATGTCTTCTGAAGCGACATGTAACAGTCGTAACTCGCGCAAGCCCCGGAACGCCCGGTCATAATGTTTGCCGAGAAGAAAGGGAATCAGTTGCTTCGCTTCCATAAACCGGCTGTTCCAATCCCAGCTGCGCAGGTGTATCAAGCTCGCATTCATCGATTCGAATAGACTCTCGGGATAGACCCATTTAGACCGCTGTATCTGCCATGGAGCGAGACCCACAGTGAAGTCATCTTTGTGATACAGCCGCACTTTCTTTACTTGAGGTGTCTTTTCGATAAGCCTAGGGAGTTCAAAATAACCGAGCATTGGTCCGCTTTTGTGGAGCAACACAGTCTCCACGTCGACGTGCAACTCTTGGATCTTATTTCTATAGTTGGTTGACAGTGTCTCCTGCGGCTGACATAGCAGGTTGAGCAGAGCATGGCATTTGATATGTACCAGAGGCGGAGAATGGTAGAGGGCTGACAATGCTGGCTCATGAAAAGCGCGGCACAACAAGGCAACGCTCACAAGCCATTGCGTCGAACTGTTTCTAGTTGCCGTCTTCTCATCCATCAGAGGAAACGATGCACGGAAGAAGATGTCAAACAATATGTGGTACGGAAGGGTGTGCCAGGGTGGTATGACTCCAGAGCCGACCGGGAGCATGTCATCTGCCTGAACTTTTGGACGCTTGTTGAGAGGTCTACCCAATTCCAGGCGGGTCTTGGCAGGGGGCCTTTTGGACCTTCTAGTCTGGGACCTGGTTTTCACTGTGCGATTGCGTCTAGGCCGGGAAGATGTGCCATTGCTAGCAGGAAACGGATAGGTGTATCGAGTTGGAGCTTCAACGGGCACGACGGCTGAAGGGTCCTCGTTAGAAGATCGCTCAAAGTCATCATCTGTAGATTCCTCGCGATAAGAAACGGGGGCTCTATTTGAACTGCGTGGACGCAGCGAAAGCGACATTCGTCTAGATCGTTCCTGATCAGAGTCTGTGTCTTCATCCAGCCGATCATCTGAACTGCTATCCTCAAGATATGATTGCACTCGGGTACGACTAGTGCGAATAGGACGGGACAAGCTAGATGTCCTCTGACCGGATGAGCGCATTGAGGAAGACATGATTGCGTATGTAGTATTCGCCCTAACTTCGATAAAGGTCGGGACGGCTGCAGATAACACATGGCCCACCTGCCAGTCAGTTCCTCAACACCGGAAGTTCAGATACCACCGAGGACGCAGGGGCTAGCATCATGCGTTAGTAGACTGAACGATCAACAGTGGAAATAATTGGATGAGCGATGATTGAATGAGATGGACTAGGAATGCCTCAAGAGGGCTGAGAGGAAGAGAGGAAACGATGAGGTCAGTCGGTGTTGCCGTTCGATTATCGCCCTTGCAGAGGTTTATCGATAAGAGAAAATCAGCACATTCTTAATGCCTGAGGCCATAATCGGTCAAATGTGGCCTAGTGGCGCATGTGACAGCAGCCAAAAGGCCCAGGCACCCACTCCCCCGCCCCCAAGGCCACCATGCTAGTCCAAGCCGGGTAACAAGCAGAATCCCGAAATAGAAACAGTCAGCGTCCTCTCTTTTAAGGCGCGAATCGTCCAGCCACTCCATCTCTCCTCTTCCCCCCGTTCCAGGTCGGGACGATGGCGTTTACATGTCCAGATTTGAAATCTTCATCTCGTCAATATCAATGCTGAGCATATATCTGTAAATTGTTCACTCCTTGTTGACATATAAAGCAGCATATTTATGCGCTCGATCTGGGCTGGTCCCTGAGCTACAGAATCCGACATCATAGCATTTAGCGCTCAATTATTCGCATTTGAGCTTTGGCAATTTTGGGTGGATCTACTACCAATGCAAATGACTCCGGGCTGTCTATCCATACTCGGATCCACTTTAACCGTTCAGAATTCGGAACCAACAAGTCCTTGTTTCCGTTCGTCTCGATTTGTTGATTACTAGCAATGGAAAGCTCTTTCACCAGTGTGATACCACAGTCGGCACCGAATGACATTGGAGGAACACCGGTGGTTATCCAGCAGTATGCGAGATACTCGTCTACGTTGGAGCCAGGGTTACAGAGTGGCTCTTCGTTAGGGAGCGCCCGCAGTCGGTTAGGAGCGTCAAAGTCTCCTCCCCTACATCGCAAAGCGACTCCTCGCAGTCTGCAATCTTCCCCTACTGGTTTACGGCCAGTTGCGCCTGCGGCGTCGGCTACGCGCTCAGGACCGTCGATGTCTCCTCCAGTTTATGATACCGTTCGCCAGCGACAGGCTAGGGACCCAATGGATCAGGCAGTCTCGCGGGGCTTGCCC
The DNA here is from genome assembly GCA_012656285.1 of Aspergillus fumigatiaffinis. Taxonomy (NCBI): domain Eukaryota; kingdom Fungi; phylum Ascomycota; class Eurotiomycetes; order Eurotiales; family Aspergillaceae; genus Aspergillus; species Aspergillus fumigatiaffinis. Next base: position 105,824 of record JAAAPX010000021.1, on the reverse strand, counting down.
TCTCGCGATATTAGAGATGAAACTATCGACGATGCTTACGTGACGTTCATTCTTTATTGTAACCCAAACGTTCCAATGTCCGCAGACACCACCGAGCTTCGAAAGACTTTCCGATCTCCGCCTAGAAGCGATGGCAAAAGCTTCAGCATCTTCACCCTCTGGGAGCTTATTCGGAAGCTGGACAATAAGGAGCTGAAAACATGGATTCAGTTGGCAATCGAGCTAGGCGTAGAACCCCCTTCGGCGGAGAAGAAGCAAAGTACGCAAAAGGTTCAGCAATATGCGGTGCGACTCAAGGTTCGTTAAGTTGCGCTCGGCCAAAGATGTCGCGAAGATGCTAATATCTAATAGCGTTGGATGCGCGCAATGCATGTAGACGCCTTTTTCGAATATTGCCTTGGCCATCCTCATCCGTACTACACCCAGCTTCCGGCCTCTAACGCCGCGGTCAGTGACACTCGCGACGGCGTACCGCTAGAAGAAGACCTTGCCTTGCGTGCGCTTGTCCCTGAGTGGAAACCGAAACGTGGGCGCAAACGGGCCGACGAAAGGGAGCAAGCTAACGAGAAGCCGGCGAAACGACCTCAGCTGGATACTTCCGTGGGGGTATTGCAGGCGGGTTCATTTGCAGATCAGTCTGCAACATTTCCGCAGAGCGCCATCCCATTCAGTGCTTTCCCGGACAACGATCCATGGATGACTGCTGCGTCATCATTCCCAGCTGATGGCTCTACTGACAACCAGCAAGGCCAAGAGCTTCGGTGGAGACCTCTAGAGCGAGACGCATCGCCTGCTGGATATCCACAGTCAGCGATAATTCCACGAGGGCATCATCCGTCAGAAGTTCTTCTGCCAACGGCAGAGCCACGCTCGGCGATCGATCCGTCCTCTGGTGAAAAGTCGCGATCTCGGAGGAGGCATGGTCCGGCGGTTTCTTCTGCCTGGCCTAACAGCAATGCATCGATCACTGGAAAGACTCGGGGTAGGCCTCCGCAGAGAGGCGTTGTCTCTGGTCCATTCTCCACGTTTCCCGTGAATCCTAGTCGGACTGATTCCAGGCAAAGTCAGGGTCCGGGGTCAAGATCTTCGCCTGCTATTGTGGTAGAGCAGAATTCCACAACTCGCCCAGACTCCCAGTATCTACAGTCGCCCACTCCTTTTCCTCATGCGACTGCCAGACCAAACAAGCTTCAGTTACAAGTTCCACAACACTTAGGTGGACCTGTCCGCCTTGCCACACCACCGACGCTAATGGTCAATGGAATGAGTACTCCGTCTGCCTCCCTTAAGGTGGAACCTAGTCATCGGAACGGCTCCACCGCTCATTCAAGTGACTTTTTCGGCGGAAGTACTGTACAAAATGTCATGCCGCATGCGAATACCAATTCTCTGTCTGATAGCAACGCGGCCTTGGGCATTAGCCTTGACGATGTTGCCCGTGTCCTCTCGGACGAGCTACTCCGCGCAAAGCTCACAGGCAGAGCAGTGCCTCTGAGCGCTGAAGAGGCTCGTGCCTTGGCATTCTCCATTCTGAGGCGTTTGAGTGCTAATTACATGCGACTTCCCTCGGGGCTGTCGGCTCTTGCGTCAGCTCTTTACCTCGGGCTTGGAGCGCATTTTGGCTTTACCAACCCCGTCCCGAGCTCCATGACGGTGAATGTTGAAAGAGTGCCCATGGCTGCTGGGGAAGGTCCAACGATGGCGGCCGATAGGGCGTCGTCCAATTTCATCTATACGATTTCCCATGAATACAGACACGGTTCTCAGTTCTCCACAAAGGTCGTCTACAGCGATACCGGCATCTCGAATATAGATGTTGGTAAACCTGAGGAATCGTCACGAATGACGGAGGATATGGACAACAGCGTCATTGAGCTTGACAGTATGACCGATGCGGAATACGAAATCGATGGTGCAGAAAGCACCGTGTCTGAAATGACATGGAAACAGCGTTACATGAAATTGCGAGCACAGATGCAGAAACGGGAGCGGTCGCTGTCCCAATACAAACGCAAAATTCTCGAGTCTGTGATGGCAGACATATAAATACGCCAACTGGCTTGCCCTATTCTGAGTCGGCTTGCGCCAGCGATGTTAATTCCTCTGCATATATCATCTGAATACTTAATGATACCCTTGGTTTTATTTTTTTGATGCCACCTGGCGTTTGTTTCCAAGTCGATACTTTGACATGTTAATGGTGTCATCTGCAGTAGTCGCGATCTTGTGACGCTGGGTTTTGAAGTTCGATTTGTGTTATAGATACCCCTTGTGCAAATGATATGCTTAAGATTAGACACGAAACTTTTCACCTCGGCGTAGAACATATGAAAGCATAAATAGGGCTTTGTATTTCGGTGATCTGAACAACTTGCGCGATGAAATATGACTTAATGCGAAACACCAACTTGCAAGTCACAACTGAATCAAAAGATCATTAGAAAAAACCAATGTCCAGCCTCAAAATCGCGTAACAAGAGATCTTTCCGCAACAGCAGCCCGTGGCGAAAACCAGAGAATCAAGCTACCTCCTCACTCTCCTTGACCACAACATGACCGTCGCCCTCGGAGTTTCAGACCTGGTCAAACAGCGTCTCACCGTCGACATCAGTAGCATCAGCGTCAGCGCCCAGACCCTTCTCCTCTTCAGCATCGGACACCTCTTCCTCCTTCACAGGGCTCAACCTCTGCTCAACCATTCTATGTGCGCTCTCGAGGACAGTCTCCTTCAACACACGAGCTTTCTTGGCTCTGACCTTGCTACTCTCCCCTGCAGGCTTGCGCTTCGCGGGTGAACTGGAACTCGGACTCTCGCTCTCGCCCGCCTGCTTTGGTTTGGTATTCTTAGGAGAACCAGCTTTGGCAGGTTTGGGTTTCTAACCAGCTTTGGCAGGTTTGGGTTTCTTGGAGGGGGTATCTGGAGAAGCTGCTCCTGCATCGGGTTCGGATCCGGCGGTGGTCGTGGTCGTTGTCTCTTTCGTTACTTCATTGTAGGCCTTGAGCAAGCGTTCGTAGCGTTTTGCGCTGGGTGAATGGTTAGTCCTCAGAAGGGAAACTGTTCAGGAGATGGCTGTGACGTACGCGGCTGCTCTGCTGACGATGCTGCATTCTCTGGCGACTTCGTTGAAGTCGACCTTGGCTTTGGTTAGTAGCTGGGGTTCAAGGGTGAGGGGAATTGGGCTTACCTTGCCGCTGTTTGAGTAGCGGATGCAGCTCAAGAGGAACTGGACTGTTTCGTCAGGGTTTGTGGGTGCCATTTTGATTGTTTGGCTCGGTGGATTGGTGTTTGGATGGTAGGTGTAGGTATGGTGTGAAGTTCGGGTGGTATATGGAGAGAGTTGAGGAAGTTGTCGAGAGGGGGGTTCTGTAGAGAGAATAAATAGAGCGAGGAGCTAGGGAGAGACCTCGAGGATTCGAAGACAGAGGTGAGTGAGAGGTGTTATGGGAGGCAGATCGACACAGGCACCGAAAGGATAACGAGATGGTCAGGAGAGGGGATGCAAGAGATGAGTGACTAGGCGAAGTAGACCAGGTCACTTATTCTGAGCTTCTGAAACAGTCAGAAGACAAGACGACTCGCTTCCCAAGTCTTGCTAGGCTATGGTAAGTAAGTATTGAAGTAGGGGATGAATAGTCGGAAGAGTCTATTGTTTTCAGGTTGGGCTCGCGTCTGTGGTGTGCCTCTATCGAGGGCGTATTGATTAGCGATAGGTCTTGGATGAGCTCTTTACAGATTCTTCATATGCTATCGAACAGTCATCAACGAGCTCTCATTGCTTTCTAACATGATGGTACCTATTCTAGACCTAAGGACTAGTTCCAAACAAATTTAATGCTTAGAGCTTCTCAGGAGGGAGATAGTGTCACAAAGAAACATTAAGGCTCAAAATCACATTACGAATTTTCCAGCTTATTGCTGGTATCCTCCAGAATCCCATTTTTTACCAGTTCAATAGCAGTAACTGTTTTCATCCTAAGCCCTAAGGTGTCCGTCACGGTGATCCGAAAAGTGCAAAAGTGCACCTGCCTGGTACCTACACATCAGTCATGGTGTTGCTTTATATAAGAAGACGGCGTGACAACTTACAGTAGCAAGGCTCTCTGCAGGTCTTTAAGCTTCCGCTTTGACATCCCCACCATCCTCCATCTTCACGTCTCCGTTGTCCTTCTTGACCGGAATCTCGACCGACTCCATGACGGCGGCCTCCTGGGCGACGGCCAGCTTTCCCTTGCCTCTTGGACCGCGCTTTCCGGCAGGCTTCTTTGAAGGAGAGGCAGAGCCATCGGTGCGCACCGGACCAGTGGCGGGAATCGGCTTTGAGTTGACCTTGGCTCCCTTGCGTCCAGCAGGCTTGCGAGCCGGCTTGGAAGGAGAGGACTGGACAGTCTCGCCGGAAGAAGAAGCATCCTCTTCGCCCGCAGTACCATCTTTGGCAGCCTCGGCAATAGCACCAGCTTTGGCGGCCTTTGTAGGGGTAGAGGAGAACTTGCACTCCAGGTTTGGGAACCCATAGCGCTTGCTCAGGGTGCGAAGACGGTTGCGGGCTGATAGCACGTTGCTGTACTTGAAGGCAGTGGCAACTTTACCGATGTCGACCTGGCGCGTTGTTAGAGGTATTGCATCTCCGTAGAGGATAAGAACTTGAAAAACTCCGTTGACTGACCTGCTTAGATTCGTTGAGATTCTTGAGGCATTCAATGATGAAATGGGCATCGACACTACTGATGTCCTCACCGTTGGTCTCGGGGTTGGTGGGCATTTTCAGTGAAATAAAAGTACTAATAACTTTTATACACGCCTTTGGGGAAGGCAACAGAATTTTCAGGTGCCTGAAGGGAAAGTTGAACGGGTTGACGTAGAGACAAGGGAAGGTGTGATATGGGTTATACGGGTGGTATGAGGATGAGAACAAAACGAGATCACAGATGTAGAAGAATGTGATAGGGAGTGATAGCTAGAAAGAAGAAGAGAAAGAAGAGGAAACACGTACACAGCACGTTATTTATATTAGCACGCCGAGAGGTAGGGGCTGATGATCGTTACAGCAACACAGAACTGAGTCCAACTATGATTGAATTGAGATATCGATGATGTTGAGGGACGGACCAGACGGCAGGTAAAATGAGGCCCAGAGACTCAGTAAATCGATACTCACATCAAGTCAATCATATGACACTAGACTGTCTCTATCCTTCATTCCGGTCTATGTCTGTCGGGAGACTTTAAGAAACAGTTGTGATATGACTCCGGAGCCTAAACAGGATATTAAAGAGGCCTGATGACAGGACAGTCAGGATGCATGGCTCCGAACATCAAGGGATAGTATAGCTAATTAGCTAGTCAAGCTTCATTGGAAAAAAAATTGGGCCAAAGCATAGAATTACAACGCCAATCCTGTCGGATCATATCTCCACTTCACACATCAAGAATCAAACGAACATAAGCCAAGTATCTTAATGCCTCACCATAAGTCATGCAACAGAAGTTTCACCTTCATCACGAATCCGCCCATCTAATCGCCCCCAGCCTTGTCAAATCCTCTCCTACTGTTCCTCCTGGGCCGGTTCAATTTTCACCGGAACATTATTGACTTTACCTCCCGTTTCCGGCTCGGGTTCACGCTCAGCCTCAGCCTCAGTTTTAATAGGAGTCCATGTGCTTGGACCCGCCTGCTGATGAAAGGCCACAGGCGGCGAGGGTGGGAAAGCAGGAACAGGCGCATACATGGTCAAAGTTCCCGGAGCCGCGGTGAGTGGAGTGTACGGAACCATCTGCGGCTGAACAGGCTGCGGATGCATCACTTGAGTCGAAACAAGAGGAATGTCTGCTAGATTCTGGACTTCATGACCGTATGGGTCAGCCTTGATGTAAGGGTTTGGCTGGTACGCCGGACCCGCATTTTCTTGCTTCACTGGCGGCTGAGGGGAGCCCTTGTCCTTCAGCAGGTCGGCTTTGCTGGCAATTCCCTTGCCAGCCTTTGCGGGGGTCTTCTTGGGCCGAGAGGAGCGCGGTGTAGAGGTGATTCCTTCCATTTGCTGTCGAAATCGAGAGTAACGCATCCGAGCAGCGTGGCCGTTGGAAATTTCGAGCTGCGACGCGACGAGGTTCCAGTCAATCTGTGGAGGCGCATTGTTAGCTGCAGTCCACACTTTTGGGAGTGCAAGAGGAAGAAGGGTCAACTCACAGATTTCAAGTCCAATTGCTTGATAATTGTGTAGAGAAACTTGGCAGTAGGGCCATCAGTTGGCATCGCCTTGCTGCGTCTGACGGTCGTCATGGTTGATGGGAGCGAATGGTTTACTGATGAGATAGGTATCAAGCAGAAAGCCTGCAGTAGAAGGTCCAGTTGTGCTTGGGAATTTGGAATATTGAGATTGATGGAGGAAGATGCACTCTCTTGCACAGACTCTGGATATATAGGTTTCTGGTATTGGATTTAGCCCAGCAGGAAAAAATGCTGTTGTTGTCCGCCACAACGGCTTCTTGCAGCAACAAAGAAGCTGTCTAGGCATGGCAGGATGAAGCAATAAACAAAGCAGGTGGAGTTGACCTTTGGGTATTCTGTTGAATTAAATCTCTAGAGAGTGGTTGGCGACTGTAGCTATGTTTTGATGTCGTCCAAACGAGAATCTTCTCGCAAATAAAATTTCCCAATCATGAATCCGGTTTGTCGTGGATGAAGTCAACCGCCTGGCTTCTAAGTAAATTTCTCTGCATAGACATCGGAGGGCATACTTCTCCCATTCTGAATTTATTCAAAATTTCAGTCTTGTCTCATGCTACTGATATGGAACATTCCAATTCTTCTGAATTGCATTCAAAAGAGTTGGTATACGTCCAAACATGACAGCCTTTCTTTGTGATCGCGGCATAATATTTCCAAGACAAAGATAGATGCGCGGCCCAATTAAGGAATCCACAGGACTTTTTTGGCAGTCATCTTACAGTCCCCAATGGCTTCAGACACGATGAAGTATGATGGTGGCTGGTGCATGTGTTGCAAGGAAGGCAGGATAGACCTGTCATGCTGGGTCGACCCCCACAATGCTTGTCAATGTGACAGGTCAGATTCTGTAGGTTAGGTGGGAATCTCTTCAAAATTCCATTACAGGAAAATCATCCATTGCACATGCTACCAGAGTTATCTCAGGCAAATAGCCTCACTGAGTACGGTTTAGTTTCCAGTCGGTAGCACACAATCTACCTCGCCGTCAGGACAGTCGCAGTCTATTCTAGCCCTCCAGGAGCTGTAGACTATGGCAGCGACCATACATGGTTCCTGCAGCTTCGGCTCCGCTATTTTGTATCAGTCTCGAGCTAATCCTGCATCTTGAATTGCTTTTTATTATAACATCTTCGACCGTGGTATCGGCACGCGTGCGCGTCTAAGGGGCGTGATGGCCATTACGCTCTTTTCGAACCGGGTATAAGTACTTGAGCTGGTGGTTTATTCCATCGTCCCTTTGAAACTTCAAGTTCCTCCATTCAACTATCGTTGCTCCGATCTCCAATCGCCTTCCTGTCTCGTAAAGGCCGCTCAACCTGAGGCCTTGTCGAGCCTTGATCGGCAACGTTAAACAATGCCTGCATCCCGCATAAGATGGGACGATTGGAAGGACAAGGTGATGCTAATGGCAGTGTTCGAGCAAATGAACATGACCTCTCCCGACCGACTTCAAACGTCTCTCCAAAGTGATGTGTGGAGATTACAGTGCGGACGCTCTGAAGTATGACCATCATTCAATGGAGGTCCACGAGCGAAGAATGCTAATAGGTGCGGCCGAACCTACAGAAACCGCTTCAGGGCACTCAACAAAGAGGCTGCGGCTATCTTGCGTGATCGCCAACGCCATGTCGAATCGCGAGGAATGACAGACGACACTCTTCCCATGATGTCCGGAGCCGTGAAAGGTTCAGACGATAATGATGTACTGGTCGTCCGAGAGGTTGCGCTACGAAGCGAGCTTACGCCCCCACCGAGCGAGCCGTCCCCCAGCATGCAATCGAGGCGCTGCCCTCAACAGACACAGAGAGTCATGCCGGAAGTTATCACACCGAACTCTCAGCCTTCCAGCATTGGTCGCCACACACAGAGCAACGGCGTACAATACCAGCAGCACACGAGTCTTGGACTACGATCCAAATGTGCACCCTGCACGCCGTCCTCAGTGCTCCCACGAAGCAACCTCCCCGGCTCGCCCGTACAACCATCCTCGCAGCTCTCCTCAAATACCGTCAGGCGGACGTGACTTTGCCCGCAGACAGCAAGAGCGAGGCTGAGATCAGACTCTCAGGGCCAAGAATACTGGTGGAAGGCCTTTCAAGCTGCGAAATAAAAACAACCGTCAGCGCAATATTCCCCAGATGACCCAAGTCGAAATTAATCATGGACCTGTACATACCAAATTTTAGAAGTGAAGCATTTGCGTCTTGATGCATGTATAGAACGTTAGCGATGCATTTGTTGCGAGTAATGGTACTCTTTTTGTATAACTCAGGGGATATTTCGAAGTTCATTATTTTCTGGTTTACATTGATTGGATTTATGTTCATTTAATGCGAGTGAGCCCTTCATCTGTCTATATCATCACCTCCTAAACCTGCTTTTCGAGAGCACGAACGGGCAAAGTTGCCAGTTTTTTGCAAGGCGTGATGCTGGAACATGGCATTGATGAATAGTCTACATTAAGAGTGTAAGAGATTGTTTTCAGATAGCGCTCAGGAATCACTGGGGTGAATACGTCTTCATCGTGATGTTAGGGCTAGACGGAGGAAATATATTCCGACATAATATATAACGTAATCGGTAAGCGAGTCGGCCACGTAAGCGAGTCGGCCACCCCCATCAAGAATCACCACCCCTTTGAAACCGAAGCTATTCAGCCAGCCATATCACCACCAAATATGCCCAAATCATCAAAATCCTCGGTGGAACGAGAGGGGAGAATCTCCTTAGCAGTTAAGGCTATTCAGAATGGCCAAATCAAATCAGTTCGTGAAGCTGCTCGTATCTTTGAAGTTCCCCAGTCAACACTTCAAGATCGTTTAAATGGAATCAAATTTCGCAAGGAAACCCGCGCCAATTCCCATAAGTTGACTCCTATAGAGGAAGAATCACTTATTAAATGGATTCTCTCATTAGATCAACGTGGTGCACCACCAAGGCACTTCCAGGTCCGTGAAATGGCTACAATATTGATCCAACAACGTGGTCAAGATACAACTTCCTCAGTGGGAGAGAAATGGGTATATAACTTTGTTTCCCGCCATGATTCCTTGAAAAGTCGGTTTAGTCGTCAAATCAATTATAAACGGGCGAAATGCAAGGATCCTGAAGTTATTCAAGCCTGGTTCAAACGCGTGCAAGCTGCTATATCAACTTACAGTATTACTAATGAAGATATCTACAATTTTGATGAAACCAGTTTTGCTATGGGCCTGGTGGCTACCGCAAAGGTAATCACACAATCATCCTGTGAAGGAAGGCCCTTTCTTATACAGCCAGGAAATCAAGAATGGATAACTTTAATTGAGTGTATCAACGCCTCCGGATGGGCATTACCAGCATACTTGGTGTTGAAAGCAAAGACTCATATTCAGGCCTGGTATGAAGGTAATACTCCAGCTTCATGGAGAATTAATATATCATCAAATGGATGGACAACACGAGAAATTGGCGAACACTGGCTTAAAGAACACTTTATTCCTTATATTAAGGACCGAAGAACTGGCCAATATAGCCTCTTAGTTCTTAATGGGCATGACTCTCATTTAACACCTCAATTTGATGATATATGTCGTCAAAATGATGTTATTCCTATTTGCATGCCTGCAAATTCCTCACATCTCTGTCAACCTTTAGATGTAGCCTGTTTCTCACCATTGAAACAAGCTTACAGTGACCTTATTGAAAGGCTTGTACGAAGAGGATATCACCATATTGATAAGGTTAACTTTCTTGATGTCTACCCAGAAGCCCACGCCCAAGCCTTCAAGAAGATGAATATACAGAGTGCTTTTAGGGCCTCGGGATTAGTCCCTTTTAATCCAAACTAGGTTCTGGATAGCCTCAACTTTTACAAGGAAGACAGCCGTCCCAGCAGTCAAGGCACCACATCTATAATTACTAAAACACCAATAAATTTAAATCAATTCAAAAAGCATGAGTCAGTAATCTCTCAATTACTTCAAACAAATCCTCCTACCTCGCCAATACAGACAGCAATATCTTACATCTGTAAAGGTGCAGAGATAGCCTTGAACCATGCTGTTCTTCTTGAACATGAAAACCTTCAACTTCACCAGGCCATTAAGAGACGAAAGAACAAGCAGAAGCGTAATCAACACCAAATAAATGGTTTGAATGGCTTCACAATCCAGGAAGCACTCAAGGCATTCAACCATGTTCAAACCTTAGAGGAAGCAGCTGGTGATACAGGGCCTGGGGATGATCAACCACGCCGTCGGGCACCACCTCGGTGCAGTATGTGTGGTGTTTTAGGACATATACGTACAAGATGTCCTAATCGAGTAGCTATCTGAATTCAGCATGTTTTAATGGTTAGATTAACGTGGAATAGCGTCCCTTTTTGTATGTAAATCAGAATTCTAGGATATGCCTTGGCCGGGTGGCCGACTCGCTTACGTGGCCGACTCGCTTACCGATTACGTTATAGGCACAGTTGATGGTCACTCAAGTTTATATCTTCTCACTACTTCTACTTTATTGCATTGACGCAATGTTGGACATGCACTGCAGTGGTGTTTATACTAGCTAGAAATGGTTGTCTGGATACCTTGTTAGCTGAGTGGTTCTAGTCTAGTTGACATGCAAAGCCCCAGCACAAGAATATTTGAAGAGAGGGAAGTCTGGTCAAAAAGATGGGATCGTGGAACTGTAAGCTCGATATTATGCGTTTTCCCTTAATGAACTTGTTCCGGATGACAACAGTTGACACTACTTCCTAGGGTCATGAGATGCTAGTCTGATCTGAGGAGAGCCATGGATCAGTAAAACAGGGGGAAGAGCTCCGTAAGAGATGGTCTATGATATGCTACCTACTATCTCTCTATACCATTATTCTGAGCAAGGAGGGAAAAAAAGAAGGGAATGCAGTGGTTAAAGGGAGCTGACTGGGTCTCAGTGAATCCCAGCATGGTCATGGGCCAGTGATCAACTCAGGCCAAAAGATATCCCTGAAGCCAGCAATGCGGCTGCGCATGAAAATGGTGCTGGTGAAGTGCCATACTATGCAGCCCACGATGGAAAATTTTCACGCTTTCTCTCGGCGCTGGTTATTTAAACCGAGCTGGGCGTCTTCTGCTTCTCTCTCTTTTCAAATACTTAACTATCATATCATAGCAGATCTTTGATCGTTCACAACAAATCATTTGATCGATTGAATATCACCAACCGCCAATACAAACAATGGTATCTGCTAAGAGAAAGGGCCTAGAAGGCGAAGATGACAGCGGCAGTCCTCAGCAGAAGAAGGCTCCTGGCAGAAAGCGCGGTGCGAAGAAACAGAAGACCCTATCGTCTTCTCCCGCCCAAACTGCCTCAGCTGCTGCAGATGGCTCTGTGTTGCCCCAAACCCATGCATCTGTAGCGTCCAGTGATCAGGAGTTGCAGACCCCAGAAACCCCCACCCCGCAGCCTTCCAAATTTTGGACCAACGAACTTAGGATCGCCTTGCTTGTCGCCGTTCTGAAGGAACTCGATCAGACGATCTCGGAGAAGACCTGGCACCAGGTTGCTGAAACCCTCAGACCAATGAAGCCTAACATTTCTTGGAATGGCGCTCGGTAAGTCTTGCTTTCTACATTGGGTGAACACATCAGCTTGACTCATCCTCCCTCCGGAGAGTTCATCTGCTCTCGTGGACATATTCTACCCTCTCTGAAACCATCCTTCGTGACCTGAGATTGCTGACAGAATGAAAGCTTGGAGGTCGGCCGTCTCAAAAGAGAACATTTCCCCAATACTACGCCCGCACCGAGCGGCCAACATAACCAGCCGGCTCAAAGCTCGAAGGACGAAGACTAAGGGCCCGACGCAGTAGCTTCCTGCAATTGGTAAGTGCATCTCGATCTGACGGCGCATCTAACCTGACCCTGACATGTAATGGCCAGGAAGACTCTCTCGTCATCACGTTGAGGATACCTTGTGAGCAGCTTGGTCATCACCTTTTGCCTCGTCCCACAGTGTTTACCGACAGAAAAGGGCCATTCAGGCGATGATGGGTTGGGAATAGTTATGGAGGAGACAATATCTTGCACAACTCCTAGTTCTTGGCTTTGTATCTTGATGTCCGTAGCTTGTTAATTGAAGTCCCTTGTCTACTTCGTCTTTTTTTATGTACCACCATGGCCATGAGGCTGCTTCAAAACGTATATGAAATGTTAGATTCGCAGATACTAAGTACTTGGAAACCCGGGGGATGTACCATTTTTCCTATCGCAGCAACTGCCATACTGTTGTTGTCGTCGACGCTGATGATGTCGCCTGCGGGGCATGACTAATATGCGAATCGACGACCTCTCCTCAAACTCTCAATTCTTCTTACACGTCGGTAACTACAGTCCCCTTTCTACCAATTGAGAGTATTAAATATAGCGTTGTTTATTATTAAAGCCTGGGAACATGTCGTTGGTTGCAGTAGGTGCATGCTACGTTGACACAATCTTGACGTTGGTTGGAAACTCGTCCCGGGCAGCTCCTGACAACCAACACCAGCTTACCATCAATGCAGAACGCCTCACTACCCGGGCGAAGATGAGAAGTTGCGTGCTTCTAGTATCTCTCATCGCCGCGGAGGAAACTGTCCGAATACCTTGGAGGTGCTGCAGCAATTGATAGCACACAGCAAGACAACCTCAAATGTCTCGCTGAACCTTATCGCAGTTCTGCCCGCGAAGGCATCTCTTGCATCGCAGCAGATCCTAGCAGGCTTTGGACCCGGAGTTCAACTCGAACATTGCATCTATCGGGAACACTTCAATGAACCAGCGTCGAGTTATATCATTAAAAGTCAAGCGTCCGGAAGCAGGACGATTGTCAACTACAATGAGCTCCCGGAAATGACTGTCGAGGAATTTACGGCGATTGCAGATAAGATTGGCTCCACTGCCACTTGGTTTCACTTCGAGGTCCGCGACTTTTATTTTCTGTGAAGCATTCAGGGTACTCATGTTTTAATTGTAGGGTCGGATACCAGAAGTAACATTGGCATGCATGCGTTATCTACGTCAATGCTATCCTTCAATCAAGATCAGCGTCGAAGCAGAGAAACCTGCGCGGCCCGGTCTTCAGGAGCTTGCGAATGAGGCGGACGTTGTTTTCTACTCGAAGAGCTGGGCTCAGGTACGACTGCTTCCTACAACTGCCCATATAGTCTCCCAGGGTCACAGTCTGCTAAACCTTGTCCAGGGGCAAGCCTACGCGTCGGCCGAGGAATGCCTCCGAAAGCAGTCCCGCATGACATGCAATGCGTAAGAGAGTCCTTAACTTCATCCATGGGTGCAGTGGTTGACTGATATACTTCCATCAGGGCTTTTCTGTGTTGTACATGGGGAGACGGCGGAGCTGTTGCTCTAGATACTCAAAGCGGTGCACTATTGCACAGTCCTGCATACACAGCACCAGACTTTCAGGTCGTTGAGTAAGTTGATCTACTGAAAGCTTTTGACAGAAATACTGATCAATGCAAGTACTATCGGAGCTGGTGATACATTCATAGCCGGAATGCTGTATGCTTGGCTCTGCCAGAAAAATTGGGATCTCCAGAAGAAGATACACTTCGCGAACCGGGTTGCAGGCATGAAAGTAGGACAAGAAGCCTTTTCTGGTCTGGACAAAGCACTGGAGTCATTTTGAGAACGGAACGTTCAGAGAACGGGCAATATCTGCTTTTACGAGCGTGTATGCCTCATCAATAATGCCGTGCTTGAAGTTGGAATCCGCGCTGTAGACAAGGAAAACAAACTTGGTGATTGGTAGCAGGAATCGTTCCAACCGGTGGCACAAAGAGAGAAATAGTGCTAATCGACCGTGAAATTTGGGAATAAATCATGGCCTCTTGGTATGAAGATGCCAAGAATTTTATCTGTGGTATCTGTGGGTAATGCACGTGACCTTATACTCCAAAGGCGGTGAACTCTAAAAAAATATTCTGCCTGCATCTTTTCGGCATCCTCGTGGAGCTTTTCTCTGCGACGATCAGGAATCGAAAAAGCTCAACCGAAATATACTATTACAATCATAATGGCTGCCGTTTACAAGACAGTGTCTAAGAAGAAGTCTCGGCAAATTGCCGAAGATCAAGATGAGGTAGACATGGAGATGGAAGAGCTCCTCGCTGGAGCCGACGATACAAGCGACAGCGACGAAGACGAAGATGAGCACACTGCGGAAGCGGCCAAGAAGCAGCTCGCCGCTGGATCCATGCCCAAGTCTCGCGTTCTTATGTTGACTTCAAGAGGTGTGACATATCGGTATGTTCAGGATTTTCTAGCGAATTGGGACTTGACCTTTTCAGACACTGACGAGCGATTCTAGCCATCGACACCTGCTCTCCGATCTCTGCGCTTTGCTCCCTCACACGCACAAAGAAAGCAAATTAGATACGAAAAAGAAGACGGCCGGTTACAATCTACTCCTGAACTCCCTCGCAGACCTCCACTCATGCAATGTCATTTTCTTCCTCGAAGCCCGCAAGCGCGGTCAAGATTTGTATCTGTGGCTGGCTCGTCCTCCCAATGGACCTACGATCAAATTTCACCTCACCAACCTGCACACGATGGGTGAATTGAACACTGGATTCAGCGGTAACTGTTTGAAGGGTGGCCGTGGCATTGTAGTTTTCGATCGGTCGTTTGACGAACAGGGTCCGGTTATGAACAGCCCTGGAAGCGAGTACCGCGGATTGATCAGAGAAATGCTGCGTGGAGTTTTCTGTGTGCCCAAGCGTGGTGTCAAGGGCATGAAGCCTTTTGTTGACCGCGTTATCGGTGTCTTCGGCGTGGATGGCAAGATTTGGATTCGCGTCTATGAGGTTAGAGAGTCCGAAGGTGGAGCCAAGAAGGACGACGAGAACAGCAAGCCCGCGCCCAAGGGCAAGAATGCTCAACCTGAGATCTCCCTCGTTGAGATTGGACCTCGCTTCGTCCTTACGCCAATCGTCATTCTTGAAGGCAGTTTCGGTGGCCCGGTCATCTACGAGAACAAGGAGTATGTGAGCCCCAACCAGGTCCGCAGTGAGATTCGTGTGAGCAAGGCGGCGCGTTACGCCAAGCGTCGGGATGTCCAAACCAACTTGATTTCGAAACGCTCTACGTTGGGCTTGGCGGAAGGCGAGAGAAAGCCAGGTCCTCTCGACACCAAGAGCCTCTTTTCTTGAAAGCTCTTTTGGTCATCATGATTCCGATTCGGTCTACTTGTCGTTTCTGTCTCTTTTCTTCCATGAGCATTAGACTTGATATCCTGAGGGGATGTACATGTGATGGGAGAGGTACATTGTTTCGGTCCATTCTACGGCGTCTAGGTGTGAAAGATAATTTAAAAGTTTCATATGCTCTTCATCCTTAGATTTCTGGGCTGCATTCCCAAATTTCGATAAACTTATGGAACATTGCATGCTACATAAGATTGTTTTGTTGCCCTACAGAGGGATGAACTCATTTATTCATCGGAAAAGAACACCTGTATGGAAACAAGATCATCTGAGGCCATAATGGTTACTCTAAATATTTGACAACATTTCGACCCAACAGTGAGGGGAATTTTGGTAAAGCAAGGGGTGCAGATTAGATAAGCGGGGTGTATAGTTAGTTATAAACCCGGGGTTGGACGTCCTGTAGAGAGATACTCCAACTTCAACTTTCTCCGTCCACCATCATGGCGGCGCATTTGCCATCCAGTCGTTCGCGGCTGCGGGATACTCGTTTTGCATCACCTACGATGTTCCTCAGTATGCTTGCTCTAAATCAGATCGCTTCCTCTTCTGTCAGCCCCAACGGCGGGGTTTGCACCTAAATACATACCCTTGTTTGCGACGGCGGCGGCGTTGACTCATTGATATCACGACGCTGTCAAGGTTGACGCTTCTCCGGTCCTCAAGCACAGCGGCCTCTAGATCGTTTACGAAGTTTTCTAGTAGGTACTTATGAACTTACACGCTGCTGTTCCATTTGCTATGCTCACATATTACTTGGTAACAGAATATATCACCCTATCGATGGATCGCCTGGCAACGGAGCTTTTGCTCCATATATTTTGCTCTTGCGAGAGCGTTTCTGATGTCCTCAATCTTGCATCGACCTGTCGAAGGCTTCGCCGTGTCTTCAACCAATCCCACAGGCTGCAAATTCTTATTGATGTCGCGGAATACGAGTTTGGACCTCTTGACGAGATCGTCCAGGTTGTAACACACAATGCAAGCCAACCAGCACACATCATCCGCCGAGTTCCCATGTCCGAGTCGCTTCTCCGACAGGTAGTGCAGGTCGGAGTAGTCGCACGGAAATGGGAGGCGATCTACCCGGTTAAGAAATGGAAGGTTGATTTCGAGAATCGGCGCTCCTTGACTGACGATGAACGGTTTCGGTTGCGCCGTGCTATTTATCGCTTGTGGCTATATCATCGCGCTTTCCATACTTCCAACTTCGACCGTTTCTCGCGTAAACTTCGTCACGTCGTTTCTGAGCGTGCGCAGCTTCTGCACAACTGGTCCACCGCCGAACTTGCCGAGGTTGAGGACATTCGGTTGATCATCACCGACATCGTGCAAAATCACATTTGTCCCAGCAACGGGACTATACAGCGGAAGTTCCGCAAGCGGTATCCCGAGAGCAATCACCAACTATCATTTAATATTCATCTGAACTACCCGACAACCCGTACCCCTGTGGGGGTGCCTGAATGGCCTGACAAGGCTGACCACACAGTCAATCAGTACTTCTACTCTGCTCACCCCACAAATATCACAGAATCACCCGCAAAGTATAGATCGAGATTCCGCAATGACTTCTTTCACGACCCCGGCTTCGAAGGATGGGGAGATGAAATTCCTCATTACTACGTAGTCCAGGATATGATGAAGCTTGATCCTGGACAGGTCCTCTGGTTGCGCGAACATGCGCCCATGAAAGAGCAAGTTGAAGCCTTCATACGATCCTTGGGCGATTGGTTTCGTGATAATGGGGAGACATTCGGAGATACTCTTGAGTGGGTGATGAATGAGCGCGGCGATGATATTGGGGAGTTCCGGGCTGCTATAGCAGATCGGGAACTGGGAATCGTATGGTCTTAGTTCTATTTAGAGACTATGTCATGTATAGCATTCTAGAGATTACAAGTTGAAGCAGTTGAGGTACTCCCATATACCAGGCGCTCTATTCGAGGTGTCAGTGCACGAGGCGATACGCAGACCGGAGTAGTGTATGTTGTTTGGGTCAGCCTGGAAGTTGCCCTCTTTCGCCTGCTTCGTCGATAACACATCTTCAGCTTCATTGTTCATGTTCGGAGTCTGCTCAATCTCTTGAGGTCCAGCGACGTCCAATGGAGCCAACTGCTCAGAACGTTCAAGTGGTGTCCTCTGTTCTTCCGAAAGGTCTGCCTCAGGAACATCACCAGAATTCTCCGCTGGGTCGGGCTGCTTGGTATGGCGGGTAAACCTAAACCATCGCAGATCCCTGTAGACACGTGAGATCATCCCATCAAGTCATACCTCCTAATAATAATATCCTAGCCTCGCAAAATATATCTAGCGTATATTTGCCCAATATGACACTCGACACTTGACACCGAGGCTATCCGCATCTGGCGACGAACATCCGAGTCTGGACTTTCCCAGCCTCTGACCGACTCGCTTACACCACCACCCCTGAGAAGCGAAACGAACGCGCCAACCTCACTCTAGAGAAGCCAGAAGGGTCATGAAACTCGAGCTAACTAGTCAGACTTACGCGCACGAATCAGCAATGCGTGGGTGGGGAGTCAGATACGGACTAGAATCCTGGCTTAATGAATGGCTTGGTATCGGGATTCGGGTTGAAGCTTGAAGTGAAATTCGTTTTTGTCGCAGATGATAATAAGCTTTAGTGGTGACTGCGGACTGCTATGATTGCCATGGCATAGTGTATTCGGATTATGGAAGGCGAGAACAGAAGCAGTCATCGGGGAATTTCAGTGTTGTGCATAGCTTACTGGCGTCGCGTGGGTCGCTCCACTGTTTAGGAAGGTGGAGCATAGGTCCACTACATGTCGATGCTAATTTACAGTTTAGTCTAGCCTACAGCTGAGGCTCGCGAGTCGCAACGAAAGTCAAGTTGTAATTGCGGTTCAAAATGCCCGGATAATTGATATTTGGTTAGAACAATGATTGAGAATCGCGAAGTAACGTTGCAATGACCATCTGAACCCATATCGCCTGACTAATGATTGCATACAACCCACCCATCCTCTTCGACGCCTGTGACCAGAACAACCTTCAAACGACCATCATTGTCATGCCAAGGACAAGCGAACGGGAAGGGATGAGGAACCTAACGAAACACAGCCGTGAAAGACAAGGGCAAAAAGAAAAAAAAAAAAAAAAGGAAAGAGTCCAGAAGAAAGAAGAGTCAATTTCGTAGTTAGGGCGAATAAGGACAAAAAAAGGGGATAGAAGAAGTCGACAACATAATGTCCTGGGAGTAATGATCGTCTACAGTGCCCATGTCCCTGAATTGCCGTTCCCAACGTTCCTCTTGTGTATCATATCCGTGGAGGCTAAGTAACAGACAAAAAGAAAGATCAAGACCATTCAATTATCACATTGCAGAGTAAAAAGTCGTTCCGACAGGCGTGGCTTCCCTTACAGCAGCAAATTCGGCGATTTCTAACAGCAGCCTTGCTTCGACTCAGTATCCGGGGCCTTGCTGACTTCAATCGTGCGGCCACTGCTGAGGGGGGCTTGTCCGGAGTCACCATTATCCAAAGCCTTGCTGGAGACGATGCGGTAGATTTCTAGTAACATGTGAGTCCAGTGGGACAAGGAGCTGTGAATAGAGGGAGCGAACCTGTGAGGATGTTTTGGAAAGCAAGCTCAACATTGCTTGCGTCGAGCGCAGATGTTTCGATAAAAGAGAGGTTGTTCTCGCCTATTGTGTTCCGAGCAGATGTAAGTAAATCAATCCCTGAGTGGCTGCCTGGACATTGAACGTACTCGCAAATTGCTTAGCCTCATCTGTTGGCACAGCGCGAAGGTGTCTCAAATCACTCTTGTTCCCGACGAGCATGATGACGATGTTGGAATCGGCGTGGTCACGGAGTTCCTTCAACCAGCGGTTGACGTTGTCGTAGGTCTGGTGTTTGCTGATATCGTACACGAGAAGGGCACCGACGGCGCCACGGTAATAGGCAGATGTAATGGCACGGTAGCGTTCCTGACCGGCAGTATCCCAGATCTGCGCCTTGATTGTCTTAGAATCCACCTGGATTGAGCGGGTTGCGAACTCGACACCAATGGTAGATTTGGAGTCTAGGTTGAACTCGTTGCGGGTGAATCGACTCAGAAGGTTGGACTTGCCAACACCGGAATCACCAATCAGCACCACTATTCAAACGGTCATCGCAGATTAGTTACGGGCTCTGTTGAGGGGAGTAGGATGCCGAAAACGTGAAACTTGCGGCGACTGCGCGGGGAAAGTGGCAACATTACCCTTGAAGAGAAACTATCCCGGATGCTCAGATTAGTGACATGGAAAGCTTGGCGTAGATAGCCGTGATAGACGAGTCACTCACATCATATTCATCGTTAGCCATGGTGGGTAAGTAGTATGTGAGCTAGTACGCTCTACAAAGAGTTTCTGAGATTCGACGTGGCCGACTGGAGGTCGTAGGAACTCTAAGGAACAGTGGGACCAAATTAAGCCCTGGGGACGTAAGACGGTCAGTTCTAGAATCGATGAACAGCCTAGAGGCAAAATATATTGCAGAGAAAAAGTAACACTCACTGGGCAAAAAAAAGAGCAAAGGGGGAAGAAAGATAGGAGTTATCCTGATGCCTCTGGGGATGAAGCGTCCTTGTCTCCCTACTGCTTCCCGTGCTTGTTGCGGTGCCGAGTTGACGCTGCCTATTCGAGACTAGTGATTGATCACGTGATTATCCCCTCTGCCTAGGCTACAAATGTTGTTTGTCGTTGATCTGTATCAGAAGATGCAACGAGGTTGAAGGTTTCTCATCTGTTGAACAGAAAGAAAAGTCCTTTAAGAAGCGTCTCAGAAGAAGGGTTCTTCCCTGATGTGCTTGTTGGCGTCTTCTGTTGTATTCTTAGTCGAACCTCTCTTTCCCGTTCGATTCTCTACTTAACGGTCCGAAACACCCAAAAAGGAAAAACAAATACTTTACAGCCCATGGGACTTCAGAACCTCATGGTAGACTCTGTCACTTCTCCTTGACATCTTATCATCCGGATTGAACTACGTCCGTCCTTCATCAGATCATTTTAATATCGATTCTTTTGGGCCCTTCTGGTCTCATTGCCATCGCTCTAGATTTTCATATCTCGCTTCTGTATGCTCAGATGGGAAAGACCATTTCAGCTTGATGTCGACATGAGCGACGATGATGATATCTCGATTACGTCAACTGCACCCAGTGAGCAGGAGTCTGAGTATGAAGTGGAAACTATCTTGGCTGAGCTTGAATTTGACGATGGCATCAAATATTTGGTGAAGTGGGCCAATTACCCTATTGAAAGATGCACATGGGAACCCCCCGAATCCTTTTGCAATGAACAGACTTTGGTCGACTGGGATAAGAAGAAAAAGGCAATTGCAGAAGGGAAGCGTCCGGCATTCGATCTTGTCAGGTTTGAAAATCATCTAGCTGCCCTTGAGAGGGCAAAACATGACAGGAAGCAAAGAAGAGCCGCAAAGAGGAGACGTCTGGGGCTTGACGGAGCCCAGCAAAGTCGTCCTACTGCGGAGAGTCCTCCGAGTAATAACGTGCCTGACCCAAGAATTCCTGATGATATTGGCTCCAATGATATCGAAGTCGACAGATCAAAGGCTTCATCCGGACAAACTCCCCGAACGAATGGCAGCACAGGAAGTGCGCAAGAACAAACTCAGCAGCTTCCAAAAAGACCACCTCCACCAATCTTATTTGGAACTGCTCCGGCTCCCACGCGCCCGAAAAGGATGAACAGTTCTGAGACGCCAAAGCTTTTCAATTTGTCGACGAGATGGAAGTACGAGAAGGCGAAAGCTTATGAGCCACCTCCTGATATGAACAAGCTGCAACTCATTCGACCATCCGACTGGCCAGCCAGGACTGGGCTCGCGCCGACAAAGACAGGGCTGCACAGCGTCAGCTCACCTAGCGCAAAGAATGACGCCAGTACCGTTAGGCTCGGATCTCATAATGTGAGCTCACCCACGCAGGATGACTCAAGCTCGGCGAAGCTAGGTCCACATGATGTTAGCTCGCCAAAGCAGGGTGACTTGAGTAGCGTAAAGATTGGATCAAACAACGTTAATTCGTCGAAGCAATTCAATGCAAGTCTGGTCAAACTAAGCTCACATAATGTGAGCTCTCCTAAGTCGGTTACTTCGGGGAGACTGGGCACGCATAACGTCAGCGGGTCAAATGGAATCAATGACAGTGCATTGGATCCACAATCGCATGATGTCGGTTCGCCAATGGACCTTGATTCGGATAATGAGACTCAAGGCCAAATTGGCCAAACTCGGGAGAATCGGGGCCTGAGTTCACCGAAACGCGCACAGCATGGGTCATACAAGCCGAATGACAGCGTCCCAGACACATATAGACCAGCGTGCGGCGCGGATACGTGGAGACCAGAGCGTCCACTGCCAGATAGCTGGAGTGCAAGCCAACCTTCCGGTGACAGTGTGAGACCCAATACCAGCCCCCCAATCCATCGCCATGAACTCGAAGACTATCCGATACCAAAGCTTCCAACAAGGGAACCAAAACCGGGGGCCTACGTCGTCAAGAACGCCTACGTCGCCAAAAACCGCCAACAGTACTTCTGGAATCAGGGTGAGCTCCTTGTCTACCTTTATTACGGCCCCGAGAAGAAGGAAATCGGTTCGGCCAGGCTATGCGGTCTGAGTCCCGAGAGTCGAAGCAGGCTCATGTCTACCAAAAGGGGCAGCCGAATCAATATCTGGTTTCAACATACATGTAACCTGGAAGAGTATAATGTCCTATGCGGGAACACGGTAAGTCAACTTTTCCGACTTTTCTTCCCATTCGCTGCTCTAAAGCCTCTGTCAAACTTTGCTTCTTCTGCTTTGCGGTCTGGTTTTGTTTACTCCCATTAAAGCGCTTGTTGCTGACCGGGAGCAGAAAAACAATAAGAAGTACTCCGATGCTTGGATAGAAGGGTTCGATGATACAGAGCCGAACATCTACAGAATTGGGGAAGAACTTCGTCGCAATGAGCTTGTGGCCATATCATATCCAGCTCCAGACAGCAGGATGTCGAACGTGTTACTTGCCTATTCCCCGAAGTCGTCAGACTTTGCGTTTCTCAATGCAGATTCTTCCCATTTTAGGATCCCTGAGGACGTTTTCCTAAATGTCGCAGTCCGAAGCCACTTGCGAGGGTTTGACACCATCACTGCTTGGCGTGAAAGAAAACAGCTTCATGCTGAGTCGCACAAGCCAGTACCCCTCGCACTCATAAATGCCCCAGATGCTCCAAGCAGAACTCCCGCCACCGGAGCTGTGGCTACTCGGCCTCGTTCTGTGGGCGTTCCTAGTGTTTCAGCTCCGGAAGCCGTGAGACCTGTCAATGACATGTCCAACCTTCGCATTCAAATTCCGAGGGACAGCAAAGTCTTGCCACCAAAATCATTTGAGGCGTCAGACGTGACAAAACCGTCCGATGCAGCAAATGATTCAGGCTCAACAAACGCAACTAGTGTAACCCCAAAATTGTCAACTCAGCACTCTGGCGCAGACAATTTGCAAGCGGCACCCCAAAACACTCCGCGAGAATTAGAGCATGTGAATGTAGCTGTACAGGATCCCGCACAAGAAACCGGCGCACTATTATCAACATCGCAGGCTCCATCGTCAAAACCCAGAACTCCGCAACCAGCAACCGAGACCTCACCTATGAGCTCTGAGGCTCGAACAGCGCCGGAGGCAGGCCCTGAATTTCCTTCCCGCCTTAAACACAACGCGAGTATGGCTCAGTCTATTGCAGGTGATGTCAAATCGCCGTCGCAGCCGTCTGAGAATACTCTTGATCTAGATGCGGTCTTCAGTGAACAATTTGGCGTCACCTATGATCTCCTGGCGACCGTGAACGACGCTGAGAAACCCACGAAGGCCCAAGTATTTTACTTGATGTTTCCCGCCGGGTCCGAAGTAGTGCAGGAAGAGTACGAAGTTATGCACGAGTTTCTGAGAAGGCACAATGCTGTAACTTATTCAAACCGCCTTCCAGAAGATTGGGAGAGATTCGCACGCACAATACATAAGGGTGTCGTCTTGGTCAGTCAGGAAGCACCATTCACTCATAATCCAGAAGTGTCGCTGACTCAATGAAGGCTCATGAAAGCTTTATGAATTACCATGCCCTACCTTTCATCAGGGACCTGATCCATCGAAATGTCAGCTTCTGGAGTCTTTCTTTAAGAAAGCCACTAGAATACGCTGACCACCCCACGTATTTCCAACGCGTGTTCCCTCACGGTGGTGTCATCCTCATCACAGAAGACTTCATGCTTAGGGACCCAGACGCCACGCTCATCATCCTGGCGTGGCTAAAGGATTGGATAAAGCAGAAATTCCCAGGGAGTTGGAAGATCATGTTCCGTCCAAATATCCTGGACTGGCTCCTGAAGCAATCTGAATTGAAGGATCCATTCAGGCAGGGAATGTAAGTCCCTTATGTAGCCTTGTTGCTTTCTCCCTCCTAACCTGATAGCCCAGATGGTTGAGCATGTATGCTCTGATCCTTCAATTAAGCGGTCGTGTGGCAGGTTCAGAACGGACAGGTGGAAATATTCTCAGCGGCGCCAGCGGTGAGCACAACGAAGATCCTGTGATTTCACTCGACGCCATCCCACTCTATGGGTCGCGCACCGAAGATGATGATGCGAATATGCCGAAAGGCCTCACGCAGGAGCAAAGGAATACCGACCACCTTGGAGAATTCTTTGCCGGTTGGGCAATAGTCAACAACCACAGGTTCAGACGGTTTGTCATGCTCACGGCAGTGAAACCTCTACCGAGATGGGAAGCCTGGCAACATATTGAGATCAGATATGGCGCAAAAGATTTTATGAAGACCTTCAAGGTCGAGTACAAGACGTACTGGGACAAAGTGAAGCCTAGGCTAGGGAAACCAGGTCTGTCATCGGAGGCGAGATCCCAGAACCACAATCCTGCCTATACACCGCGGACGCCTGGAGCGAATGGTCCTTCAGCCGATGGGCTGGATATCTTAAGGGTCGGCGGGTTTTCTCACGGCCCTTCGAGGTTGAAATACCCTCAACCATACCAATGAACTGAGAGTGCTTTGCTTTTGCTCTATGCCTAGGAGGACTGGTTTCAAGATCTTGTTTTTATGCCCTTCGGTTCAAGGGGCGATTGTATCAGATACCCATGTAGTAGCAAGGTTTTACATCAACGGTCAACAGAATAATGGCCAGTGATCAGAAAGACAATGAGAAGAGGCAAGATCCGTATCCTTCGCTAGATTCCAGAGTTCCCCAAACGCCGTACGGACTTAGCATATATAACCCAATCGCTCGCTGCTTAAAGTTTACCTGATCAGATCCATGACTATGTAGGTATCGCGCGCCGGCATCGTATATATAATCAAATCTCGCTTAGATGACCGTAAGGTCTCACAGCATATCCAGCCTAAAATCCCGCTGCACGAGTCCGGTACTCTCGAAAATTGGCGATACTAGGTTGATTCTCAGACCCTTGGCCTTTTGTTTTCTTCTCTTTCTCGCTCTTCTCCCTCCGCATTTTCTCCTCCCACTTGCTCTCCTCGGCTGCAATCAAGGAATGAAAACGGCCGCCCTGGCCTCGGGAAAGGTATATCGGTCTCTCCTTACGATCTGCTACAGCTTCCGTAATGAGCACAAACTTGACGCTTGAACCAGGTGTCTCGAACATGGCATCGCTTAGAATATTTTCCATCTCCGTGCGGAGGGCGCGTGCCCCAGTCCCCATTGCGAAGGCATTGGCAGCGACCTTGTGCAGGGCTGGGGTCGTGAAGCGAAGCTCGATGCCCGAGAGGGAGAAGAGGGTGGTGTATTGCGCCAGTAATGAGTTTCGGGGTTCCGTTAGAATTCGGACAAGTAAGGGTTGTGAGAGGGCTGAGAGTGCAGCGGTGACCGGGATACGGCCGATCAATTCTGGAATGAAGCCGTAGTTCTGCAAATCTGTTGGGTTGAGGAGGTCCAGGGCATTGAAATAGGCTGGTTCGCCGTCTGGCGATGTGGGTGAAGCCGCTGTGAAGAATGGCAGGTGTTTTTTGTACAATGCTTCTTCTTCGGACCCTGGTAGGATGGGAACAGGCTGGTTGGATGTAGTGGCGAGCGGATCTCCGGGTCGATGAGTTGGACTCGACTGTGAGCGGACAGGTTGCCCGAATCCCATCGACCCGTGCGATATCCGGTCCATGATGACCTTCTGAAGTCCCACGAATGCGCCTGAGAATATAAACAGAATGTTATCCGTGCGCACGTTGTATATTTCCCCTTTCTGGGGGGCGTTGCCAGTAGGAGATTGCGAGAAAGGAGGGTTTCCCAAAGGGTTGTTTGATGGATATGAGCTCGGGGTACCACTTGTTCGGTGAGCATTTCTCTCCTGCTTCGCTTGAACTTGGACTGTTGTGCCCTCGATTATTTTAAGCAGTGCCTGCTGCACTCCTTCCCCACTGACATCTTTCCCATGACTGACTTTTGCGGCTGCTATTTTGTCCACTTCATCCAGCACGATAATCCCCCGCTCGGCTTGCTCCACGTCGTAGTTCGCAGCCGCGAGAAGTCGGTGAACACATACCTCGGCGTCCTCTCCGATATATCCTGCCTGCGTGAACGGCGTACAGTCAGATATGCTGAATGGCACCGAGAGAACTCTTGCAAGTGTCTTGGCCATCAGTGTCTTGCCCACGCCCGATGGTCCTAGTAAGAGGATGTTGGATTTCTCCAATTGAAGTGGAGACGAATCGCTAAGAAGTGCTTCGTCGGGATTGGACGCCGTTGACTTGGGACTGGTGGGTAAATGAACGGTGCGTTGCTGTCCCGGAAACTCGTCTTTTCAATGTTTAGCGTAGTTTGAGAAGGATATCAAGGGATATAACGCTTACCCTCTGCAGGATGATGCTCCAATGCTTCTCTCCGGGCTCGCCTTGCTAGCAACTCCGCGTTCTCTTCCTCCCTTCGTTGAAGCTCTTGCACTCGCTGGTAATGGTTGAATACAGCGACACTGAGAATCTTCTTTGCTCGATCTTGTCCAACCACAAACTGATCTAGATATTGTTTCAATGTCTTGGGTGTTATGCGAGGAGCCCCGAACGCCGGAGTAGACCCCAGAGGGCCAGCCGTTGGTAACCCAGCTTCATAGATGCCAGACCAAGGCTGGTTTGTAAAATCCGATCTATTAAACTCGGAGGATGTGGGAAAGGATTGAGCAGAAGATGTAAAACTGCGATTTGCCCGACAAGTCTGGCAGATAGCTACATGCCGATAACGGAGCAGGGAACTGCGATGTGCTCTTGAGGCACATTTAAGGCCATGAGCGCGAACGGGTAGTCGCAGCATCACCAGGCACCAGATTATCTAAAAAGATCTCAGGAAGAATTCCAAGGTAGATAAGTATATCGCAAGTTAAGTCTATGAGATCTGACGAAGCAGCGAGGATGACGCTGATAAGATGATGGGGATTGATAGCTTTCCCCGCAGCACGTGAGCGATATATCGGCCGACGGTATCCGACGGGCCGTCGCGCAGTGATCACTCTACCCAAGAAGACGGCTCCATGCAAGTCTGAAATGGCAGCACATATGAGTCCAAGAAGGAAAAGGAAAGATTCCTACACATGATTCGGCGGTTAAAGCGAAGGTGATGCCACATATTTTAAACCGTGTCAGAAGGAAAAGAACCCCAGTAGCCAGACGAATCATTTCTAATATTTTCAGAAGTATCCTCGACACTATCTTGTGCTGCCAATTTGTCATTGTGTGTAATGACTATTATGTTCAAGGTTGGCTAGAAATGCAGCGGACGCACTGATTCAAGGTCTAGCCAAATCCCAGGGGTCAGTCGAGTCTTGAGTCTTAAGAGTGAGGCTTCGGTGACTCAAGACTAAGAGACATCCCCCTGAGCTGCTTCTAATGTGGATATGAGCTTTATGAGCGCATCCCATGGAACCTGAGCTCCGCCCGCTTCGGCAAAGCAGCACTTCCACTGACTGGTGCGATGAAAAGGCGTCCTCGCACAGCTCGATCCCGGTCTTATAGGGCATGGATTCTATGACCGGAATAGGTCACAGTTTCGGGTGGAGGTCGATCGAGGTTTTCATCCGTACAGAACACGACAGGCGTAATTGGCCAAACACCCCTCCGTAGAATACCGACGTACTTAAAGTGCGCTCATGGCTTCGTCTTAAAAGCGGGCTGTTGCTCCATTGTCTGTGAGATAAAGTTTCGCAATGCTGCCCACCGATTCGAAGTGGAGCTGGGTTCATCTTGAGTCTCTGCGACGGGTTGCACATTCGTTTGAACGGTCGCCATCTGAGCCATGTTCTTCGCGAAGCGATCCCGTTCCACCTTCTCTAGCTTCTGTCTGCGTTTCATCGCACCTGGCTTATGCTGCAAAGTTTTCTGCTTGATGATGTTCACTTGACTGCTGGGATCATTCATTTCCGTTTCTGTTTCAGGCAAGGCATCCGCAAGCGACTCGAGATTGGCAACGAGCTTCTTTGATGCGCGACGCCGCTTAGGGGTCTTCTGGGAGCTCTTCTCAATCTTTGATACGAAGCTGGCATGTTTGATTATACGCTTATCTCTTTTTGTTGTTCGAAAGTCGTCTTCGAAATAAGCCGACTTTGTGGATGGAACGGCACCTTTTCCACCAGATGGCTTGTTGGTGGTGGTGGCTGACTTCTTGCTCGGGCGGATCGGAGCCTTGAGATAGCACACAGGTTAGATATACACACAAATTGGGGCAACAAGAGCCTTACCATGTTGAAAAGCAAGATAGATGTGTATTCAGAAGTATACAAGCAAACTATGGAAAAGTTGCTATGATTATCGTAGCTCGAATTCTTTTCTCCCTGCTAATCCTGTTGTGGACTAGTGTAGATAACCCCCATGTTCTCGATAAGCCCCTCATTCACCGCCCACATGATTACCTCAACAGTGCGTGATTTTCCCCCCTTTGGGTGAGACCTCAAGTGGACCCCAGTCTAGTAGTCCTGCTAAATCACCTCCGTCGTCCTTGGTGTGACCCTAACAGATAGTTAATCACTACTGGCTTAGCCAACCAACGAGACGTACGGCCACATAGATAGTAGGTACTTTCCATGCCGACCGGAAAATTGAACCTACCAACTCATGAAATTTCGATTTCCCTTAGCACCCTAGCCGCCGACTCGGAATCGGAACAGGAAGATCCACATTCACGGGTACCAAACCCGCCTTGTCCATTTCGGTGTTACATCAGAGGGCCACCGCAAGGTCTCTGATTGAAAGATTTGCCATTCGCCTTGCAGAACTCCGTGGATGCTGTCTTCAGTGCGCCTTTTATCTCGTCGGACCTGCTTTCCTGAGTCTCGTGCCACTGCCATCTTGCCTCGGTACCCGGCTTCTCAGTTCCTAACCACTCGAATCATAAGAAAAATTTCGCCTCTGTCGATTAGTTCGAGGGCTTTTAAACCGCTAGTTCTCAGTTCTGTTCGGTTCATGTCTGGTAGCAGTATCGGATCTACCTTCAACAATACGATCGAAGCATCCAAGATGGGCTCTCTATCACCGCACCCCCGGAAGCACAAGGTCGCCGTAATTGGCTCAGGGAACTGGTATGCTTATGATATGCTGGGTGCGGTTGAATGCGAAACGGGAAGCTGACTCCATTTCCTGAATAGGGGCACTGCTATCGCTAAGATTGTCGCCGAGAATACAGCCACCAACGACTCCATCTTCGAGAGAGATGTTCAAATGTGGGTATTCGAGGAGAAGGTTGAGATCCCCAAAAATTCCCGGCACTACGACCCATCTTCGCCCTTGTGCCAGGGACCCCAGAATTTGACCGAGATAATCAACAAGACACATGAAAATGTGAAGTACCTACCCGGAATTGCCCTTCCTGAGAACATCCACGCCAACCCATCTGTGGTAGATGCTGTGAAAGACAGCACCATCCTGATCTTCAATCTTCCTCACCAATTCATTAACAAAACCTGCGAACAAATCAAGGGCAAAATTTTACCCTATGCCCGTGGTATTTCCTGCATCAAGGGCGTCGACGTGACTGAGGAGGGCGTCAGTCTGTTTTCTGAAACTATTGGCAAGACCCTAGGAATCTACTGCGGAGCCCTTTCCGGTGCGAACATCGCCAATGAGGTTGCCCAGGAGAAGTGGTGCGAGTCGAGCATCGCTTATGACCCCCCACACCTGGATTCTAAGGCCCCGTCTCCGAATCGATCCCCCTCTGCATCCACTGTGGATGTAGTTCACTTTGAGCACAAGGATGTTTCTGGCCAGCTTTCGCAGGTTAAACTGCAGCCACTGCCGTCCGAATACCCTCCCGTTGACCACACCGTCCTGAAGACCCTCTTCCATCGCCCCTATTTCCACATTAGGGTAGTGAGTGACGTTGCAGGAGTCTCCCTGGGGGGTGCTCTGAAGAACGTTGTCGCTCTCGCTGCGGGATGGGTCGATGGCATGGGATGGGGCGACAACGCCAAAGCTGCAATCATGCGAGTCGGCCTTCTTGAAATGGTCAAGTTCGGCGAGAAATTCTTTGGTGCCACTGTCGACACGAGAACTTTCACCGAGGAGAGCGCAGGGGTTGCCGATTTGATCACAAGCTGCAGCGGTGGGCGTAATTTCCGCTGCGCCAAACTTAGCATTGAGAGGAAGCAGTCCATCGACAAAGTCGAGGAGACGGAGCTCAATGGCCAGAAGCTTCAGGGTACTTTGACCGCTGTTGAGGTGAACAAGTTTCTGAAGAAGCAAGGTCTTGAGGACGAATTTCCTTTGTTCACTGCAGTTTATCGTAAGAGCCCTTCGTGCTTTGTGCCGCTTTACTTGTTCGCAATTGCTAACCCGGTGGTAGGCATTCTTGAGGGCTCCATGTCTGTTGAGTCTATTCCATCTTATATTGAGCGGTAAATACCTAGGACCTGATGTCATGTCTTTTTCTTTTGTGCTCATGTTTTTCTTCCTTGTGACAGCAAACCGAGTTCAGTACCTAACGGAGTGGATCGGGTCAACGGTGGTGGCGCCAGTCAGGCTGTCATGGCCAGGTTATGATAGCCTGCTTTGGAGGCATGGGAAATAGTAATATCGTTTCCTTGGGGGGATTGTTTCATCTGGTAAATAATTTGTCACGGTCTAAATTCAGCGCATAGAACAGATGGAAGTTGAGCATAGAAAGCAGTACAGTTCAATTTTAGTCATGATCGATTCCACTTCTCTACTTTGAAACTGGAAATCTCTATCGATTGCTTTATATTACTATTATCATGACATAGAACTGCATAAACCCCTAGTTCATTAACAGTCTCAAACAAGTATCTAGAGGTGAGATCTGCGTCGAGGAGGTCCGTGGATCGAGTTGTTGCGTTCCAGGCCCTGTGGCTTGAATGTTTTTCCCCGCTGCCAGGGAATGGCTGGATGCATGATGTCACACGGCCCCCCGCGGGGCTTGGGTGACTTTCAGATTTCAGGCACATCCGTGGAATCGTTGATAAGCTGCACCCATCCTTTCTCCCCCAATTGACTTTCCACTTGTATCTCTTTCAATTTGCCCATTACTATTTATCTGTTTGCAGTGTTCCTCGGTGGCTTCTTTTTGAGTCATCAACCCAAGTCGGTACACCGACAACTCTTCGGAGGCCAACATCGGAGGCTACCCCACGGAGCGACAGTTCTGTTAGGGTATTCGGGATCAGGAAAAACGGTCTCGAAGTGACTGTCAGAAGTAATGGCCTCTCCGCAGCAGGTTTACCTGCTCCCTTTGAAAGATGATGGCTCTCCAGATGTGCCTGGGGGATACATATATCTGCCACCGCCCAGTGACCCTGCATATATATTACGTTTCGTGATTGAGGGCAGCAGTTCCATTTGCAGGGAGGGAACACTATGGGTGAACATTCCCGAGAGTGACAAGCCATTCGATCGCTCGGTATTTCGGAGCTTCAGGTCAGAAGAAGTCCCGAACTGAAAAGATGGCCGTCATATGCCTAATTGTGTTGCAGATTGGAGCCAGATTTCAACAAGAATATACAGATCGATATTCCTGTCACCTGCCCTGGATCCTTTTTGTTCTACACCACGTTCACACCCCTACCTCGCTTCTCTGTCGACCCTGTTCCGACCCCTAAACCAGCGAGAACACCTGATTACTACGTCGATGTCGCACCGAGGTTGACGCTTCGTGGTAAAGATTTGCCTCTCAATGCGCTCTCTATATTCTCGGTGTTGTCTAAATTCATGGGCAAATATCCCACGGATTGGGACAGACACTTGAATGGTATCAGCCAGCGCAACTACAACATGGTGCATTTTACACCGTTGATGAAGCGCGGAGCTTCAAATTCTCCGTATAGTATCTTTGACCAGTTGCAGTTCGATGACGGTGCTTTCCCCAACGGCGAGGCAGATGTCGCGCAAATGATCTCGAAAATGGAGAAGGAATACGGGCTTTTGTCATTGACCGATGTTGTGTGGAATCACACTGCTCATAATAGCAAGTGGCTCGAGGAGCATCCAGAGGCTGGTTATAGCGTTGAGACCGCACCATGGCTTGAGGCAGCTTTAGAATTGGACACCGCTCTATTGAAGTTCGGCCAGGACCTTGAGAAACTAGGTTTGCCGACTGAATTCACGACCGTAGATCACTTGTTGACTGTCATGACCGCACTACGAGAGAAGGTGATCAGTGGCATCCGTCTCTGGGAGTATTATGTCGTTGATGTCAAAGCCAACGCTGGGCATATCCTAGAAAACTGGAAAGCTACTGGGTTGAAAGACTCCGCGTCCGAGAAATATGAGGGAGTGGATATCGGCGGATTCAAAGATTGGCCTTTGAAGCAGCAGGCAGATCTCATACGCCAACACGCCATTCCTACGATCAAGCAGGTTTTGGGACGGTTCGGCAGAGCCGTTGACCCTGAATTCGGGTCTCTGATCCTGACTACTATGTTCGGGAAGTATGACTCTTCAAACTCCGATATTGCCTCGATTAAGACGGCACTGGCAACTATACTGGATGAAGTCAATCTGCCATTCTACGAGGAGTACAATGCAGACGTCTCTGAAATTATGAATCAGCTATTTAACCGAATCAAGTACATCAGGATTGACGATCATGGTCCGAAAGTTGGGCCTGTCACGGACGAAAGTCCTTTGATTGAAACTTACTTCACCAGGCTACCTCTTAATGATACCACAAAGAAGCATAGCCCCAAAGCACTAGCCCTTGTGAACAACGGCTGGATCTGGAATGCGGATGCTATGCGGGATAATGCTGGTCCTGATTCAAAAGCCTATTTGCGTCGTGAAGTCATTGTTTGGGGCGATTGTGTCAAGCTCAGATATGGCTCATCTCCCGAGGACAATCCTTTCCTTTG
Source organism: Aspergillus fumigatiaffinis (assembly GCA_012656285.1). Lineage (NCBI taxonomy): Eukaryota > Fungi > Ascomycota > Eurotiomycetes > Eurotiales > Aspergillaceae > Aspergillus > Aspergillus fumigatiaffinis. Next base: position 72,986 of record JAAAPX010000021.1, on the reverse strand, counting down.
GGACTATATGACCAAGTACACCCACCTCATGGCCAAATACTTCTCCGGCTTCCGGATCGATAACTGCCACTCAACGCCGCTGGCAGTTGCAGAATATCTGTTGGATGAGGCGCGTAAAGTCCGGCCAAACCTTACAGTCTTTGCTGAGCTCTTTACGGGGTCCGAAGAAGCGGACTACATCTTTGTTAAGCGGCTTGGTATAAATGCTCTGATTCGCGAGGCTATGCAAGCCTGGGGTACCGGCGAGCTAAGTCGGTTGGTCCATCGTCATGGCGGCCGTCCCATAGGCAGTTTCGATGTCGAGCTGCCGTCAGCGGGAAGCAGTCATGCGATTGCCTCCGCCGGGGTCAACCAGAACCAAGAAAAGATCTCTCATATTCGTCCCTGTCCTGTTCAAGCGCTTTTCATGGATTGTACACATGATAACGAAACACCAGCACAGAAACGTGATGCAAGAGACACATTACCCAATGCTGCTCTGGTTTCAATGTGCGCCTCTGCCGTTGGAAGCGTCATGGGCTATGACGAGATATATCCCAAACTTGTGGACCTTGTTCACGAAAAGCGGCTATACTTTTCGGAGTTCTCGGAATCGGCCGAGGTTCATCATGACTGTGAAAGCGGCGGAATTGGGGGTGTCAAGAAGCTGTTGAATGAACTTCACACGATGATGGGAGTGGAGGGATATGATGAAACGCATATCCACCATGACGGAGAATACATCACCGTTCACAGAGTGCATCCCAAAACGCGCAGAGGGATTTTCCTGATCGCTCACACTGCTTTCCCGGGGCATAGTACTAATGCGGTTCTTGCGCCCACTCATCTCGTTGGAACCCAGGCCAAGCACATCGGAACGTGGAACTTGGAAGTAGACTCGAGCGATAGCATGAGAGCAGAAATCCTAGCGGATAAGGATCACCTGCGAGGACTGCCTAGTCGGATTCGAAAATTCGAAGGCACAAAGGCCGAACAGCAAGGCGATGATACCATTATTTCAGTTCTCGGTACGTTCGCTCCGGGATCTATTGCACTCTTTGAGACGTCCATCGCCAAGGCTGAACATGCAGCGGGGCTGGAAAACCACATCACTGAGGGAGTAGATGAAGCTTTTGCAGAGCTTAGTCTGATCGATCTCAATTTTGTCCTTTACCGCTGTGAGGCGGAAGAAAGGGATTTGAGCGGAGGCCAGGACGGAGTCTACAACGTCCCCAACCATGGGCCGTTGGTCTATGCTGGGCTTCAGGGATGGTGGAGCATCTTGGAAGATATCATCAAGTACAACGCACTAGGTCATCCACTTTGTGATCATCTCCGTCATGGCCAGTGGGCTCTCGATTTCATCGTCGGGCGCATGGAAAAAGCGGCAAAGAGGGAAGGATACACTGCACTGGAGAAGCCTGCTAAATGGTTGCAAGAGAAGTTTCAGGCGGTCCGCGATTTACCAAGCTTTCTGTTACCCAGATACTTCGGTATCATTATCCAGGTGGCGTACAATGCTGCTTGGAAGCGTGGCATTCAGTTGCTGGGACCCGATGTACGACAGGGCCAGGAATTCATCCATCAACTGGGCATGGTCAGTGTGCAGGCAACTGGCATTGTGAAATCTGCATCTCTTTGGCCTACAAAGACCGTTCCCAGTCTTGCAGCTGGTCTTCCCCACTTTGCAGTGGATTGGGCGAGATGCTGGGGCCGTGACATCTTCATATCCCTTCGAGGCCTCTTTCTTTGCACCAGCCGTTTTGATGACGCCAAGGAGCATATTCTAGCATTTGCTAGTGTGCTCAAACACGGCATGATCCCGAACCTCCTAAGTAGTGGCAAGCTACCCCGGTACAATTCTCGAGACTCCGTGTGGTTCTTCCTCCAGGCCATTCAGGACTACACAAAGATGGCACCCAACGGCATTGAAATTTTGCAAGAGAAGGTTGCCAGACGCTTTTTGCCTTATGACGATACCTGGTTTGCGTATGACGACCCTAGGGCATATTCAAAGCATTCGACTATCTCGGAGGTCATTCAAGAAGTCTTTCAGCGACACGCGCAGGGTTTGTCATTCCGTGAACACAACGCCGGGCCCGATCTCGACATGCAAATGAAGCCGGAAGGCTTCCAGATCGATATCAAAGTCGACTGGGAGACGGGAATAATCTTTGGCGGTAGTCAACACAACTGCGGTACGTGGCAAGACAAGATGGGAGAAAGCGGGAAGGCGGGCAATAAGGGCGTGCCTGGTACACCTCGCGATGGTGCCGCAATCGAGATCACCGGGCTGCTTTATAGCGCTTTGACTTGGGTTGCCAGCTTGCATGAGCGCGGGCTCTACCCACACGACAAGGTTGACATTGCGGACGGGAAGTCAATCACTTTCAAGGAATGGGCGGCGAAGATCAAGCAGAACTTCGAACGCTGCTATTACGTCCCAAAAAATCCCGAGGAAGATGGTCAGTACGATGTTGACCCCAGCATTGTCAATCGCCGGGGTATTTATAAGGATCTTTACAAATCCGGCAAGCCGTATGAAGACTATCAGCTCCGCGCCAATTTCCCCATTGCCATGGCCGTGTCCCCAGACCTTTTCACACCTTCTAAAGCATTGGGCGCTCTAGCTCTCGCAGACTCGGTCATTGTCGGCCCCATCGGTGTCGCTACTCTAGATCCATCTGATCTCAACTATAACCCCAATTACAACAACTCGGAAGACTCGGACAATTTCGCGACCGCCAAGGGTAGGAACTACCACCAGGGACCCGAATGGGTCTGGCAGCGGGGATTTTTCCTTCGTGCTTTCCTGCACTTTGACCTTGAGCGCCGGAAAACAGCAGAGGAACGGACCGAGGCGTATCAACAAGTGACTCGACGCCTAGAGGGTTGCAAGCGCGCCCTGAGAGAGAGTCCATGGAAGGGCCTCACAGAGCTTACAAACAAGAATGGAGCTCACTGTGCAGACTCTGTAAGACGTTTACCCTACCTCCTGCAATTTCAATACATGAAAGCTAATACAATTCTGCTATAGTCTCCCACTCAGTCATGGTCGGCAGGATGCTTACTTGACCTATATTATGACGCCTCCAGACATTCTTGAGACATTTTGTGAGGGAAGCTTCGACATTTATGATAGTTGAAGAGAATTGGATATAACATTTGCATATTAGAAGTAGACCAAAGTTATGATACTATACTCTGTTTATAAGAGTCTCAATTCTAAGCATTTCCCTCAGTGCATGAAAGTTGTGCATTACTTATGTGCATACCTTAGTACTTGCATGTTTAGTTACAGACACCATCTGCTGACTAAGTAGTCTGCACAACTCATCATCCCCACTAGTACAACTTTGGCGATGGCTTTGTTTGAGCTTAGACTTAGAGAAAGAAGCCCAACACGGTCCGAATTCTCAAAGATCCTCGACACAGCAGCTAAGACAAAGGCGACTACTCCTCAGTATTTCTTGGCCTGCATTGATTCTCTGCAGAGCAATTGCGTCCCTAGCGATACCGGAACATCGTGTTGTATACGAAACTCCACCCCTGACGTCAGCTTCTTTTTGCCCGAACCACTTTACGCTGGGACACAACCGCGTGCCGTATGTATACGTGAACGCCACGATCGACACATAAAATTCAGCACACGCTTGGTGCATTTTGAGAGCCATGTCTCTCACAGAGTCCGCTGTGACGGCTCTAGGCGCGGTCGCGGCAGCAGCAGCTGTTGAGAACGGGGACCAGGGGCGGAAATGGACAGATCAGACAAAGAACCAGCGGGATACATACACGCAGCTTGTTATAAGTCTGGTGCTAGGCTTCATCGCGTTCATGTCATTTTGTGTATGTTAAATTGTTCCTTGCGTCCAAATTATTTTCTAACAGAGCATTGCGAACAGATCTTACGGCCGAAGTGGAGGGAGCTGTATGCTGCGCGGAGACGACAGCGCTGCGCTGCTTCTTACTTACCCGAACTCCCTGACACCTTCTTTGGCTGGATGCCGGTTCTGTTTCGGATAACGGACGAACAAGTACTCAATTCTGCGGGGCTAGATGCTTTCGTCGTAAGTGCGCTACTGGCTTTGAGTACATGTGTTTATGGCTAACGGAGGACCGCCGGGATAGTTCCTCTCGTTCTTCAAATTCGCCATCCGGTTCCTTAGTGTTGTCTTCGTGTTCGCTGTCATTATTATCGGCCCAGTTCATTTCAAGTACACCGGCAAATATGGGATGCCGGATTGGGATCATGACGATGGCGATGACGGGAAGGACGGAAAAAAGAAGTTGATATCGGACCCGAACTATTTGTGGATGTATGTGGTCTTCACGTATGTCTTCAGCGGCCTGGCGATATACATGCTTCTTCAGGAGACAGACAAGATCATCAGCATCCGACAAAACTACCTTGGCAGTCAGACCAGTACAACGGATCGCACTATCCGTCTCTCAGGCATACCCGAGGAGTTGGCATCTGAAGAGAAGATCAAGGAATTTATGGAAGGGTTGCGAGTTGGAAACGTGGAGAGTGTCACTTTGTGCCGCGACTGGCGCGAGCTTGATCATCTGATCGATGAACGCTTAAAGGTTTTGCGAAATTTAGAATGGGCCTGGACTAAACATTTGGGGTATAAACGACCGAAACACTCCGAGAACTCGATTTCTTTGACGCGCCAGCAACCTCGAGGTTCCAGTCTGTTGTTGGATGGAGATAGCGAGCAGACGCAGCTTCTTTCGGAAAGTGGGAGGGCCCATATCTCTGAGCATGTCCAGAAGCGACCAACAATCCGACTTCGGTACGGGCCGCTGAAGTTGAGGTACAGGAACGTCGACGCGATCGATTACTACGAGGAGAAACTTCGAAGGATAGACGAGAAGATCCAGGCTGCTCGTGAAAAGGAATACCCGCCCACGGAAATGGCTTTCGTGACAATGGAATCTATCGCTTCATCGCAGATGGTCGTTCAAGCGATTCTTGACCCGCATCCCATGCAATTGTTCGCAAGGCTGGCACCAGCCCCAGCGGACGTTGTGTGGAAGAACACCTATCTTTCTCGCCCCAGACGGATGATGCAGTCATGGTTCGTTACAGGGGTCATCAGTTTTCTGACTGTTTTCTGGTCGGTGCTTTTGATTCCTGTCGCTTATCTGCTGGAACTCGAGACATTGAATAAGGTGTTTCCTCAGCTTGCTGAGGCCCTGGCTCGAAACCCTATTTTGAGTTCGCTGGTGCAGACAGGTCTTCCAACCTTGGTCCTCTCGCTGTTGACTGTTGCGGTTCCTTACCTATACAATTGTATGTTGACTCTTTCCTTAGCCGTTGAGTACTTGATTAACTGACCATATTACAGGGCTCTCGAACCAGCAGGGTATGGTATCGCGGGGCGATATCGAGCTCTCTGTCATATCGAAGAACTTCTTCTTCTCATTCTTCAACCTCTTCCTAATTTTCACTGTTTTCGGTACGGCGACAACATTCTACCAGTTTTGGGAAACCCTTCGAGACGCTTTCAAGGATGCAACCGCCATCGCATTTGCTTTAGCCAGGTCTCTTGAGTCTTTCGCACCTTTTTACATCAACTTAATCATTCTACAAGGTCTGGGGCTATTTCCCTTCCGACTCCTGGAGTTCGGAAGCGTTGCATTATATCCCTTCTTCTTCCTCAGTGCCAGAACACCACGCGATTATGCTGAGCTGCAAACGCCCCCGACGTTCAGCTATGGGTACTCCATTCCGCAGACAATCCTCATTTTGATTATTTGCGTGGTGTATAGTGTTTTCCCGAGCTCTTGGCTGATCTGTCTTTTCGGGCTGGTCTACTTTACTATCGGCAAATTCATTTACAAATACCAGCTACTGTACGCTATGGATCACCAGCAACACTCTACCGGACGAGCTTGGCCGATAATCTGCAGTCGAGTATTTTTGGGCTTGATTGTCTTCCAGCTGGCCGTTATCGGCGTACTCGCTCTGCGCAGAGCGATAACTCGGTCGTTGCTGCTCGTACCCCTTCTTGGGGCGACTCTCTGGTTCAGCTACTTTTTTGCGCAGCACTACGAACCCCTGATGAAGTTCATTGCATTGAAGAGCATCGACCGTAACCGTCCTGGGGGGGGTGATATCTCGCCTTCCCCGTCGTCAACCTTTTCGCCTCCTTCTGGGCTTGAACGTGACGCTCTTCCTATACAGATCGACGGCCAACAGCTCGGCCTGAGATTGAAGAAGTATGTCAATCCGAGTCTCATTCTACCTCTGGATGATGCGTGGCTCCCAGGACAATCCACAGCTCGCGGATATCAGGGGGTTTTTGACGCGCATGAGACACGTAACGGCAATGGTTCCGCGGTCTAAATCCAGATGTCCAGCCTTTGGGCTCCACTAGGTTTTCATCGACTCATCTAAGCAGCCAAACTGCCCAGCTTCTTTTCTTTTCTTGCACTTATAGATGCCATACCATATGTAATGTTCACCTTACTGACCCACCTCTTTCCTGATTTCGTTGCAACCTTCATGAATTCATGATGAATGACCGCGATACCTTTCTGTGAGATTATGGACGCTCTAATGATTTCTGGTGGCTCTTTGGATTTCACTCTTTATGCAAGTCCCATGCTTTAATATTGCTTTTCCTGTTTTTCAATCCAGTTGTTCTGACTGCAGCGATTCACTCTTTGCGCACACTATCTAGACAACTGTACTGTACTAGTCATTGTTCGTTCATGTTGACCACATGCTCCTGTCACCTACTCTAATCTTTACATATATGATGGTTCTTAGACAATTCACTTCAGGCCCATCACGCTGTCTGTTACTCTTTTATCAGAAGTTTCCAGAATAGCCATTTAGACTAGATGTAACATTACCATCCGAACCCATGTCAAGAGCTAGGTATGCAATGTAAAGGCTTGTAGGAGGGTTCTACACTGCCACATGTAGCTACGGTAGAATATCTTTGAATACACCCTCGGAGATGCACTCACTTTGGGTTTGACGCTCCGTCCGGGCACCCACAGGTATAGCGCCGTGAGACATGGCTTCTGGCTATCTTAAGGAGGATTTTAGGCAATGCAGATAGTATTCCTTGGGCTTCTACTAGTGGAATCTTCCATTGAGCGAAGGTACCTTCCCGCACAGGAGTAAATAGTTAAGAATAGGATGGCTCGAGTCTTCCGAAGTCGTTATGCATAAGCAATGAGGAGGTAGCCTAGACACCAGTATGTTCAGGCGATATTCCGGTATTAGCCGCGGACCTACATACGTTAGATAGCTAAGTATATATCGTCTAGACTGTGAGGGCCGAGATAAGCGAGGAGAGCATAGTTTAGTTTGATAATGCAAAAGAACGTAGCTAATGGCTTCTGCACGGCTGGATGACTGAATTGAGTTTCAGTCTCTACGGAGTCTTGTACCTATCATGGCCGATGTTGTATACCATAGATAGACGCAATGCTTGAAGCCCCAGGCCCGGCATTGAGGGAGAGCACGTGGACAAGTCGCATGGGATTCCGGAACCATCGCTGCAGCATGCACAATATCGGACCATCATAGCAGCAATATTGTTTCCGACCTCCTGCTGATAAGTGTGAGTGTGATATGGGAATATAATGACTCGGTTCTAGAATATGCCAAATGTGATCAAGTGATCAACAATGGCCCCGGGTCTCGGGATAGTGTCTAGACGAACTCGTTCTGGACCATTGTTGTCTTGACGTCGACAAGCCTCATACCTTCCCGATGCGCATGCGTCCATCCGACTCTATGCTGCGTGATCCTCGGCTAATTCTCGCAGTTTGATCGCACGCTGGGATGGTCAGGCATCGATTTGCCATCTCGAGATTGATTCGTGGCCCCTGAACCAGTTATTGGCTCGTCGGAAGCATACCAGCAAATCATCGCCGTTGCCGACCCATCCAAGATGGTATGGGGTACTTTCCGTCAATTATTTTTGCCGGTCAGGTAAGCTGATTAGATGAGATTGCATGAATTGAATTAAGATGCGTGCAGGTACGGCGATGCGGATTACTGGTGAGTGATGAACTAAGTTGACCTATTTTGCCTTCTAGGCGACCCGCCCAGGAATCGTCCTAGCCTTCCTGTTGGCCTTCCCGTCTATCTGAGTTTTGACGTTTCCCGAGTGCGGTACTGGATTCGCCCCAGAGAGCTCTTCCATGATTCATCCAACGCTTTCCTGGGATGAGCGATACCACCCCAAGTCCATGACCCGATTACGCAGAATTATAGTTCCCGTTCTCGCCTTGGATGGTAATCATGGACTGACTGGCTCCACTATCCGGTTATCTCACACTCGGTACTCCACTTCTCCAGCATTTCAAACAAGGTTGGCTCTCTACTATGATGACTTATCTAGACACGCAATAAAAAGTCCATTGCGTGTTGGTGTTCTGGAGGCCTGGCGCCGACGTCAGAATGGTTCCCTCGGGAAATATTTATGCCCATCCATGGTCCTCGGAGGCGAACAATAGGAATCTTGTCTAGCGCGTTTATGCAGATATTTTGGATTTGCCTCTTATACTCAGCTCTTATCTGAATTGCTTCTGCTCGACAACCAGCCTGTTCGGTTCGCAATTGTATATAGCGTTGGCCTGCCTATTCAAGTTCCACAGGTCTTCAGTTGCGTTAACAACTTCGACCTGTCGCCACCTGCTGGAAGGTCAACGCTTGCTGAGCATTTTGAGATAGGGGGGTTGTGGCAAGTTAACCTAGGTGGAAAGGGTACCGAGCTTCCTACGTCCAGCCTTTTATGAAGCGGCCCTTTTGCATTCGTAGGGCACTTGTATGATTGCCTCTCGGATGCGACAGCTGTGAAGCCTCGCTTGACGCTCGATTCTTAACAACTGATATCAGCAATTGTATTGCGATCAACCAAAGCTCTGCCGACGACTCCAAGCCCGGAGTCGTTAGAAGTCAGTCCGGGGCTCCAGCACGACAGCGCATTAATCGCAGGCCCCCTGCTCTGATCAGAATCAGAAGGATTGGTCTCTCACACGCCTCCAAGCTACCTGATCTAGGGCAAAAATGGCGCCAACAATGCTCTCCCGACCTGCAGCAAACATTACGCCGCCAGAGATTCTGCTGCAAATCTTTTATTTGCTTAATCCGCGAGATTTCGACAATGCTCGGCGAACGTGTTCTCAATGGATGCGTGCCAGTCTCGATAAGAACTTGCTGGAGAGCATGCTGAAGCGGGCAGGATGGTGGGATGCCTGGAAACAGGACTGCCACAATTACCCCGTTGATCCTTCTGCAAGCGAGCAGAGTCTGGTGTGGAGAATGAGCAGGAGATTTGCCACTGAATGTATCTTGTCTGGTCGCAAGTCTAATGTGGAAAGAGCTGGCTTTTTAACAACAGGGGTCGCGGATTTCTCTCGACTTTCTCAGGGACAGTCTCTCGTGAAATACCGGCTTTCTGCACCCCATGCAGTTGCTGGCAGTGTCATGAACCCTGATTCGAGGCCTCTGGCCACGTCGAGATTCCATGTCAGCAAGTGTGCCAACTATCTACTCGTTACATCCGGCCGCATGATATACGTGTATCATCTACTCCCGCGGAAATCTGGAAGCGTTGTGTCTACAACAATGGACGTCTTGACAGATTTGGATATTGCTCCAGTTACCAGCATCATCTGTCCTGTCGAGGTAATATCAGCTAGTATCGACACCAGTACTCCGAAGATCGTGATTGCGGCATTACTACGTGACCGTCTGGGATTTATTTGTGACTTGAATGCATCGGATGAGCGTTCCTCTACGCGACCAGTAGCGAGACCAGAAGTTATGCAGACTTTGGATCCGTCATTTATCCACTATTTCCGCGATATCTGCTCCCCAGAAGATGCTCCCCGGAGCGTCTCGATCTGTCCGGGCCGTCGATGCGTTGCTTTTGGCTCCGGTGCTGGCATCGAGCTGCATTGGGTTGACGAGAAGACAAAAGAGAACCAGAGAAAGCGGTTTCCCATGTCGCAACCATCGGAAATACTCCACTTCCTTCCCTATCGGCCGGAAACACCCATGGAAATGCGGCTCATCTCATCACTGGCTGGACCAGGGATGCCAGGTTGCGAGTGCCACAAAGTGTCGTACGGGGAAAGGCGTGCCCCTTGTCAGTTTCACCTTCTGACTGACGTACAATCCCTTACTCGATGGACCCCTTCAAACAACAACAGTCTGAGTGTCGTGAGGGCAACCCATTGTCACCATTATCGAGCTATCCCCATCAATGATGGATTGCATATCCTGTTCATTGAGCCCCGCACAGGTCTACTCTGTATCGGCTCTGACGCGCCTATCGGTGGACCGACAAGCTTAACACAGGCACTTGTCTGTGTGCCACCGTTTGAGAAGGATTCCTTGAATGTTTCTAAGGATGATCTTCCTCCTACAGTCTTCGCTTCAGGATGGAATCTGGACTGGGGACTGCGCGTGGTCGCTGCGTATGGCGATAGGATCGTACTATATTCGGTACCGGTAGATGTGTACAATGTCATCCGGAAAGAGCGCGAGAGACAAGGTGACGGTGTCATGGGAGACAGTGATCTAGCAAGGGACTTTTTCCTCGACAATTCGCGGTCAGCAAAGCGACGGGACAGTCTTGTGCAAGACCAGAGCGGCGACTGGGAGTTCCTTCTCAGTGTCAGCTGGCGACCAACAGTGATGATGTGGCCGTTCAAGATCTATGGCAAGGAGATTGCACGTATGGAAAACGTGGTTGAACTGGCTCTTCAGTCTGCCTCTGGAGGTGCCCGAGTCTGGGCCTTTGGTGCTAACGGTGAAACAAACATCATCGATATCGACACCTTCAGCTCGAGTAATCAACCGAGTTCCAGCATTCCTTGCAAGTCATTAACTATTGATGCTGATGGCAATATCGCCTCGGCTGAATGGGTGGGCAGGACTGACTCCGGGTTGTTAACTCCAGAATCCTCGCGCAAGCGCAAATCATCTGATTCTCGGGAGGACTTTGGTGGTCAGCAGTCTGCCATTTGTCGGTTACCACGGTTCTTACATGAGGGATACGTTTCTACGAACAATGTTCTACCCCCACCGTTTCCTGGCCCTGCTGCACGCCGCCCATCCTTTGCTGCGTGCATCGTGGATTTCAAGATCCCTGAGTTGGGCCAGCGTGAAGGTACCTGGGTGGACGGTGCTTGTGCTTAAGAAGTTGGCATAGAAGAGCGTTCAGTGATGGATTGATTTTGTTTTTTGTGGAAACAACATAGCGCGGCGCATGCATTTGGTCTATGATCTATACCCGTCTATAACTCGACTACGTTCTCAAAGTCTGCATTACTTTTAATTATTCATAAGGACGTTAATAGCAAGCCTCTCTCGAAACTCAAACAACAAAATGCTCCTAGAGTTCCTCTCGATCTAAGTCATCCCTGCTTCTCTTTCCGCTTTCCTTGCCCTGTAAAGTAGATCCTATGACAATGTGGTGCAATATGTTTAATAATCTCAGGCCTGGAGGTTGCTGCGTCGGCATCCTCCCTGATGCCAATCAGGTGGCGGGCTATAATCGGCATCCGAATGGAGGGAAGCGATTTGATCGGAGGCCGAAGTTTTCCAAACCGATCCAATGGGCCATGAAAGAGAGGACGGCCTTGCATGCGCTGGTCCCAATGTCCTTTTGACTACTACAGCATGGAGACCCGGTTGCATGAGGATGCTGGCTTTCCTGATATTCAGCGGATAGCTCCAGTCGATCCTCAATATTGGGCTTGGATGTTCATTTTGTACAGATGACCTCTGTGAAGTGATAGCAGTGATAGTGGATAGAAAGTCAAGAGCAATGTCATTCCTCTACTCTAACCAGTAGAGGATTTGAAGGTGAATGACCACAGGAGCCTCTGTGGACTAATGCACGCTATCAAGTTTTGAATGGAAGGTAGCCGAGACCGGAAGCAGAAGCTCTCTTGAGGTAGCTAGCGTTCATCGTATTTCAGAAGGGACAACGAAAAAGGCCTTATAGCGCCAATTGAATTAAATATCTGAAGTATGTAAACCCGAAAGAGACTTTGTGGACAACGCTATTTTCATCGAGCATCGCCCGCATCGATATATCTAATGCTTTTGTTGAATGGGCCAATGAGGGCCAATGAAGGAAAAAAAAAAAAAAAAAAAAAAAAAAAAAAAAAAAAAAAAAAAAGGCAGATGGTCATAAATTTAGTGAGAAGCGCCGTTGAGAGCGAGCTTTTCTCTCCGGGTACGCACGGCCTGTGCGAGGGTTTCGAGGACAGCTTCCGAGTCCTCCCAATTGATGCAAGCATCTGTGATACTGACGCCGTACTTGAGACCAGCCTTTCCCTCGGGAGGAACCTTTTGGTTACCTAAATTGCGAGTTAGTTGACTGAAGTTCAAGTCTCACACTATGTGAACGGCAGCTTACCCTCGTTGATATTGCTTTCGATCATGACACCCATAATGGCGGTCTCTCCCGCGGCAATCTGCTCGGCCAAAACGGCAGCCACCTTGGGCTGATTCTTGTGGTTCTTCTGCGAGTTGCCATGGCTGCAGTCGACCATGAGACGAGGAGGCAGACCTTGAGAGGACAACTTAGCCTTGGCTTCGGCGATGCTCTGAGCGTCGTAGTTGGGGCCCTTCTTTCCACCACGGAGGATGACGAAGCAGTCGGGATTGCCCACGGTGCCAACAATGGCGGCAACACCAGGCTTTGTGACAGAAAGGAAGTGGTGAGGGTGCTTGACAGAGCCAATGGCGTCCACGGCAACGTCTAACGAGCCATCGGTACCGTTCTTGAAGCCGACGGGGAAAGAAAGACCGGAGGCCAATTCACGGTGGACCTGCGACTCGGTTGTCCGCGCGCCAACCGCACCGACGGAGAGACAATCGGCAAGGAACTGAGGAGAAATGGTATCTAGCATCTCACTGGCGATGGGCATGCCCTTGTTGGTCAAATCGACAAAGAGCTGGCGCGAGGTGCGCAGACCCTTGTTGATCTTGAAGCTGTTGTCGATATCGGGATCGTTGATGAGACCCTTCCATCCAACTGTTGTGCGGGGCTTCTCGAGGTAGGCGCGCATCACAATCAGCAATTCGTCATTGTATTTCTCTTTCATTTTCAGAAGTCGATCGCAGTACTCGAGCGCCATGTCGGGGTCGTGAATCGAGCATGGCCCGATAACGACCAGCAAACGCTGCTTGTCGGTATCTGTGCCATGGACAATCGAAACAGCCTCTCGGCGAGCTTGCAGTACTGTTTGTCTGGACTTATCTGTCATGGCGATTTCATGTTGCAGGAGATTAGGAGGTGTGAGGGGGTTGTATCCTCGAACTATTCATTTGCAAGAAAGCTCGTCAATGAAGATCATCATGAAGATTGGAGAAAAAAGGAACATACTCCGCGAATCTTCGAGGTGGTCATTGTTCCCTACGTTAGGATTTTCGATGAAGAACTATAAAGCTTGAATGAGCTTCCTCGTTACATAGGAGACAACAAGCTTGGTTGGGACTTCGACTCACAGACATGGCGGGCGGCGGGGTAAAGTAAGCGTCTCACACTGATAATGATAATGGTGAGTAAGAGAGGGGTAAAGGGAAAGGGATAGAGGGATGGAGCAGTCCGGGTCGACCGTAGGTTATTTGAGACGTGAATTGAAAGAAACAGAGCCCGCCTCAATTTTTGAAGACCAGCTTAATCCCCGAATTTCACTATGACTCAAAAAATTTCACGTCTTTTGGTGCCCTTCCTTGCTTGTCCTGCTGCGACTTCGGCCACCGATCGCCCCATGCACGTGACTTCGGTGAGTCAAGTGATGACTGCGCTATTGGACATATGGTGCATTCTTCTCTTTCACGTTCGCTGCCTCTGGTAGGTAGTTGGATACAAGTCAAGGACGACCTTTCAAGTAGTCCGTACTGTACATCACATATCTGTCTTTCTGCAATCCCATGTCACACAGAACACCGCTAATATACGTAGCACATGGTGCCAAGAGGATTGTTGACCCGAACCATCGACGTCCACTACAGTCAATGATATGACCCTACCATCGCTCTGATCCAAGCCTGGTCCCTGCGAGGTTGCCATCATTATGCAAGCTGCGTGTGCAATTGATCATGAGTCCTTTAGAACCTTTTTCAACGTTAGACCATCAATCTTCCTCACTGAGATCCTTCAGTAAACGCTGCTCATGTTCCTGAAGTCGATGGATCAACTCCTGACAAAGAGCTGAGTGATGGCTTTTGATCGCTTTCATATGCTGTTTACATAGCTTGATCCGCTCTTCCTGCCTTTTGACAAGTTGGTCTAGCACTCGGTTGTATTGCTGGCGGTATGAGTTCAGGAATGTGTTGATGGCCGCCCTTTCCTTGTCAAGTCCGTGCAGTAGGTGCTTTGCGCTGCATTAGCAATAACACAGTCGTCATGCATTGTGTACGGCATGGAGTTACCTCGTTTGTAATCAGTAGCATATCGCGGGCGCTCTGATGCAGTGACTGCAATGATGATGCTAAGTCAGCCTGACCAGGCAACTCCTCGCTACTTGGACTCGTTTCAGTTGGATCACAGCTGGAATCAATGAAGCACCCTTCTTCCTTGGATGAAAGCTGCGTCACTCCATCGCCTTCTGCATTTGACCTGTCCAACCTTCTTGGGGACTTTTTGGGTGACTTCGATGAAAAGCGCATCGTAAACTCCTTTCCTGATGCGGTTACGAGTTTTGACACGATCAAGCCTTCTCTGCAACCAGTCACAGGATTTTCAGAAACTCCCTCGTGGGTTGCTGTTTCGCAGTTTCTGGGAACATATTTGTCGCGATGAGCATCCATCTTTGTACGAAATGAAGAGACCTCAGGTGTCTCAAGGGGAATTTCTTCTGGTTGATCATCAAAATCCGCTTCGTATCCAGATTCACTAAATTCTTGTGAAATCAAATTCATTCCTGCCCGCATCAGTCGTCCTGATCCTTGCGTAAAGTCGAGGTTTGCGTGGGTAGAGCATTGGGATCCAGCAATGTGTCGTGAGACCAGCCGGGGACTCCCATTGTTGTCAACTATGGTCTTCCTGGGAGTCAGCCTCGGAATGGTCTTAACACGAGAGAGTATCTTCGGGCTGCCTGAATCTGACGGATCTCCCTCTTCGGGTTTCTGTCTCTGGCGGATCAACTTGAGACTGTGATAACCAGACGTGACCCTTTCCCTTTCTCCAGTCGAAATCTGCGCTCTGCCATTTCCGAGGTCTGCCTTCTTCAAAGCATATAAGCCAGGCTCGCTTTTCCCTAGACCACAAATTTCCTGGGATTGGCATTCAATCTCATCCGCCTGGTTTTCTCTTTCACTGCTGGCCACCGTTGAGAGCTTTGTCTGTGCTTTCTTCTTCCGCGATGCATTGTCTTTCTCTGTCTGGGCAGCCCTCCTTTTCCTGCTTGTTAGCCTCGTTGATGAAATCTGCTGTATACTGCCAGGATGTTCCTGGCTAGTCTGTTCCTCCGCTACTGCTCGCTCGGCATCTGAAGAGAGATGTGTCGTTCGGTTCATCCGAGACACTATGGCCTCCTGGGGCTGTACCTTGATCGCAAGCGTTTCGGAATCTTCATGCTGTAATGCTGAAGCGCTCATTGCGTGGCTTTTATCGTCTTTGTCTACTGAGCCAGTGACTCCGTCAGGGATAGCGGATTCATCCTCCTTTTCCTCTCCCTGGAGGTAAAAAGTGTAACCATGATGAAAGGCGGAAGCCAACTTCTCACCCACGACTGTTCCTCTACCTCCAAGCTCACACTCTTTGAAGCCAGGATAAGAAATGATATGAGTCTCTTCACGGTCCGAACTTGGCTTCTGAGTATGCGGATTGGACGTTTGGCTTGCATGTTGATCGCCTGTGGCCCTGAACGACTCGAAAATGAGTGGGCAGCCTATCTCCTGTGCCTGGTCCATCAGGAATGCAATACTTTGCTCGACACCTGATACCTCCGTGACTGCAACCAGTGCAGCCTCCGGTGCTTCGTCGGTAAGACTTTCAAGCTGTCGGGGAGGGCCGCCTTCAACACTGTTATTCTTAGACGCTCTATCGGCCTTGGTGCGGCTTCCTTTCGAAGTTTCGCTCTTAGCGTTCACCTTAGACATGTGGGTTACATCTACCGTACCTTCCAGTTTTGATTCTTGGGCCAAATTACTTTCTTCAATCTCATGCTGGCCCTTTCTGTTTTCCAGACCCGCCTTTCTGAGGCTCTTTCTGCGCTTGCTGGACGATGCCTTGCCCTTCGACTTTCTTTTGGTCCCTTTACTGGAAGCCTGATCAAAAATAGATTTCGCTCCGGGGGAAGGAGACGAAATGGATGTGACATCAATACTTTTCTGACTTTCGAGCTGTTCAGGCTCATCGCTTGGTCGTAGGTCTTCATCCCAGTCAACAGAAGTTCTGACATGAGTGTAGATCTTCCTTGTAGAATGCCGCATCGGAAAGATGAGGGATTCCTGGGTGTCGGGCATTAGGCCTCTAGCCCTTTTACTACTTGTTAATCCTCTCTTCTGCCGGTGCCTTCTGGAGCGCGGTCTACTTGTTTGGGCGGGTAGCCAGCCAGCATCATTTTCTTCAGGCGCCTGAGAATGGCTAGTGCGGACATGTGGCGGACTCTTCTTCCATGAGCCAGTATCGGTCTCTGCGAGGGCGCAATCAAAAAGCCCTTTGTGCGGATTCTCGGCTGAGTTATCAGAATGCTCCTTCAGGGTTAGAGGATTTCCACCTTCTTCTACCATACTTCGTCCTGGTGACTTCCGTTCAAATGCCACGGATGGCCTCTCGCAACCGTGCTGGTTCAAAACGTTATGGTTGAAACTAAGCGGACGCAAAGTCTGGAGGCTATCTCCCATGACAGAGGTTCCGCGCGCTGATTCAGATTGTTGAGACACGACGGTACGGTCATGGCTGCCGGATGTCGTTTGTGATTCACAGGACTTACTTTCAGGCTGATTCCCATTCGACCCAAGGCAATACACGGGGCTTTGCTCTTCATTTTCGAATAGTGCCTGGCTATGGTCAAATGACCCGCTTGCATCATCATCATGAGTATCAAGCGATATTATAATGGATGATGACATCCGAGTCAGCGTGCTCAAATCTGTGCTTTGCCTTTTCATCTGCCTGCCATTCGTCTCAATCGCCGTATGCAAATCCGCCAAATCATGACGCGATGATAAACTAAGGGTCGATTCTCCTGAGATTTGTCTCTTCCCATTCACGGATAGCGAAGCATCCACATCAAATTGTAAAATCAAACGGGACATTCCGCCACCTGTGTATTGCCTGGATGTGCGCAGAGACTCCAGAGTAGAGCGCATAGAGATATCGATGAATTGGCAGAGCTCTCCAGATGGGCGAGTTACAGCGAGTATGAATATCAAAGACTCTGGTCTGACTACGCCGAGTACCTCGGATCCCTGTGCTAATGGCCTGTTTTCCCCATTGCCCGATAGGACAAGGTCGCAAGATGGCACAAGAATAGTGCATTTCTCAGGTTCCGGCTGTATACGTCGCACTTCGCACTCGTAATGATGGAAGAACTTGATCGGTCCCTCTGGGAAAACGGCCATGCTCCTGGAAAGCATATCCAGCAATTTACAGTCGCGCGCATGACCGAGTCGCTCGACGTCTTTCTGAGAAATGTGAAGTGTCTGCATAAAGGCCCCCGCGAAGAATCTTGTCACGGCATCATTTTCGTATAATATAATCGAAATAAGTCTTGGAGTCCTAGGAGTTAGAAAGGCGAAGAGTACATGACGACCTTTTCGCTTACTGAGATATATCCTCATCCTGGATTTCAAAAGGCAGATTCCTAACATCCTTAGTCCCAGGCCATATTTCCACGAGGAATTTGCCCGCCTGAAAGGGTTTAGTACTTGCTCAAGCAGTCAGACAGTGATAACGGACCAGTCGTCGGATGTGCTTGTTTCGCTTTTCGTCTATGAAGAAGCCATATAGCGTCTGAATCAGTTTGCGTTGAACGAGGTGCAACTGATTCCGAAAACGAAGCAGCGTCACTTCGGATCTTTTCCGTTTTGTCTCGACGGCATAGTTTGATTCCTCCTGCAGAGATCAGCTTCGTCACGCTCCTCGTCGACTCAAGGACACAGATGAACCGACAAGCAAGAGATTCAGCCCAGTTTCCTGCTCGGACTCAACGTCCAAATTGAGAAGTAAATATGCTAGACAATGCACGGAGGTGGCGTTCAACGATTGTACTATATCTGCTTCGTATCTGTGTAAAATGTCAATGACCTTCTGAAGATGCTGTGAGCGGATAGGCGTTTCGATGCGTAGAAAAGCGTCGATCAAGTAACTAGGAACACTGCACGAGGTCAGCTTATCAGGAAGACATCCCTGATGACTCGAAGACTTACAGGAATTCTCTGTCTTTTGCCTCCCCGGTGAAAATGCGCTCTAACCTTGTCGCCAATTCGGTAAAGTCGGCCAGTTGTTCGTCTGTGAGAACTGCCTGTGGCGATGAAGAAGGCATTTCGTAGCTCTAGGCATGACTTTGATGCCCAAATCCAGTTCTCGATATCAATTCATTACGGGTAGAATAAAAGTGAATGGACGAGAAGAGAAGGAGGTACGTCCCGTCACATGATGGGGCTTCGCTCTGAGGAGACTTCTGCACACACTTTGCCAGAGTCAACTTTTTGAACCCAACTTCCTGTTTATCGTATGGCTTGAGGTTCCCTTCCTTAGCCAATATATCTACTTGTTTTCCTTGGATCCAGATTATTGCGTACTGCTAGGTAAGTGGAGCTACAGAGACGTATACAGTTGCCTGGCCCAGCTTGACTCGAGAAGATCTTCAGGTAGAAGAAAGTCCGAGTCATATCTCACCCATAATGAACAATCTGCTGATGATTATCTGTCGTGCCAGAGACATACGGCGTTGACCATTCCAAAAAAGATGACCTTTCCATGAGTCTTCATCCCTAGAAGGTCTTGCTTTGGGATAGGTGAGAAACTTACAAGAGAGCGCACCTGCTGGACATGCTGGTTTAAGATCTGATATCTCATATACCAAGCTTCTACAAAGCAAGAGGACACTCATGAAATGCGAACATACGAGAGAAAGTTCTCAATAATAAAAGTATCGAGACATCTGCTTCAACGCCAGTGTCCGCTGAAAAGCTACTTGCAAGGGCACCGTCAACGAACTCAAATGTGAGGATCAGCAAATCTGCTTATGTCTTGGAAGGAGGTAGCAATGCGGCTGACAACTACGGTTTGCAAACAAAGAGGTTGTCAAGTCTCGGAAATTGATATCTTTCTCTAAGCGAAGCAAGGTCCTGTGCTCCCCTCAGTGTCCGAGGCCAGAAGTGAGTAGAGAGTTGTCGAGACTCGAGAAGTCATGCAGCAGATATCTGGAATGGTCCAACATTTCCAACAAGCTCAAGCAAGTGCTTATGATGTTAGGTGAACTGTGCCATTGAGCGGCTGACTCAAAGGTGACAAGGTCTGTACATTGTAGCTAGTTATCACGTCGATGGCAGAGCCGAAATTGGTAACATCCTCGGCCTTTGGACAGCCGAGATGCTTGATTGATGTTTGATAAGCGGTGGCTTTAACGGATTGCTGTGTCGCTTGAGTGCAACGCCTTGGTACCGTTTATCCGACCAATAGGTTCCACTCCTCTGGGGAGTTGCAGTAAGGCCACACCCTCAGGTTATGTCGGACGACGCACCAACCAATGACGACAGTGGGGTGATTGCTGTGCATGCTTATCAATCACGTAGCATGCGGAGCTTGATGAGGTCGTGCCTCGTGGACTAGAGTTAAAGCGTCACTTTTGTACCTATATTGCAGCCCGACCCTAGTTTTGAGATCAATTGGTCAAGAAGGCTTATTTGAACTTTCGAAATCCAGATTTCGGCTAAAGATACACTCGCTCGGTACCACTGTTTCGAGAAATGGCGGGAACAAGGACTATGAAAGCAGTCGGTCAGTCTTCGTCTTGTCTGCTTTTGAATGCTGTCTAGAAGTTGTTATTGACAGAAGATTAGCTGTTAAAGGCGGCACAGGCCCTGCTGATGCCCTCTACATCGATGACATCCCGGTTCCGCCTGTCAGTGGCAACCAGGCGCTGGTGAATATCAAAGCATTCGGATTGAACCGGATGGATCTTCTTCAGCGTGAGGGTCAGTATCCGCTTCCGCCTCAGGCGCCAGAGACCATGGGAGTGGAATTCTCAGGGACTATCGAGGACCTGGGACCAGACGCCAACGGGGACTTCAAAGTTGGAGATGAGGTCTTCGGCCTGGCTTATGGAGGTCAGCTCACGAAGCCTGCTATTCGTCTTACCACAGCTGACGATTCGATGCACAGGGGCTTATGCTCAGTACATTTCAGTGTCTACTAATATGCTCATTCACAAGCCTGCGGAATTATCTTGGGAGGAAGCTGCGGGTATTCCAGAGGTGACTTCTACACGATCCCCGCCCTTTCGAGTGACTCCATCTGACTTCTACGCTATTAATAGACATGGATCACAGCGACTCAGGCACTTTATCTCGTTGGTGAGTACAAGCCGGGTCAGTCTGTTCTGTGGCATGCAGGCGCATCGTCAGTCTCTATTGCTGGTATCCAGCTCGCAAAGGCAGACGGAGCCAAGGCAATTTATGTAACCGCTGGCTCCGATGAAAAGGTAGACTTCTGCGTCAAGAAGCTCGGTGCGACTGCTGGATTCAATTATCACACCCAGGACTGGTCCGCTGAAATTCAGAAAGCCACCAACGGAGAGGGCGTAAACATCATTGTCGATTTCATTGGCGCCAGTTACTTCCAAGGAAATCTGGATGCTGCTGCAAAAGACGGTCGCATTGTCAATCTTGCTGTTATGGGCGGTGTGAAGCTACCTGAAGGTGTAAACATTGCCCCATTTCTTCGCAAGAGGCTTCGATTTGAGGGCAGCACTCTGAGGAGCAGAGATGAGCAATACCAGAAGAAGCTACGCGATACCCTTGTGGAGCATGCTCTACCCAAGTTCAAGGATGGAAGCTTCAAGGTGTTTGTGGAGAAAGTCTTTCCGATGGAGCAAATTATCGATGCGCATAAGTTGATGGAAAGCAATCAGACCAAGGGAAAGATTATCTGTACTGTGTCATAGAAAGCTTAGCGAGGTGCCATCGCCAACTCAGACGTGTCAAGAATTCCTGCGTCAGCTTCGTGCTCCTGTTGCTTTGATTCTAGTGGTTGATGGATGGCTAAATCCCCCGACGGAGATTTGGCCACTCCGTGCCGAGCACGGTCTTTCCGGTTCCTCCGGATGCCGATGGTTCTTTGCAATTCTGACACCTGTCGCTTGATTGCTCAGCAGAAATTGGCCTAGGCGTCGTAGCATACGTGAACTAACTAAGACCTTTAAGAGGCCTCACTCGCTGTCGCAATCGTGGAATGAACTGACGCAATTAGGAAGCTAACTGACCACATAGCGCACTATTGGTTGGCGAAAATGACCATACAACTTCCTACTTCGGACGGGGAAGCAGACCCTGGGGCTACTTCACCCTCCAAGTTCAATGCCCTTCAAACATTCCGGCGATTATGGGAACTTGTCAGCCCAGCTCGCCCCGAGGATATCTCTTCCCGAGAGACCGATTGCCATCCTCCCAAGACCACCGTTCGGAGACGCCGACAATCCATCGCGGATCAGTCACTGGACAGAGACGAACACCTCGCTGAGAAGGTCACAAGTCACCAGATCGAGGATACTGTACCTCCCGAGAAGACCGTCCTGTACCTCGCCTATGGCTCGAACTTGTGTGCGAAGACCTTCCTAGGCAAGCGAGGGATCAGGCCTCTGTCTCAGATCAATGTCGTCGTTCCCAGCTTGCAACTGACCTTCGACATGCCCGGGGTTCCGTATATGGAGCCATGTTTTGCAGCAACCCGGCGCCGTGCGCACCCATCAAAGGAGGCAGAGACAGGAGAAGTTGGAAACGTCGAAAGCCCGGCGGACGCGGGTACGTTTGAGCAATCCACCCTCCTATCGGCAGACTCCACATCTATGCCTCTCGTCGGAGTTGTGTACGAAGTAACTATCACCGATTACGCCAAAATAATAGCAACGGAGGGTGGCGGGGGTGGATACAAGGACATCGTCGTGGATTGCTATCCCTTCCCGAAATCCCACACCCCGACCGACCCAATACCCGAACATCCTGAAACTAAGCCCTTCAAAGCTCACACTCTTTTGTCTCCAAACGAGGACCCAGATCCTTCACACCTAACTACAAAAGATCACAAGCTCCCCCCTCCATACAGGCGTCCCAAATCTTGCTACGCTCAGCCGTCCGCTCGCTACCTCGATCTGATCAACACCGGTGCGAGTGAACATAACCTCCCGCTTCCCTATCGGAGGTACCTCTCGCAGTTCCAGCCGTACCGTATCACGTCTGTGCGCCAGACGATCGGCAAAGCCATATTTGTTGCATCATGGGTACCCCCTCTCATTATTATTATGTCACTTTCGAAACTGCTGGCCGGTCCTGATGGTCGCAGTCCGCCGTGGCTCGTGCGGGCGTCGAATCTGTTATTTTATGTAATGTGGTGTACATATGACTACTTTTTCGCGCCCATATTCGGTGATGGGGAACGAACTATGGAAGATACGCACTCATAAACGACGTGATTCCGCCGTCCATCAGGTTGGTCATTAGGTTCGACTTCGTATATAGCAATCGATAGACGAGAGCAAATCCATGGACTAGTACATACATCTTGACCTGTTCACGAAGCCATCCGTGCCCACAGGGTAGATCTAAACTCGGATACTGCGCAGGTTATATCTTGCAGAATTTGTATCTCGCAAAGCGCACGAAAAGAGGCTCTAACATGACAAAGGAAAATGAATTGACATCTTTGGATCTTCGAACGAGATTTTCAAAAGGAGAAGAAATATCTAGGGTACAGATACAGGAGTCCTGAGTAACTTGTAACAAACAAACATGCAGTAGAAGCATAGACAAAAAACCGACGTATGAAGGACTGCCGACGACCTGAACCGGGCGATTTTCTGGGCTCGCCAGCCGCCATCTATGCCTTCACTTTTGGTATTTCATACATGTCCACTGCAGCATTCTAGCGCCGGGGAACGGGAGGGCTGTACACGATCTTTCTCGTCTTGATGGGGGCCCACTTGTAACGCTTGACCCAGACGGTCAGGGCAAACAGACCGGTCAGGATGACGAGGGCCTTGGCACCCATCTTCTTACGGTCATCCATCTCAGGCTCCGCAGCCCAGTTGAGGAACTCAGTGACATCCTTGGCCATCTGGGAGGTGGTGGCAGGGGTGCCATCCTCGTACTCAACGACACCATCGAACAGGACACGGGCCATGGCAATACCTAAGATGCGGATTAGTCAAGAGTGAGATCAAGTATGGTCACGAAACGTACCGGTGCCGGGGAAGTAAGGGTTGAAGTTCATGCCCTCGGCGACCTGAGCACCAGCAGGGGGCTCATCGGGGTAACCGGTCAGAAGGCTGAAGATGTAGTTGCAGCCACCGTGACGACCCTTGACGATCAAGCTGAGATCAGGGGGCAGAGCACCACCGTTGGCGGCACGAGCGGCCTCCTCGTTCTTGTAGGGAGGGGGAATGTAGTCAGAGAGCTTTCCGGGGCGCTTCTCGATCTCGCCTTGGTCGTTGGGCTCGGTGTCGTATTCGTTCTCTTCGGCGAAGGCCTTCATCTCGTCGACAGTGTGCATGACACCAACGAACGAACGCCAGGGCACACGGGTAAGAGAGTGGCAGCTGGCGCAGACCTCACGGTAGACCTGGAAACCACGGCGGAGACTGGAGAATATATGATGAGCAAACCGTCTCTTCTTGAGCTAGGAGCGCTAGTGGTTCCAAGTCAGGGCAAACTCACGCGGCGTGATCGAAGGTCTTGTTCCACTTGGCGTGCTCCCAGGGGTACTGGGTAGCATGCAATCTATAATTTCATGTGTCAGCCTCCACACCATCCTGCAGTCGAATATTGACACTCGGTATCGGAGCAACGGAAAAGGCCAATCGGATGACCATTCGTCCAATTGATCGCAATCGGTTCACTCACCCCTCCTCAGCGGGTGTCATAGCAAAAGCTTCCTTTCCATAGAGGCTGTAGTACCAAGCGGCGGATCCGATGGCGGCAGCGGTTGCGACGGACGCAGTGAGTGTGAGGTGGAAGGGGGAACTGGCGGCTTCGGCACCGGCTGTCGAGGAAGACGCACGCTGGGTAGGCTGTTAGCAAACAATGCGTCTCGAGGCCTCCAAGTTCATTTCCAAAGCGATTGGCCTCATCGACTCCGCTTAATGGGCGTGAGGTGTCGGGATGATGCGTACCGTAGTGGTCTTGCTCAACGACTGGCGGGCGATACCCCGGGAGGGCACGCTGCGCAAAACAGTACGTGCCAGCATACTGACGGTAATTGGAACCCTCCGAACAATAGGCTAAGAGGAAGGCACAATAGCCACAGACGGTGGAGAGGGGAGGGGAGGGGGGTGGGAATAGGCTCAGCGCACAGGAGGATGTGCTTTTGGAGGTGAAGTTGAGGTTGTCGAACCGTCAAGTTTCTCTTGGGTTTGGAATTGGCTAAACCCTCGCGCTGATTGGCTGCCGCCCCGGCTCTAGCTGCCTTCGGTGAAAACCGCGAATTCTCGGAACAACAAATTTCAGTGATCAAGCCAGAGCAGTACCATGGCCATTTAGAAACAAACACAGTCGGCTCTTTTCTAGCTGCAATAGACTACAATATTACGATTACAGCATCTGAAGAATGCGTTTCACATTGAATCGCAGCCAATTCGTGGCACTCGAGGCTATCCGACCACCCTCCGGTCCCGTAGTTTGCCGTACGGAGTAGTATGGAAGTGTGCGGTTCGTCACATGGCCTCAGTCTTGGCCTGGATCTCCGACGCTATGCACTTTTGCAATGCTTGAAGCGCGGCTCGAACGTCACATCGGGTGCTGCTGCAATGAAGCACCAAAGATAGAGCAGGCAATCTTCTTATCGTACGACCGCTCAGTCCCTATCATAACTGCCATTAGGTGCCTGTCACTATGTCATTCAACTGAGGATGTATCGCTCACCACACTGGCGGAAGCGGCATCCGCAAGCTGCTTAGGTATGGCGTTCGGGAAGATCTGATAGTTGAGAAGCATCTCTTCAAACATTGGTAGCATTAAGGACTCTGCAGGCTGCTCCACATATTGCAATGCCGTCTGTGGATCTTCCGGATTGACTTGAACAACGTCAAACGAAGCGCCCTCGATAATGCCTCGCCTGCTTAGTTCTTCTAGACACTCTTTATAGATCCCATAAATGGTTCTGTTGGATAAATGAGGTACGAACTGCTTCATATCGACGCGATCGAGGAACGCCTGGTCCTAAACGAACTTCAGTAAATTCCCCTCGGCAAGTCTCTGCGTGATTACAACTTACCAAAGCTGTGACCAAATTGCTCGTACAGATCACGACAACATTGTGATGCTGCTTCAGCCGGTCAAGTCCTGTGAGTAAGGCATTGACTGCTCGAACAGCATCAAAGGGCTCTTTGCTACTCAGAGCGCGTTCCCTTCGGGCTGCCAGCGTTTCGATTTCGTCTACAAACACGCAGACGAAAGTATCTTCCTCCTCCTCAAGCAGTAGCTCAATGCTCTCGAACGCTTTGCTGACCAATTTGCCACTTTCGCCGAAAAACTTGCTTCCGAGGGAGTGAGCGTTGATCTCAACCAGCTTACTCTGTGGGTAATGCTTTCCGAGGCGTATTGCAAGCTTCTGGGACAGGCCGCGGCTGATGCTGTCAGTCAACGATTGTAACTTGATTTTTGATTAACCCACCACAGGCTCGTTTTCCCTGTTCCCGGGGGACCCCAAATCAGGATTAACCTATTCCAGTTGATCGTCCATTTATCAAGCTTCCGAGCAGAGAAGGACACTGCGAGATCGTTAAATGCCGTTCCTAAAGATGCAGTATCAACGAAAGATTACCCACCCATTCGAGTTATGGCGCGGAGTAATGTTGACTGTAGAGGCTGGTCGTAATGCAGACTGCTCATATCCGTGAGTTTGATGCCGCTTCTTCAGAAAAAGAGGATCACCATACGACTCCCAAAGCCCATCCAATTCCGTGCTTGGTAATATCAAAACTTTGGTCTTTCCTGAATCCTCCACATTACCCACTAACTCGTCCTCGTGCAAGTTATGTTGGTTTCTCTCTTGATCAAGTTGTGTGCGAAGTTGATAGGCTTGGACATCTAGTTGGACGTTTTGAAGACGGTATGCGCCGTACTCGAGATCACCGCCGGTACACTCGGTGACGAGTATCGACGCTAGAGCCTGCGCATGTGGCTCCTTCATATCTTCTAGGCTGATATCAGATGCCCTTCTTTAGTTTTTTCTTGTTCTAGACATACCGAAGGATTTTATCTCCTGTCCCAGAGATAGGACAACAAAGTTTTCAATCAACCATTGTGTGATCTCATCCCTGATCTGTGATTACCCTGACTTAGAATCTTGGCAAGTTGTTGAGAGGTACAGAAGCGCAGTACCAGATCTGTGCGAACAATGATGCCGTCACTGCTGTTCTTGACGCGGGCTTCCACATGGAGAACAGGCTGCTGAAGGCCTTTCATCGAGGATGGACTATGGAGCACAAATAGGAGCGCTCATTCCTTGTCGGCAGGAGATATGAGGTACTCTGTAACCTGTAACTACTAACTGAAGAACGAAGCCTGAATAGCTGTCTGCCTTTCGAAGAAAGATGAACGTGGGTGACGGGGTGGAATAGGTAGTGTTAAGCAGGACTACGTACGATCCAGAGCCAGGTGCAGTACAGACCGTCCCAACACAGCTTGTAGTATATCTGCTTGCTGAGCCTATCTATCGCATCTACAAAATACATTGATATGCATCCGATATTTGCTTCTTAGACACTTACAGACGGAGTCTTTCGGATCGATGCCAGATATATCTTCCATGCATATAATCTTCCCCGGTTTTAGAGCTTCCTCGTCGTACTTCATGCAGGTACTTGTTATGTAAACAAATGCTGAAGTGGCTCTGATGCCGTAGAATATATCTTCATCCTGTAAAGTCAACATGAGCCTTAATTTCCATCTACTTCGCAGACGTCTCAGTAAAAAAAAAAGCTGGTCGCTGGATTGCCATATCGCCTAAATTTTCTGTTCCTAACTTGAGATAGTCATCATCAAGGAGATCTTGTACGGTCTAGGCACCATTCTGCTAATTTCCTGGGTATTGTTGGTTGGTGCCGGAGATCGGGCCACCGATCTGTCGTGTGGATTTTCCGGGGAACTCGACAGGCGAACTTAGTATTTTGGCCAAGGCCTTAAGGGTCCTTGGGCACATTGCCAGCCTTCAGCCGCAAACATAAATTATCGACCAGCACCACGGTCCGTTCTGTTGGACCTTGGGGGATATAATTAACAATGTCTACTTGTGTCGTTTGAACAGGTAGCCTCTCTGCTCAACATTGGATCTCTCCCATATCCATCTCCATCCTGCCCCGCGGTATTTCCCCAGCAGCTCAACAGCACTGGGTAACTCCGCGGCCTCGAGCTTTCAAAGCTATCATCGGGAGGTCTAAAATATTTTCTCCCGATGTTGAACCCGAAACAACAAGATGGCGAACGCGAGGAATGGGCCGAAAGCTGGCGGGAAACCGCGCAGAGACGTATTGGCTTCACTCAAGATGGCCTCAATGGAGGAGATCTCCCGGGCTGCCCTTCCAGCAGGTATGCTGAACAGGATCGAGTGGCACATATTGCCGTTAGTATGTCTAGTTACATTAACAAATCTGACCACAACCAGAGATCATGTCCTCTATTCTCGATTACCTTTCGCCCGTCGATCTGATCCGTGCCGCACGGTCTTCGAAACTCCTGCGCGAAATGGCCTACGATGATACAAGATGGGTGCAAAAACTGAAACGCATGGGATGCTGGAATGAGTTCGAAGCTCGAAAACATATTGAAGAGACTTTTGGGACGATCGCGAACGTGGAGTCTGTCGAGCAGCAACAGGTCGCCGAGCAAACCGGACAACCAATTAGTGAACAAGCCCCAGCTATCAGTTTGAATACACTATCGGATGGATTTGATCAGATTAAACTCTCCACCTCTGTTCCTCCTGAAGAGGCTCACGAGCTGGAGAAGGACCCTGTATTGGGCGCGTTGAAGCAAGTGAGATCAGTGCGCGGAGAAGCACGCGTTGAGTATGGAAAGGTCCATGCTGCATTGGCGCCATTCTACGACGACATCGTCACATCTGGGCCATCCCCGGATAATCTACTATTCAAGGAATATCCGGATCCTGAGCATCAAGCGCAGATACTATCTCAATTGCGATTATTCGCCAAGTGCGATACAACCGAAGGTTGGCGGGAAAGGAACGCGCGCCTACAATCTGCCATATCAATGTTTGAAACAGCTGCTATGAAAGAATTTCGACAAGGTTACGAGAGTGAAGATATTGACGGCGCGATGCGTAAATACGCTCATGTTCTCTTCACTCTGAATGGCGGAGATTCCGCTGTCGAATTCTTCAACAACCATAACCACTTGATAACTCGAAAATCTGACTTGGGCAGAGTAGCGGACTGTATTGACGGGCTCAACCAACGGGTCAAGCTCGAACATACCCAGGCGTTCTTTACCAGGCTGAGTGTGGCTTACAATGAGGAAGTCTCGATAATCAACCGCGCCTTTCCCCCGAGCATGAACGTTGGACCCGCTTTTGTTGAAAAGGTTGCACAAGACGTGCTATATCCATTCTTGACCGCAATCTTCGACGAGTTGCATCGTTCAAATACTGAGTCATATCTAATCGCCGTCTCGGGGACATTCGCGCAGTGTTTGAACCTGTCAGAAGCACTCTTACCAATCCAGAACACAACTGACACCCTTGACGAGTTTCTGCACCACATCGTGGCGAAAGTATACGAGCCTCACATTGACTTGTACCTTGCAGAAGAGCTCGACCACTTCCGGAAGAACTCTGCGGCTGTAGTGGATGAGTGGGATAGGCAACTGTCAGAGCAGGCCGCTTCGACTGAATCATTTCTGATGTCCAATGTCAATCGACAGGCTGACAAGCGTGACTTTTTGACTTCGTTTAAGAAGGTGATTATGGCGCCCGTCAACATTCTCCCCAGCTTTTCGGGCTCCAAGTCAAGCGAAACAAAATCCGATCAAGAGTCCACCGGCAGCGAACCGTCTTCGGCGCTCAAGAGCCCGAACAGGTTTTCCACTATTGCGTCCCCTGCTCTTACCCCTACGGTTGAGGCCCCTCCCACCACAGAACTTGCAGCTAAGGCTGCCGTCATGAAGTCAAAGTTGGAGGGTATCCGGTCTCTGTTTAGTATCGAAATCGCTCTTAGCCTAGTTCACTCGGCCAAGTCCAGCCTCGACCGTGCCGCCCAATTTGTGAAGATAGGAGATGAGACTGGAGCGGCGGCCAAACAGCAATGTGAGGCAATATTTGTCTCTCTCCTACGTATTCTGGGACATCAACACCTTATTGTCGGTTTCAACAAAGCGGTCGACCATCTATCCAACTATAGACCTCGTGAACAAGGCGAGCGCGATCAGGCAGGGGTCGAGCCTCTAGTTACCTTCTTAGAACTGGTGAACGTTGGTGACCTTATACTGCAAATGATGGATGTCTTTTACGAGCAAGAGCTTGTTGGGACCAAGATCACCGATCGGAACGATTTTCTTGATCCTGCCGTGAAGGAAAAGAAGAAATTCGAGCAGATCTTGGACGAACGTGTCGCTGCCGGATTGAACAAGGGTATCGATGTCCTGATGGAGGAAGTGGATTATATTCTCGCGACCAGACAGCAGGCCACCGACTTCAATCCCGATGTCTCTTCGGATCCTTACCGAAAGACCATGGATGTAGCTGTCAGTGAGGCGGCGGCGGCCGTGGTTGACGTCGTCTCGTCACATACGCAGATGCTGGTAGGAAGCACAGACAAGAGCACGCTAGATGTCTTCAACCAGGAGGTCGGATTACGACTTTTCACAGCTTTATGCAAGCATTTGAAACGTCAGAGGATCAGCATCGAGGGGTCCTTGAAGCTTATAAGGTGAGACTGTCCGGGCTGTCCATAGGTCGTGATTTAATCTTTACTGACTATACTAGCGATATGAACCACTACTTTAAATTCATTCAAAGCTTAAAGAACAACGATCTTCTCCTCTACTTCAAAGCCTTTCGGGAACTAGCGCAGATCTATCTGATCGACCCCTCTGATGCTAAAGAGTTGGCGACAATCATTGCTGATGCAGATCGGTTCTCTGGAATATGGAGGGTGGAGGAAGTGTACGAGTTCGCCGAACGACGAGCGGATTGGTTTCATGTTAAACGCGACGTGGAACGCGCTATGTACGGCATTGGGTGTAACGTTATGTGATTATTCAGTATGACTCTAGTATATATGATGATATCGGATAGACAGGCTAGAATACCCACATGGCTATACAGTCATCGATCGGCGGATGGGACGGATAGCAATTCTCCACCTTGGGAAACCCGGAGATTGAATTGATATCACCGCCTGCAACTTTGAGTTTGTTCTGAGGAACTCAATCTTTAAATACCAGCATCATCTAGAAGGCATCCCCGGAGAAGCTGAGCTTATCTTGATTTGATGCCGATAGACTTCCGCCAGTCGGACTGACGTCAATGAGCGGCTGCTGATACATAGCGCCAGCGCTCTCAGCCACACACTTCACCACTGCACACTGGCTTGTTTTCATCCTATAAAACGAAGATGCTGCCTGGAGACAAACATGCTGGTAAAACGTCATGTTTCCCATTGTGTCTCGCTGTGGTGTATTGGAGTTATTGTTATATTATTGTTATTTGAAACACGATGAATTGAATAGTATGTCTTGTCTTTCAGCGATCCAATACAGTTTCCAACTCTTCTCACGCCATACAGAATCGCAGATAAACATGGACCACCGAGATTAATCATCTGGCTCTGCATTTGTCTCATTTCAATTGCCATATACTTGCTCACTGGTGCGACATGAGCAGAGCACTTGCACTGAATCTGTGTCTCGCACCCATAGCTTCCATATATCCCCAAGAAGAGCAGATGAATCGCTGGACGAGGTACAACAACCCAATAAAGATCTAACAGAATGTTCCCTACCACCTATCGACTGCTCGCTGTCCCCATCTTCCTGTGGCTCCAGCTTCTCCCCACCATACATGCGAGCAACGCAGCAGGAACCACAGTCATAGTCACAGTAACACCCACAATTCCCCATCCAGCTTCCTACACCTCACCCGAGATATTCAAAGATGCAGTCCTCTCAACCAGCAACGCCTACCGGCGCGACCACAACGCAAGCCAACTAACCTGGAACGAGACGCTAACAAAATACGCCAAACACTGGGCAGAGGGATGCAAATGGAAGCACTCAGTGAGCCAATTGCCCCTATCCTGTCAAAAGCACACTTAGAAAGAAATCCGAACTCATAATCCCAGGGCGGCCCATACGGCGAGAACCTCGCCTTCGGCTACCAGGACCCAGCAGCCGCCGTCGCGGCCTGGGGCGACGAAGGCCAGAAATACAACTACAAGTTACCGACGGGATTCAGCGAGGAAACGGGGCACTTCACGCAGTTGGTCTGGAGGGCGACGAGGGAGGTCGGGTGCGCGGCGTTCAATTGCGGGTATCAAGATGGGAACGATGCGAAGGATAAACAGGGTCGGTATACGAGGGCGCAGGGCTGGTATGTGGTGTGTGAGTACTCGCCTGCGGGCAACGTGGTTGGAAACCAAAATGCTTTCTTCAGGGTGAATGTGCAGTCGGCGAGTACGTACGCTGGACCCGAGACGACGGGTTCTGCCACTGGGGCCAGTACTAGTACGAGTGCGAGTGCAACGGCAATGGCAACGGGTGGTGTAGAGGGAATGTATGATGGGCGGTCGAGAGACCAGTATCGGAATGCTTTTGTTGGGCTCATAGTTTTTATGAATTTAGTATGATGCGTGAAGATGGGAAACATAAGTGTATGTACGGCTCTGCGAAGATCCACTCGCTCATGCATTGTCATCTCTCGTACTACCAACATCGCGTACATAAATTCCCAGCTAGGGAGATAGCACATATATCTATTCACTTTTTGAACGTTCCAGACACTCCTGGACTGAAACCAAGCCAAATTGATCATGGGAAGAGGCTTAAGGCGGAGAGAAAAACAGAAATCCCAATATGTTGGGAGAGAAATTGGCAAAGATGTCGACAGAGAAGAGTGAAAAGAAATAGGGTAGATAGAGGACAGCATTAGATACGAAAAAAGAACCCCAACTAACCGATAACTTCCTCGCTTTCCTCGACGATCTCTTCGACAATCTCCTCCACAACAGTCTCGCCTTGCTCTTGTGTGGTTGCAGGGGCGTCCTTGGCCAACTTGGGGTCGTCGACCTCCTCGGGGAGACCGTAGGCGTCCTTCTCTTCCGCAAGGAGCTCCTTCTCCCGGCGGATCCAGGCAAGCCACTCGTTGAGAACCCGCTTGCGCTTCTCGACAACGGCTGTGTTGGCAATATCGACGGCGTATCTGTCCTCCTCGTCGAACTCCTTGGAGTATTCCCGAAGGTTCTTGCGCACTTGTTTCTGCTCCTCCTTGCTGAGAAGAGTGGCTGGGCGAGGGCGCCAGAGGAATTGCTTGAACTTGTCTGTGGGGTTTTCGGAGAGGGTCTGACCGGCGAAAGTGTGCATGTTCCAGCCGTTTTCCAACTAGAAGAGGAGGTCAGTCAGCATTGTTACAAATATCGATGAAAAAGATGGCAAAGGCTACTTACCTGGTGTGTCCACACGCTAGCACTGCTGACGACGTAACGACCGGTAGGATCCCAATCGATATCCGTCACACCGTAGTGTTCATTGGTCTTCATCAATTGAACGTTGGCGGAAAAGTCCTTCTCGGCTTCGGGCTTCTCTCCCTCAAAGTCCATATCCCAGAAGTCCATGTCAAAGCCGGTCTGGGAGTGAACGGTAGCAACGACAACGAAACGACCCTTAGGCGACCAGTAGATCGCGTTGCTGTTCTTCTTCTCGATGGTGCGGATAAGCTTGAAGTTACCGATTGCTCCGCCCTTCTTCTCAGGGGCAAAGAATGACACGGCGGTCTTGGGTGCAACAGCAGCACCAGCGACAGCCTCGCCGGTTGTGATGAGAACGAATCGATTGCCATTGGGCTCCCAAGCGAAATTGATCACAGTATCCTTGAGACTGTCAACAACCTCAACAGGGACACCCTTCTCGCGTACCCGGAAAATCTCGAGGTTGGTGGCCATGGACTTCTTCGATTTCGAGTGTCGATCCACCTTCACGCAGACATACGAACCCTGCGACTGCCAGTGAAGCTTGACGTCGGAAACATTGAACAAATTACGTGTTCGTACAATTTCTTTTGATGGAACGGTCATCATGGCGACTCTGGCGGGGCTGCTGCCGATTTCAGGGGTCCAGAAGCAGAGCAACTGTTCGTATTGTTTGACGCCCTCCCGAGTCACAGTTGCGGGTGACCACTCAAAGTCCATGACGCCGTCGATCTTCACCGATGTCTTTCCGAGCAAGTTCATTCGTGGAAGCTCGTAGATCGAAATGGACTGGTGCTGTAGCATGCGAGCGACGTACTTTTCGTCGGCAGACCACTTAAATGCAGGCCACTGCACCTTCTTCTTGGGCTCGGCGTCTCCCGCAGGACCGGCAGTGAGATCGTGAGAGACGAAGGAACGCAGAGGCTTTCCAGTCGCAATATCCCACACGATAATGTTCTTTCCTTCCTCCTCGTACGTCAAACTAGACTGGCCCTCTTCAACCTGAATGGGACGGGCGGACCAGGTCGTCAGATAGCTCTCACCAGGCGAGAACTCGATGAGCTGGACGAAAGGATGAGGGAACTGCTTCTGTTTCGAGAAAGCGGGACCACCCCAGAGCTGAACACCCTGAGGGTGAACGGATGCGAGATAAGTACCCTTGGGAGACCACTGGACGAAAAGCTGCGTCCAGTGCGCACGGTCGACGACATTCTCGGGCGGATTGTTCTTGTTGTTCCAGAAAACGCCAACCTTGTCGCCACGGTAAAGGGCAAACTGATCACGCGCGTTGGGGTCCGCAAGCCACGAGCGAAGATGTTCCTTCTCCTTGAAAGGCTCGATGGCGGGGGGCTTGTACTCTTCGTCGATGCGCCCTTCGCGACCGTAGCGTTCGATATCCATTAATTTGTTCACGAGAAGGGTGTGCTTTTTGTCAAGGGGAGTGCCGTGCAGCTGCTTGACCGCGGCGACGGCTTGTTCGGGGGTCTCGAACTCGACGAAGGCATATCTGTAGAAAGTAAAAGGTTAATTACCCGAGCTGCAACTCCGTGTTCTTCCACCGTTACATACCCTTCGGACATGTTCTTGTCGTTGAGGGGCATAAAGACCGCATCTTCAGACGTGTGGCCCACCGTGTTGAGTTTCCTCAACAAGAACTTGATGAGCTTTTGTCTGCTTTCCTCGGGCACAACCGGGAGTCCATCGATCACAACGAATGTATCCAAACCCTCTTCGAGCTTCACTTCATACTGCGCCTTGAGATCTGGATGTCAGACAAAGAGCTGCGTTAGCCATGAGGGGCAACAAAGCGAGAAAACGTCCACCCAAATCAGTCGCACTCACCGGAGAAGTCAATCTCCTCCTCCTCCTCTTCGTGGAGGTCCTGCTCAGACAAAGTATCGAAACTGGGCGCCATGGCTGTTCGTGACCGGGGGACGGTGGAGCGAAGGCGATGGGGAGGTGGGAATATCGAGGATGAGGTCTTGTCTAATTTTCTGCTGGTCAACCCCGTTTTGGCTGGCCTTCGATTTTAGGGCAAAAAGAGCAAATCCCAAGCGCGGCCGCTTCTGTGTGCGCCGTGCTGACTCAGCACTTTTGTCTCGAATCACGTGCCTGCTTACCTCATAATCTGCCCCAGCTGGACTCAGGCTGGGCTTTCATGCATGATTTCCTCATTCGGCATAGTTCTAGACCGTGGTAATATTCTCGTAAGGTACATACATCTATCGGGAGAGGGAGGTACGGTAAACTGGTAACTACCTTACCTTAAGATTCGTCAGTGCTCTACACTTCTCTAAGGTACTACTACTACTATTACTGGGGAAGAGCAACAATACTGACGCATCATCCCGGACTTCTTTGCTGCTGCAGGTTGAATACCCTACTCATTGTGGGGTCAAGCGTCTTCATCCTGTCTTTGTTCATAAAAGACTTATATGCCTCTTCTCGTCCCGTCCTGTCTCCCTAGATATAGGTACCTATCTTCGTTTCTTATGCCCCGCCGGTCCTAAGCGCCAAGTGAGTGACCGCTTAGATCTGGACGAGCTCAACTATCACCATTGCGATACCCATAGGACTCACTCTACTCACATCAACACTTTACTTTCGACCTATAGCGATTTCTCCAACCTCAATTCTAACTTCTCCAGCTTTGTATCTGTGGAAAAATAAGAAATCGAAGCTCTTGGACGACATGTCGCGTAAGATCGCCATTCTATGTTGTGTATAAGCTCCGAACTCGGTCTTTACTGACATCATGCCTTGCGCGACAGTATCCCACGACGTTGAGGCCCGATACACAGAGGTCATAGATTCAATTCTTGCGAAAAGCGACTTGAATACCATTTCCGAGAAGCGCATTCGCAAAGGCCTTCAGGAAGTCGTCGGCTATGATCTCACTCCTCAGAAGGTCCGTAACGCCGTCCTCGACTCTGTCGCAAATTATCCCCCTCAATATTGGTCCACCCTGGGCACTGCAAAATTTCCGCTAACGCGCGTTGTTATTACAGGCTGCGATTAAGCAGCTTATCATGAAAAGGTTCGATATATTCGCGGAACAAAGCGGCATCGGAGGGTCTTCGGATGCGGCTGCATCATCGACCGCCCCTACTTCCAACGGTCAAGCACAGAACCATGATTCAGTAACACCTGCGGAGCCCTCACCTCCTGCCCCGTCCTCATCCCCTCAGAAGCGTCAAGCGGAGAGCGATGACCAGTCCGACCCATCAAGCAAAACACCCCCGGTAAAGAAGAAGAAGTCCGACCACGATATCGACGCAGATGCCCTCTATGCTGCCAAATTGCAAGCAGAGGAGAACATGCGGGCTCGGCCGACTAGAGGTGCCAGTGCTCGTAGGTCAGCACCAGTGAAGAAGAAGACCAAGGCCAAAACGTCCAAGAAAGTCAAGGCGGAGGACGATTCGGATCTTGATTCGGGCTCTGAAACAAAGAAGGAAGTGAACCGATCTGGCGGTTTCCACGTGAGTTTCCAGCACTTCTTCTAGAATGTCAGCCTCGACTGACAATCAGACAGAAACCATTGAACTTGTCTCCGGCGCTTTCAGCATTGCTGGACGGCGAGACTACGGTACGCTATTCCTCACACCGCGATCCTGTTTTATCTGAAGCCTGGAACTTGTACTAATCGTTTAGCAGCTTTCTCGTCCTCAAACAGTAAAGAGACTCTGGCAGTATATTCGTGAACACGATTTGCAAGATCCAAACGACAGACGTCAAATCCGTTGCGACGACGCCATGCGCGCTGTTTTCAAACAAGATCGCATACACATGTTCACGATGACCAAGATCCTCAATCAGAATCTGTATAGCCCGGACGAATAGTCTTTCATTTATACGACCGATACACGACGTTATTTTCCGCTTCAACTGCAGCGTGGCCATTGCTACCCATCACGAGCATACTGAACATTTGTTTTCTTTTCATATCCTGTTTCTTTGCCTCTCCAGCATATCGCATTGGATTCCAGGCGCTACCCATTCGATTTCAATTTTTATACTTACTCTCATTGGCGATTTGACTGCCCATGTTCATTTTCATATGTTTCTCCAGCGGGAGTTGGTGCTGCCTCCGCAACATAGTACTTGACGGAGGATGTCTGCTAGACATTATAGGCGATAGCTTTCCATAGCTTCATAGGACGAATCATCATGAGTCATTCAATAATTGATTTCAGTATCTGTCCGCCAAACAACCCGTGTGGCCACCGTGATAGTGGACCAAGAATTATGCCAGCTGCAAAATTATATAATATGCCCTAAGCGCGCTGTAGACAGTGGAGAGATTGAAACTTCTTCTCGACGAATCTGCCAGTTGAGTTGGAAAGGTGTCAACGAAGGACCAGCTACTCCATGTATATTCCCAGAAGCTTGGTGATAACTAAGCAGTGAGCGCAACTTTTTGCCCGCCGCGCACACCCCACCACAGAGTGCAGACAGCCCGCATTCAAAAGAATCCTCCGCAGCTCGCCCCAGACAATCGTTCGTCGCGTATTCAAAGGGAATTGCTGAGCCCTTTAAAATCTACGTTTGCCTCTCGGGCATTGCCCCATCCTTCTCACCACAAGGTCCCCAGAACATTTTGGCCAGCTGTCGTCATGTCTGAAACCGAGCAGCCCCGAGCGACCCCATCGGAAGGCCAGAACCGTGGTGGTAATCGACGACGCGGCCGAGGAGGGTTCTCTCATCAAACAGGACAGACAGAAGGCGCACAACGTCCGACCGATGGTGCTGGAAGGGGTCCACGATCCCGCGGTCAGGGACCCAGACGAGGAGGCGGGGGACGCGATAAGCAGAACCACAGTGCCAGACCGGGTCAAGCCGCTGATGAGAACGCAACTCCGGAGGCTAATGGGCAAACACCCTCACAAGGCGCTCCACTGGCGGAGGAAGGTGAAGGGAAGCAGGTAGCTGCAGCGGCGACAGACGATGCGGACGATGGCGAAATCTGCTTCATTTGTGCGTCGAATGTCGCACACAGCTCGGTTTCGCCGTGCAATCACCGGACCTGTCACATCTGTGCTTTGAGATTGCGAGCGTTGTATAAGAACAAGGCTTGTGCGCATTGCAGGGTAAGTCTCGTCTTATGGGCCGAATCACCTCCAGTGTCCGCTAACGTGTGTGTTTGCTGGCCAGACCGAGTCCAGCTATGTAATTTTCACAGACGACCCGGCAAAGCGATATGAGGATTTCACGGATGCG
Organism: Aspergillus fumigatiaffinis; assembly: GCA_012656285.1. Lineage (NCBI taxonomy): Eukaryota > Fungi > Ascomycota > Eurotiomycetes > Eurotiales > Aspergillaceae > Aspergillus > Aspergillus fumigatiaffinis. Next base: position 34,934 of record JAAAPX010000021.1, on the reverse strand, counting down.
GATTTCTCTCAGAAAGATGATAATTTGGGAATCAAATACGAGAACAATGACATTTTCGAGGACACGGTATTACTGCTGCGGTACAACTGCCCCGACAGGAGTTGTGATGTGGCTTGCTTGGGTTGGCCTGACCTGCATCGTCACGTCAAGAGCAAGCATGGCAAAGTGATGTGGTATGTATTCAGGAGTTGTGCACTTGGAGCGATAGATGGGCTGCTAACGATTATTCAGCGATCTTTGCACTAGGAACAAGAAGGTCTTCACGCATGAGCATGAACTTTTCACTATGGCAGAGCTGCGTAAACACGAGAAGTACGGTGATGATGTGCCAGGAGCTTTGGATCAAAGTGGTTTCAAAGGACATCCTGAATGTGGATTTTGCCGCAAGAGATTCTACGGCGATGACGAACTCTACGCGCACTGTCGTGACCGTCACGAGAGATGCCACATATGCGACCGCCGTTCGGCGAGTCGGCAGCAGCAGTATTACATTGACTACAATGCCCTTGAGGATCATTTCCAGAAAGATCATTTCCTCTGCCTGGACAAAGAGTGTCTGGAGAAGAAGTTTGTCGTTTTTGAGTCGCAGATGGACCTGAAAGCCCATCAGCTAGAGTGCCACCCCAACGGACTCTCCAAGGATGCTAGACGAGACGCGCGGATGGTAGATCTATCAGACTTTGACCTGAGAGCACCTTATCAACCCCAGAGACAACGCCGTGGTGCTGGTCGTGGCCGTGATCCGAATGCGGACCCCCTGCCAGTGTCAAGCGCTCAGCCACTAAGGCGAGATGAGATTGCTTATCAGCGACAAATGGCTATTCAGAGCGCACAGTCTGTCTCCACCCGCAGCTTTGGCGGCCAGCTTACTCGCAATGATACTCAAACTGTTCGCGCGCCAGCTAGGTCTGGCGCTGCAACACCGGTTCGAACACCTCCCGCCGGCCCGCCAGTTGCAGAAATGGAGGCGCTCAATGTCGGGGCTCCGTCTGGGCCTGCCACTCCGCAGGATCAAGCTCGCCATCTGCGACACGCAGCTGTGATTGAACGCGCCTCCAACCTCCTGCGGAACGATGCAAGCAAGCTGGCAGATTTTCGCTCCAAAGTCTCTCAATACCGCACGTCCGCTCTCTCACCAACCGAGCTCATCGATGCTTTCTTCTCCTTATTCGATACCTCTAGCACTGAACTTGGAAAGCTTATCAAGGAGCTCGCGGAAATTTACGAGGATGAATCCAAGCGCAATGCCTTGTTGAAGGCCTGGAACGACTGGCGCGCGATCAATGAAGACTACCCTGCTTTACCAGGTCCGGGAGGCCAAATTCCTGGCATGTCACCCGGCACAGTAAATGGAAGCGGTGTCGGCGGAAAGCGTGTCCTCCGGCTCAAGTCATCAACAGCACAATCTTCCCGGTCCGCAGTTGGCAGGAGTGGCTCTATCGTCTCGACATCCTCATCATCCTCCACTAACCCCTTCCCGCCCCTCTCTGCCTCTACAGCCCGTTCTGCCCCTAGGGCGACCGCAACAAGTACTCCCTGGGCCGCAGCGGCCCCTACTCCCGCTCGAACCATGGCCAGCGCGATCAACCCATCTTCCCGTCCAGCACCTACTACCTCCCGCACCGCGCGGAACACAAATGACTCTGAAGCATTCCCTGCTCTTCCCGCAGCGCCGAAGCCAAACGTCCTCATGGCAGGCCTCACTCGCGGGACAGTTCGATGGGACAATCGCCAACCCCCGCCGGTCAATGCTTGGGCATCGTCCGCCGGAAGCGGTTCCGCATCTGCGAACGGACCCGAGGATGACTACGGGGAGTCGTCGTCAGCTGGAGGGAAGAAAGGCAAAGGCAAAAAAGGCAAGCAAACACTATTCCATTTTGGGTAGAGTGTCTGTCTATGTCGATGTCTGAGATTTGTATTTAAGCGGTTACATATTGTGTTAGAGGTAATTCTGATAGCGTAAAGGGTTATGCAGTGATTGTCCAGGCAGGAGGTGTTACATAGGAACCAGAAGAATGGGAGCTAACCTTACGGATCTCATTGTTGCCTTGATAAGTCTGCCTAGTAAGATGTATCAAACGCTACTAATGATACAGTATCTCAATATGCTACATTGTTCCCTGTCAGAAATTAGTTTCGCTGTGCCCGTGTTTCATCAAACCCATCAGTCCTCAGTGTTCTCATCATGAGACATTTCCCGTGAAGAGGGAGCTGTTACCGACTTCCTCGAAGCCGACGAGATCAGAATGGCAGTTTGCGGTTCATCCCCAAAGGGACCTTCAGTACACTCCTGGGAAGACGGATGTCCAAAGCTATCTTGTGCTGCTTCCGCCGGAACAGTATCTGAATCAACATCCACTTCATCATCGCTCATCTCAGCCGTCTCGTCCTCGATGGCGGCCATACGCAGTACAAAGTTATCCTGCAATTTTTTCAGCCATTCCCGGAGAGCGTCACCTTCCAGTGTCCCATTGCGCGCTTGTAAAAGTTGCTCTCTCAAAGAAAGCAGCAGATTACGCTTACGTGATAGCATGAGCGCCTTGGACTTGCTATGCCGGCGCTGTGCTATCTTGTTCAACTTCTCCGATACTGCCTGAGCACACTCGAGCACACCTGGCGGCAGATCCACGAGCTTTGCCACCGCAAGGCCGTAGAATTGCGTGGTGTCTGGTCCTTCTGCGATCTTGTATAGCATAACCATCTGAGATATGTCCGCTGAGATTTCCGCGGCCAGATGGAGACTCACCACGCCGCTGCGCTCTGCCAGGATCAAAGCCAAGTCGCGGAAGTGCGTAACGAACCAGACAAGGGCACGGCTTTCGATAAGAGCTTCCGCAATGGCGATGGCAATTGCGAGGCCATCGGTCGTACTCGTGCCGCGGCCGAGTTCGTCCACAATCACCATACTCCGCGGCTCGATATTACGGAGGATAAACGCCATCTCGCGCATTTCCGCGGCGAAGGTTGAGACATTAGCCTCGAGATCGTCGGATGTAGAGATGCGAGCGAAGAGCTGGTGCATTACCGGAAAGGATGCATATTCTGCTGGAACGAAACAGCCAATCTGCGCCATGATGGTCATCAGTGCAAGTGAGCGGATATAAGTCGATTTTCCGCTCATGTTCGAGCCGGTGATTATCTGGAAACGCGATTGCTGGGTTGCGTAAGCGTCATTGGGAATGAACTTCTTCGTATGGATCTTCTCTCGAATCGGGTGCCGTCCCGATTTGATAGCGAGCACATCCGTCAATTCAGGTCGGATGTATTCGCTGCATGTGGCAAGCTCCGCAAAAGCAGCAAGCATATCAAGCATGGCTATAGCTTCGCTCACCTTGAAAAGGACTGATATTTCGGAGCAGACATTGTTGATAAGGCTTTGAATGGTTTGATCGCTCATGTTGATGACCTCATTATGCGCGTCTATAATCTTCTGGTTTAGCTTGACGAGGTCAAGGGTCTGGCATTCTATGCGGTTTTTTCTGCGGTATATATTGATGAAGATTTCTGGGAGTGCCTCTACCTCCGAAGCGGACACACTGATATAATACTGACGAGCCGAATCGAACTTGAGGTCTAGGTTGAGATTGTGCGATTCTGAGAGGAGGCAGGAATCAATATCAAACGGAAGAATCAGAATTAATGCAATGTACCTGAGAGTTTGGCCACAAGCTCCGCAGCATCTACATTTGCTTCTTTATATGTCTGCCGTGCGACATCGAGGAGACTATTGACTCCGGCCTGCAGTCAGGTAGTCGTTAGCTTCTGTCAATCAGATACGGTCCGTAGAGAGAGTAGAGGTACCCTGACGCAGTATATACGCTGATTTCTAAGATCAAGCGGCTTGGTCTGGTACGTTACGTGTTCGTTCAATGTCTCTTCAATAAGCTGTTCTATTGCTCGGTGGCCTGCTGGAGCACATAACTGACAGGCGTCAGTGGGTCAGCAGACATCTCACGTCGGACTAGGGCATACCTCTCGTATAGTCATGAGAAGGCTACTCTGAGCCGTCACAAGTGCTTTATATATTGACTTGACTGACGAGACATAGGTTTTGAGCATGATGACGTTGTTGACTGATTGCTCCACGTATTGAAAGGTGCGTTTTGAGGGCGCGAGGATGAGCTGCGATGTCAGCCATGGCTAGTATCGATACTATAGAGCTGGGAAACTGACAGACGTCAAAACTTTGTCTGCATCGATGAAACCTTTCAGGGCTATAGGGTACCCAGAGATTAGTGGTACTTTGGACAGATCGGATCAAACTCGAACAGACCTTGTCTGACAGATATAAACATATCCTCTTTGGTTGAGAGATCTTCGACGGCGTCGTATCTTGCCAACAACTTCGAATTTTCTGTACAGGGCTGCAGGATGTTGGCCCGAAGGAGCCTGGCACCCATTGGGGTCAAAGTTTCATTGAGCAGGCCAAAGAGGCTGTCCTTTGACTTTGCATTCTGAAGATTCTGAATCAACTCGAGTGAAGCTATGGTGGATAAGTCAATTGACATGGAGCCTTGAGAAGGTTCGAATCTGATTCGAAGAGAATGTGATGTAAATACCCGGTCAAGCTCGAGTTCGATGTACTTGAGCACCTGTTGAAATCAGAGTCATGACACTTAAGCCTATCAATGCAAATCTTACGGCAGCCAGGCAGCACGATGCAAAGTAGTTTCCTCCAAGAGTGATTTTGATTGTTTCAACATCTTGCCGAAACGCCAAGCGATCCACATATTCGTGGCCAACCTTCTCTGACCAATACCTGCGGTCGAGGAAAGTGTAAGTGGTGTTTGGGATGTTTTCCCGGATGATGTAGAAGAGTTTGGATTCTTTGGCAGAACTCATGAAAAGGATCTCTGTGGGTTCGAAAACAGCGATCTTGGTGACCGTTTTGGCATAGGTCTGACTGTCACAGATCTGGCATAAGACTGTCTCCGCTGTTGAGAGATTGACGAATGCAAGTCCAACAGTCGACGATACTCCTCTAGACTCACTGATGGCACAGATGATGTCCTGAGATGCGATACTTGTAGCAGTTGTGGCTGGTCTTGCTGTTCGGGGTCTGTCGCTATCCTGTCCAGAGGTAAGAGCTGCAAAAGAACTAGCTTCTCCAAAGGACGAGACACGAGACAATGATCTCATCATCCTCGCAAAATTAACAATCAATAGGAGACCATCATCAGAAAAGTGAGCAAAGGAAGTGAAGAAGAGGACAATGGAGGATTGTGTACTTCGGACAACTGCTGTTGTATACGATAAGGAGGGTTATCCATATCCGGTTTAGCGCACATCTCCTCCCCCCCGCGATAAGGGATTCCGATGAATTTTTTTCTCTTGGGGGTCGGGATTATTGCTCAAGACAACAACCATAGCAATCGCTAATAATAATCGCTTTTTGACAAGATGGCGACTCTTGTGCCCCCTCCGAGCAAGCGCCAAAAGCTGGAGACTGCCGAAAAGGCACGACTTCAGCAGGAAATCGAGAGCATCCCGGACGACCTGGGAAGCGTCCGAGTACAATTCTTTGATCAAGCAACCGGGTCCGCAACTGGGCCCTCAGTCTCCGTTCCGGTGGCTGACGCCAACATCAAGAATCTCGAAACTCTTTTGAATACACTACAAGGCAATGTAGGTACGCAGGGATGACCAATTGCGGAAGAATCTCGGAACTAAAGCTCTACCTCAATCTAGGACGATGACGAACGAGTACCATACCGATTCACCTACCAGTCCGACGACAAAGATGGCCAGACGATCGATATTCTAGCAGACTTGTATCATGCTTTGCTTAAGCCAGGACTGAAGACGACTGAAGATACCATCCACCTTTATTTCACACCCCAGGCCGTTTTCCGGGTGAAAGCTGTTTCGCGATGCTCCGCTTCGATCGCCGGACACGGAGAGGCGATTCTTGCAACTTCCTTCTCCCCGGTCTCTTCGTCTACCATGGTCTCTGGAAGCGGTGATTCGACGGCGCGGATCTGGGATTGCGACACAGGAACTCCCAAGCATACGCTCAAGGGCCACACCAGCTGGGTTTTGGCTGTAGCCTACTCACCCAACGGAGCAATGATCGCAACTGGAAGTATGGATAACACTGTGCGACTGTGGGATGCGGCGAAAGGAACAGCTTTAGGAGGACCACTTAAGGGCCATGCGAAGTGGATTACCAGTCTGGCGTGGGAGCCCTATCATATGCAGGAAGCGGGCAGGCCTCGCTTAGCCTCCGCGTCGAAAGACTCGACGGTCCGCATATGGGACGTGGTTGGGAAAAGAATCGACACTGTCCTCACCGGACACAAAGGCTCGGTCACCTGCGTACGCTGGGGTGGGACAGGGAAGATCTACACTTCTTCCCACGATAGAACCATCAAGATCTGGAACGCGCAGAATGGTTCGTTGCTTCAAACATTATCAGCCCACGCGCATCGCGTGAATCACCTGGCATTGTCAACGGACTTCGCTCTCCGAACAGCCTACCATGACCACACCGGCAAAGTTCCAGCGTCGGACACGGAAAAGGTGGCTGCAGCGAAGAAGCGCTTTGAACAGGCTGCCACGGTCAACAATAAGATCGTCGAGAAGCTGGTGTCGGCGAGTGACGATTTTACCATGTATCTCTGGGACCCGGAAAACTCTACCAAACCTGTCGCGCGGCTGCTAGGTCACCAGAAGGAGGTCAATCATGTCACCTTCTCTCCGGACATGGCTTACATTGCGTCGGCAGGTTTCGACAACCATGTGAAGCTTTGGAATGGACGGGACGGAAAGTAAGCCGTGAACTTGGACATTTCACCATCATTCAGCTGCTAACCAGGTCATCTAGATTCATCACCACTCTCCGGGGCCATGTAGGTGCCGTATACCAGTGCTGCTTCTCCGCGGATTCTCGCCTGCTCGTGTCGTCGTCAAAGGACACCACGTTGAAGGTCTGGAATGTCCGCACGGGCAAACTCGCCATGGACCTGCCGGGACACAAAGACGAAGTCTTCGCCGTGGACTGGAGTCCAGACGGACAGAGAGTGGGCAGTGGAGGAAAGGACAAAGCTGTGCGGATATGGACCAACTAATCTAGATTCATCATAGACCCGAACACAGATACCCTATGGCTTAAATCTATTATTATATCACTCCATCACTCCCCTACATGTCTAGTCTAGAGTCTATCGCGCCTAACGCCATGAAAACAACTGGGACCTACAGCACCACCACTCACTCCACTACAGAACCCCTACCAAAAAGATCAAGTATACTGGAACGCAGCAGGCTGCGACGACACGAACGGGATAACCGTCGCCACGAACGGCACACAAGCAGTAACATTAACCCCCGGCACAGTCGCATTCCGCAACGCCGCAAACACCCTCCACCTATTGACCGGCATGGGACAAGCCATGAAGTCACGCGCCCCGAGGCCTGTAAAATGCCAGGCCCCGCCGGCCTGGGAGAAAGGACCCGTAGACGCGCCAGGGGGAATAGAAGGCGAGTGACCCGGGGTGAAGTGGACGGCACCATCGCCGGTGACGAAGATTTGCTGGCCGCCGGGGACGAGGACATTCTGTTCGCGTCGACATCGTCAGTACTGTCTTGCCTGGATAAGTATGGGGGATAATGGACGTACCAAAGAGCTAGCATCTCCATTGAGGACGGTACGGTTACCCGGTGGACAGCCCGACGACAAGGGACAGGTGGAGGCTGTTTGGCCGTTCAGGAAGAACGTGAGATTGGACGCGGTCATCATGCGATTGTCGACGGGTGTCCCTGGGGCGCTGGCTCTGACCTGGAAGGGTATACCGGCGGTTTGGTTCCCTGCTGCTGCTAATGCAGTGAGGAGGGAGAGTATCATTAGCCTCATGACGGGGATAGTGGCTGGCATCCAGTAGAAGTGATCAGGGCTGAGGAAGCGCGCTTGTATACAATGTAGTGAGAAAGGGGAGCAAGGCTGCTAAGGTAGTGTTTATATCCGCATGCCTCCGTGAGTACATTGGTCTGGCTATAGACTAACCTCATCATCATGACCACATTCGGATGTTGAATGCTAGTGTCGGCTCGGTAGAGATGTTGGGTCATGATTTAACACACATATCTTCAAACGTCATGATGACCTGTAAGTCTCGAGCACCGGAGCCAGTCCATTAAATCCAGTGCCCATGGAATCTCATCCTTTCGTCTTCGATCCCACAACGTGACAATAACATGTCGGCTCTGTGCTCTCGACAGTGGCCTGAACGGCCTGCAAACCCTCTTAGGAATAATAAAGAAGCACCTTGGATTCGAAGTATCACTTCGCGTTGATCCAGTATTATCTGCCTCCTTGAGCAACGTTGCAGACGTATATCTGCCTATTCTCAGCGAACGCAAATATGCGGACACATCTGGCTTACCCATGGCATCATCATGGCGGCATCGGATCTCAAACCCACAGCCATTATGAAACATCATCTTACCTCACGAAAGCCCCTCCGTCCTATTGACAATGACTTGTGACTCGTCCCGAGAAGGCCCAAAGAAGCTTCTAATTCTCTAAGAAGCAACTGGTAGATGTGGCGACAAAGCAAGACATTGGTTCATGCAGTCCACAATTTCGTCGAACCAAAATGCACTTTAATAGAACTACAGTCGCTGATCGACCTGTTGGCGGCAGGTCCCGTTCCTTGCTAGAATGTCTGGTCCAATCAGCACGGCTTTCTTTAGGAATTTGAGTCTTGGTGATTTTATGTCTCCTGCGGATATATATACCCCTGGAGTCAGACAACCAAGTACTATGTACACGCGATCACCAGTGTGAAATCCGGCCTATGGCGAGTATACTAGCAAGAACTCGAGACCTTAGTTTATGAATTCTTACATTTTCAGATTCATGGTTGTTTCATCGTACAGTGGTGGGTAATCGGACTGTTTTTGGTTTTATTCACCTAGCCTGATATGTGCATGTAGACAACCAATCCAGGATATAGCGCACTCTGAGGGTTATTGTGTTCTTTCAGAGAAGTGTCACAAAAAGCAAGGAAAGGGGATTAGAAACACAAGAAAAGAAAACAAGCAATTGAATCCCTCGCCACCAGCCTTTATAGCAATACAAACCCATCCTGTTGACAAAGCAAATCCTTCCGAGAACACCGCGTAAGGAACCCCAAATTTTACCCCATTAATGCCCGTAGAAATCTCAAAGAACACACTTGTTGCCCAGTTTTGCAAAGGAATGACTTCAGCAAGCTTACGCTGTCATCCACTATTCGTAATCATCACCGTCGTCATCACCGTCACCACCACGCCCCCGAGGACCCTTGACACCGTCTTTACGAATAGGTATCTTGATGCCTTGAAGAGCAAAACACTTGCTTAGCTGCGTGCTCTCGATGACGCCCGGGAACTTCTTAGCGGAGAAGACCTGGAACGGCTCGGAGAACACGGAAGCGAGAACTGGGGCAGAACCGTGATTGATCACAGGCGTGTTCGTGGAGTCGCCAGACTGTGTGCCGACGTTGACGAAACTCATCTTCAAACTATGTTTCCGATTAGTTAGGACAATCACAAGCACAAATGGCCAGAGAAGATGGATGCTTACCGGAAGGTCCCCTCGGTTCGCACGCTCAAGTCTTGCAAAATGAACCATACTCCAATCTTGTTATCGGGATCAGTGAGTCTGAAGGCGCTGGCGCTGAGACTTCCGATAAGATTGCGTGTGAACATGCCACCGGGCCCCGCCGTAACTGGCTGCTGCGCAGGCGACATGCCAGCCGGTGGCATCTGACCTCCAGCGTAATAGGGCGGATAGTAGGAAGCCTGTGGATTGGCCCCGTATTGATACGCCAACTGAGCATTCCCCCCGTAATAATTGTTCATCTGCGGGTATCCGACAGGCTGGCCGTACGGGTTCTGTGTGAAGGCGGGATAAGTAGGAGAAAGATTTTGCGGAGGTGGCGGGTATGATGATGACATTGCCGTCGATATTGATGGCGACGTGGCCGAGTGTTTGACAAGGTTCACTTCGCTGGTTCCATCTGCATTCCACAGATCGACCGTGAGGACATAAAAGGACGTATCGATCTCACTGGAGCATGCGAGTTAGCAAAGCTGGCGTCGCATAGAAAGATGGAAAGGTCAACGTACTTGATATCGATCTCTTTTTCAGTTTGTGCATCTCTGACAATCAAGCGGATGCAGGGGGGAGGCGTGATTGGTCTTCGATCCTGATGAAACAATCAGAGACACCTTCCGAGGATCAAAATGAACCAGCCGAAACTTTTCTACTGACCTTATCGCCAAAGCCACACATGCGAGCTCGAATAGGCTGTTGCACCACCTGGAGAGACCAGATGCGGCCCTCGTGGATGGTCGAAACCGGGGCAAGGTGGTCCGCAGATCGCATCGGACCGGCTGAACCTGGGGTCGGATATGCAGAGGACGGAGGAGGAATGCGATCCATAGAGAGAGGAGGTGGTGGCGGCGGGACTGGATGGGACCTCTCCTCAACGGCGTACATGGTTCGTGAGCTCAAGGAACCGAGGACGGCACCAGGTATGAAGAGAAGAGAAGATGTTAATTCTCGGAGGTTATAGAGGGCTGCAGTCAAGCGGAAACAGAGGAGGGGTATATATGTGACATGCGACGAAGCGGGAATTCAACGTCACTGTTGAAGCATCGACTGTAGGCCGCAATGAGGGGTGATGCCTCCGCGATCGGAATGAGGACGGTGAAATTGCACTTCAGCACGACCAGCGCGTGAGGAAACGGACTGACGTCGCAAAGCGAGGTGCCCTGCAGGATATGTGAAATATATATAAATATCGCACAGAGCCGACAAAGGTTCTATTGCGTCCGGGCTTCGCCTGTAGAATTTCAACCGGATGTTTGTGGTAGAGCCGGTGTCGCAAAAATGCCTCGACGGTCGCGGAGGTGCAGTTTCTGGGAGCGCGAGGTGTAGTTTGAGACGGTAGAAAAAGTGGCAGTGGCAAATTCTGAACGGAAAATATTCGGAAATGACGAGGGTAGTGTTAAGTGAGGTGATTCAAGTTGCAAATCCAGCTCGAGAGCGCCAGGAACTGAATAGCTCTTTCGATCCGCAATACTGTTGAATATAACCAGAGACACAATCAGCTAGCTCGGAATTGGCGCAATACAGCTGAGAGCTTCCGACGGACGCAAAGGCGATCGATTTGGGTGAGCCGTAGTGAGAAGCTGTCAAAGTGCGGGAGATTCGCTGGGCCTTCCACGGATCGCTTGAGGACCAAGGGTTCGCCGACACGGTCCAAGGCTGATCCACTAGAAGATGAAATGAGCTTCAGAGACAACAATCCGGTTCGTCAATCGCTGACCTTGAATTGGGACTGGTGAGGATCGACGCAAGAAGTCGAAAAACCACGTCAAAAAGACGATCGTAGGGTATGGCGGGGTGAAAGAAGTTGGGAGAGTGAGGAGAGACCAAAAACGGATGGTAGAGGGGAAAGAGAGAAGGTCACGGGTATGAGAGATCTAGACTGGAAGGTTGCGCTCGTGCTTTTACCACGTTTTCCTTGTCCTGGATTTGCTTTTGACTTTAACTGAGGGCGATTTCAATAGTATTCTGCTCTTGATGACATGAATCTAATTAATTCAAAGGTGAGTTTATCTGAATTCCAACCCCTAAGTCGAGACATGCCGGACTCTTGTCAGTGGTCGGTGCGGAATAGTAAAAGTACCTTACTTGACTGTGATTAATATGAGCAACACGGATCAGGAGGTGATCAGCCCGGCGCAGGAACCTCGACCCAGACGGTCGGGTTCCTCTCCTCATTCCTCAGGCTATCCATCTATCAGCTTCAACATAGCCATGTCCTTATTCCAAGCAACAGTTGATGAATCACATTTTAACACCTATCGGTCATCTAACACTGTCTAATTTGCCTTCTTCCCCTAATCGAAGTATTTTTGAGAAAACGAACCTCTATTTTCCTTTCCACCATCCACAGTTCGTTGTCGACGCACTCAAGGACAGAATACCGTCATCCAGGTCGTGGGGCCCGCTGAAATCAGCGATGTAACTAGGGGACAGGATGATTTGACAAGAATTTACGCCCAACTGCTGCATTCTGCGAGAAGTGGAGTGTCGGATCACCAATCCAACTGACCGAGACCGACCGGCTAACCATCCCCCATGTCTGTTGTCCAACGCTGAGTGGCGGTCCTCCCAGCTGGGTCGGGCAACTCGGTCTTTTGTACGAATTGAGAAACAGAGAAATAGCGAGAGCCAGTTGCAGCATTATCCATCTACGGGACTTAGAATCCTAAGATAGATACCACCATGCAAAAGGACCAGTCATGTCCGCATCGGGTTAGCCTGCCGCTGATCTTGGCTTGTATGGCCGTTTCCGTCATCACCTCTCTGTTCCTCTGCAAAATATAATCATGATGCCAAGCAGATATCCATCAACCCCGAGCTAATGAGTTGTCGGAGAATTTTATTCCAGTCGCCCAAAACTATCAAGCCTGACGTCTGGCTGCAAGATCGAGTGTTGGCATCTTCTTTGCGGCCCAAGATGCACCTGTCCTTTTTTAGTCAGGTCATCAGCTGATGAATGCCCATTAATGTGATATCATGCAGCAATACAAGACACTCTCTAGGATGGCGAGCTTGCATGCGACTGAAGCAAATCCCGTACAAGAAATACGGGTCATGAAGAGCTTCCCCTTTCGCTTTCGAGAGTGTTACTTGATGCTGCAAGTGACTGTTTCGGCTGGCTTGCACTAGGTTGGTGACATCTCCACTCATATAGGATGTTTTATGCCTCATGGTGTAACCCAAAATCACACTGCCCACTTCGTTCTTCTTCGTCATGGGCCTCTAGCAGCAGAAATCCGGGAGTCTAGATTTGAGCACGACGAGAGTACTGTAATTCTACTGTGCGAAATGCTAATCGACAACCGGCTGTGGTGGAGAGTGCCGCAGTATATAGAAAATATAGAAAATATAGAAAGTGGTACCGTATCTATTCGATTAGGTTACTACCTAAGTACCCCGCTATGCAGGTTTCTTGAGCTCACCCCATTACCTAGATAATGGAAGCAATCAACTGGCTCTTTGAATTCTGATCGCATTTATCCTATTCTGGACTCGAGAGACATGGCTGCCTGAGGCCATATACCCCGCGTGGATGCCAACTGAACTGGAAGATTAGACTGCCTTCCCGAAAAGGAAACAGCCCATCATGGCCTCAGGCAGCTCCTATCATCGGTGGTTGCCAGATAGCAATTACTTTTGCTGTCAATCACTTCTATAAAGCAAACACCGACTTGAGAGAAGCAACGCGTTTCATTTTTTCCAGCGACCATTCACAGAGACATCACCAAATGATGTACTTCCAGCTCTCGACAGAATCAGACGCCGCGATGATGTGTTCATCATCGATTCGGACGCAATTTGCGTCAAGAAGATTCTCATTTGCCAAAATTCGTATTGACCGATAGTCTGCTCCTGGCGGCTTTCGAGATGAGAGATTCGACGTCTTGTCGAGCCACCTGCTCCGCGCTTTCGTGGTCGACGAGGGCGTCGAGAAGATGTAGAAGGTATCGGCACATGTGCGCAATACGAGCCTAGTCCAAAGACTCGGAAATCAGCGCCGTACCAGTACAACAACGTTAAACCTCTTGGTATATTCTCCTCCCTCTTCCGGTGAGAGTTAATTATACCAAGCAATGCTGGACTTCGTCACTCGTCAAGTTGGTGATGCCTAGGTGGAGAAACTGAAATACCCGGAGGGGTATCCTATTGGAATGTCATAGAATATCGGGCAAGGCATGCCGCAACTCTGCCATCGCCTACAAGAAGAGGCATTGGCAACATGGCTGCGGTATGACTGGTCGATTCGTGATCGACGAGAAAGATTTGTGGCGGTTGACAGTTTCCGATTTGGCATATCCATGGTTGTGACAACGAGAAAGAAGTCTGTTGATATGTCCCCGGAGCATGTCGTCTCCCAAGTACCGGGTGTCATAGACCTCAACCTTCGCGGCTCATCACAAGAACTGGCCGAGCTCAAGACCATTTCGGTGGCTCAGAGGGTCCCTGTGCAACCTCGACTAGAGTGGTAAATTCAAGATCTTCAGAGGCTTTCGCACTACCTATGTATGTCCAAACAGGGCATCGAACATAAGGTCGCCTTGCGAGCTTCCTGGTGCTCTAACTGACCACTACCGGAAGCCCAGCTTGGACGAAGACCGGAACTCTTGCCATGCTCGTGACAAAGCGAAGGCCCATGAGCTTTTCGAATAAACCAGTGACTCTTTAACCGAGGGGTTATATCCTAAGATTTGCACAGCTCAGTTACCAGCACGGTTAAGTTCTCAGCAATCAAGGTCAAAAGAGCTATCTGCTTTGAGATTTACCTGCTCTGAGTTTAAGGCCCGTGGCCCCGATGCTCACCACAGGAGACACTTCAATTGTATCTTATCACCACAGCTCTTGCAATCCTTTTTCTGAAGAGGGGCAACTCTCGAAGACTCTTCTTGCCCTTGACCTCGATGACGACCGATGAAACGGAAGTCGAAGGTTCTCGAAGAAGCGGGCTGGGTCAGAAGAAGTTCAGGGGTAAGTTAGGCTAACGCTTTCCCTATATAGAAGGCTGGAAATCGGAAACAACGAATAGATCGGAAAATTCGTGCAGTGAGTTCCACAAATAATCCAGGAAATGGCGACAGCACATGCGCCGTTGGAGATTCTGTTAACTTTGGCGCGTAGTACATTCCTCTGGAGTCAAAATCGCTCGTTTGCCAGAATACATGATTGAGACGCGAGCGCTATCGATAAGTCTATTCAACCTTAAATAGACTTAGTCCAGGTTTAAGTTGTTGCTTGTGTGAGATCGGCGTTCATTGACAGACAGATTCCCCAAAAAGGCCATTGTCACCCCCTCGTTCTATTGTGCCCATTATCTCTTTCAAGGAAAACAAATCTCGAAAGGGTTAGTTGACGATAGTTTCGAGAGCGCCTTATTAGCCGAAAGCAAATCCCGCACAACACCGTATTTCTTAGACGCATACTTGGCCTGGATCATTCTTACTACAAATAGTTACTGGTCTGGCCGGTGACGCTCCTTCTGGGAAATAGAGGGATTGTCGAATACCGCTCGCAAGGGTCTGAGACTGAGCAATGAGTAAAGGCCTGTGCCTGTCGACTGAAATACATGAACGGAAACTGTCCTTTTCCCTCCTGAGGAATAGTCTCAGAGGAGCTCAGGCGAACACGACAGCTGTAGGAAGTTATCACCAATTGTCGTCGCAACTTGGACACTACATGGCGCCACAGTCAGTGCATAGAAGGCTGTCGCTTTTCCCTTCGGCGAATGCGACGGAGTTTCAAGATTGGTAAGCTCCAAGCTTAGGTGGCCTTGCATTTCTAGTTGTTCCAAAAACTCAGTATTGGTCCCAACAGATCAAGATGACAGGGATATGGTGGTCGTGCGAGAAACCATCGATGGAGACACTATATTAATTCGAGTTGCTAGTTGCTGGCCTTATTGGTGCGAGAGCTCCCATATAGCTTTCAATGATAAATAGAGGGGTAGTAAACGGCGGAATGTCTGAAGCTGTCGTCATATTTCTTGGCTCAAAAGCCGTCGCATGTGCTTTCTGGAAGGTGGGCGAACAGGGTGCGGAGCGTGTCTGAAGGTGAAGGTGTGCGTTGATGTTGTGGAATGGACTCTGCATAATAATCCACCATGCAAAACCTTGATCATATGCGAATTAGTAGTTCCTGACATAGTCAGGTTAGCTCGCTTAGACGTGAGCATACTCAGCACTGAACAGTCGAATCAGGTAGGATTACGACTCCCTACTGACAGTGTTGTGTTTGTTTAAATGGACAAAGTTGACACTCCGCCGTATGCGAACAAGTCAGAGACTCAGAGCACTAGAAACGATGATCCAATGATGGTAGATCAAGGGAGACCAAGAGTACTAATTACCCGAAAGGGTAAAAGCAAGTTTGGCTCCAAACTCCGATAAGGATAGCGCCAAGGTGGAGAGCCCGCCGGATTGGTATCTTTGGGTTCTAGGTGCGGCCAGTGGAACAACGAACAAGTGGAGTTGCAGGTGGATTGTCCGAAGATGGTATGACGAGGAATAGGGATGTATGTGACAATCACCCAATGATATACGAGTCGATAGTACCGTTAACTAGTAGAAGTATCATGCATATCATGATTAAATAATGTGCAAACGTATGGATGAGGGAAATTGTAGGTCTTCGAGGAATCGTTTTTAAGGGGCAAGTCGGAGGTAGCCGATTGGCGAAACTAGATATTCTGCTCCGATGATCGATATATTCGATAATTATTGTTTAATAGTGCAATCCGATCTGCAATCCAGCTTTTGTGAGAATCGACTGCATTATTGTCTGTTGTGTCTTATCCGTTGTTGCTAGCAAGGGTTCGGTTAGGACAGAGATCTGTAATGTTGTCAATCATAGGTGTCAAGGGGGGAAGTACGGAGTAGGCTCCTGAGATTCCTAACCAACTCCTTCCATTCAGGAGTTGTCCTCCTCTTTCCTAGTACGGTCAATGTGGTTCGACTCACGGGACTCGTCCTGCAACGGTAAATGCCAATCTCTTCCAGGACTCAGTATCGAGTGCATGATGCATGTGTCTGTCCATCCAGGGTCCGGTAAATCCGACCGCAGCCGGTGCAGCGACATGTACGGTGTAGGGAAGCATTTACTCATTCTGTCACCCAGAGCGTCGCAGGGGAGTATCAGTTTTGGTAACTGTTGAGACGGCGATCGATCTCAGACCCACTGAGCTTGAAAATCCGTTCGTTAGCCCGTCGACAGGGTCTAACTCGTGCTTTCGGCTACGACG
This sequence comes from Aspergillus fumigatiaffinis, assembly GCA_012656285.1. NCBI lineage: Eukaryota > Fungi > Ascomycota > Eurotiomycetes > Eurotiales > Aspergillaceae > Aspergillus > Aspergillus fumigatiaffinis. Next base: position 18,105 of record JAAAPX010000021.1, on the reverse strand, counting down.
TCAAAATAGATTAAATACCAGACCCCAGCGCCGGTGCCTCCGAAGCGTTGGTGGGTAGATTCGTGGACATCCCTGACGCTCTTTGGTCACAAGACAATTGTGGAGGTGATTCACCGGGAAATTATATCGAGCTCTGGAGCCTCAATCATTTAGAAAAGTGTGAGTGGCTCAGACGACGGAGCTGGCTTGTGCGATGCCTCCGACAATAAGTGCTAGGAACTCTCTGCGCCGGGGTCATGGCTGTATCCAATGCAGGAGCCGACGGATCAAGGTATGTGTTATGCGTGATGGCGTTGTTGTTCCGACTTCCAAGACCACTGGTGTTTCTATTCTTGTCGATGATGGCTCTTAGCTCACCGGACAACATCGTGTACATGACCATGACAGGGATGCTGAGAGCCTCGGTGCCTTGGAAAATGTCTGTGTCCGGATGAGGCTTTTGTCTTCCTTTGTTTATGGATCTATTTCATCTTGATCCCTCATCCCATTGGTCTTTCCTCGGTTTCAACTGACTCGGACAGTGTGGGAAAGAGCATCCGCGATGTTCTCATTGCATGAAGCGGGATATAATATGCCACTATATGCCGTCCTGGAAATATTCACGCTCTACATCGACACAGAATCGATCGTCAATGGACTCATTACCATCTATCCCTGTTTTGACTTGCGTCGCTCAGTCTCAGAGTCAGATGAGTCCCACTGGTCGCAATGGTGCCAAAGACAACCTCAACGTCCACCATCTGGAGTTGATGATGCAGTGGTGTACTAAGACATATCGTTCAATGTCTCATAATAGCACTGTTGAGAGTATCTGGCAGACTGTCATTCCACGTGAAGCTATGCAGCATCCGGCCCTGATGCATGGTATTCTCGCGCTGTCCGCATTGCATCTGGCTTCCTCAACAGGAGGAAGCATGCGCGAACGATATATTAAAACGGCAAAGACCCATAAAGACCTGGCTCTGTCAGGCTTCAAAGAGACATTCACAAATATCGACCATTCAAATTGCGATGCAACCTTTGCTTTATGCAGTCTCACGACCATATCTTCCCTGGCCTTTCCTCTGATTGCCGGACAGGGCCAGACAAACACAGCGCTGGATGATCTTTGCCAGGCTTTCCAAGTTGCAAGGAACTCCATGAATGTTCTGGCCCAGATCACCGACCAAGTTAAGAGCGGCGAGTTGAAGCCGTTGCTTGAAAAGGACAAATGGGGCCCCAAGATGCCCGACACTTCTCGGCTTGCTATCATGTCCTTATCAATGACGAACTCACAGCTGGCCAACCGGAACCCGAAACACGAAAGGGAGATGTTTGAGGGAACAATCAGACAGTTGGGGGAGTCTCTAGAAAAACTTGCGCAAGGCAGGGAAGCTTCAATCGTGGCGTTCCAGTGGATGTACCACATTCCGCCGAGCTTCATAGACCTAGTGCATGAGCGACATCCGTTCGCCCTGGTCATCCTGGCTCATTATGCTGTGGTCCTCCATCTTATGAGAAGCCGCTGGTGGATGGGTGAATGGGGTGCACGAATCATCCAACAAATAGGTCGACTCCTGGACTCTCAATGGCGACAATCCATTAGTTGGGTATTGGATGCTACCGGCTGTTATATTCCACCAACTTGACTGCAGCAAGGATTCCGGTGTGCACGTCACGATCGCCGTTGCCGTCACTTCCCTCCTAGTTGGTGTCTTAAGACACTGTAACGCCCCAAACCTACTCCGCGGTCGAAGCCCATTCTTACTGGCAATGTCCGACGACAATACCAAGGTAGCAATGAGAGAGCAGGGCCAAGCTCACATTCGCGCCACACAAAGTCGACACTCTGCGACTATTGTGGTATCCTTGGGTCATTCCACAGACCATGGGGGATTGCGTCGACATATTTTGCACCTAGTGTCTTGTGCTTAGGTTGCATCCCCTGTGATACCAGTACCCGGAGAACAATGGGGACCGATCTCCGGCCATTTGTTGTTTACATAGATACCAGCTGATACTGGCTTAACTTAATTGCATCCTCAACATATCCAAGATAATGAGCAGCTACCAAGTCTAGCAAAGTGGATAATTATATTGAAATCGATAGAGAGTTATGTGGTAGAATTCAGATTCTGATTGGTAAATAGTGCAGAAAAAGCAACGAAGTATGTTGATAAGCATCTGGGGTTCTATTGGAGCTCATACTAGCGCCTCCAGTGTGTATTAATGCTGAGATGGTCTCAGGCGATATATAGACAGGAAAGGACCGTCCAACATTCCGCCATCTCACCAAAGATGAAGCAGCTCGAGTGGATCCATTCAGTCCTGGGACAATCCAATTCAGGAAAAGAACTGCGCTTCGTCATTCAAATTTTGATTTTCAGACAAGGGTATTATCCAATTACAAGAACATAGAAGTAAAAGAGATGGAGAAAGAAGAGAAGTGAAGAAAACAACCGACCGAACAGGAAGAGCAAAAGATGACACCCGAGCAGAATTCAAATTTCAAAACAACCCTGCCCAAATGCAGTTCCCAGTCATTCAGGTGGGACACCAAGCACCGCCAGCAGTACTTTTCGTTTTCTCCAAATATAAGATAGGTTCGTTGGGAGGCCAAGCTGTTGAAAGCATCAAACCAGACCCAGAGCCGGACGATGAATCCAAAACCGTGAAACCTTCAGAAACAACCTTATAGAGGATATCACCGCGATGATGATGAACCCGAGCGCTTCTCACTGGCCTGTTTGACATCCTTCAACCGATCCCTCGATGCGGTCCGAACCCGTTGCAAATTCTCCTCTTCACGCTCGCGGACCTTCTTCTCTTCCTCGGGAGACGGGACGTACGCATTCGCAGCACCACCTAGAACAATTACCAGTCAGCTCAACCATGTCGTCAACGCACAGACGAAAGGGAAAGGCAGAACCTACCACGTCCCGTATGATGCGGGGCTTCCTCCACCCGCTGCGGCGGCGATTCTACATCCTGCAGCTCGCGTGCGATCTCCGGGCGCTCGGGGTCATACTGGACCATGTTGCCTGAGCCGCCGCGACCAGTTGTGAAGGTGTCTTGTTTGATTGTAGGGGTGATGAGATCCTTTGCTGAGGTGGGATTTGCGGTGGAGTAGATGTTTCCTGGTGAGGGGGAAGGGGTCGATGTTAGCTCAACTGGGAAGAGGACAAGTGCGCTGCAGGGCTGACAATCAATCAGGTCTCTTACCTGCGCCTCCACGGCCGTGAGAAACGTTTCGACCGGCCATTGCGATTGATGTTAAGGATTTGCGATCGCGCGATTGGGAACGAGCAGCGAGCGAAAGTGATGTGAAGCTCCGGCGGAATTTAGCGCAGGCGGTGGTCCGTCCTTGGAGACCGAGAGGAAGCGAGAAGACTTTTTTTCGTTGTCGAGGGCTTGGATTGACTGCTCGTGGCGAAGAATAGGTTCTTTAACAGAGGAGCGAAACTGAAGATTGGAATGCTGATCCTAAAATCCTGGCAAAAGGTAAAAATTTCGCGCAGGGGTCTGGTGATTACTTTTTTTGTTGGCATGACCGCAGCCAAGACAGAATCCTTTCAATCTTGCCCTTTGCCCTTTGCGTTTTTCCCCCTCATCGGCGGAATTAAGGCATCCACTGGCTTGGCGTCCGTCGGCGTCATCTTTGCTCCTCCTTGTCAATTGAGCTCTTCTTGCACTCAATCCCTTCTTCTCTACCTTTCTCATGTTTACGCGGTCTCAGCAACTACGAACTATGGAGTACTTAGTGCAGCTCCTCTACTAAACCTGCTTGGCCCCAACCCTAGAGGGGTACTCGGACGGGACAAAGGACCTCGGGTCGCTTTTGTGGCTGGCACCGGCTGCTTCTTCGACCCACCGCTGAAATCTCTTTCCTGCGCGTGGGTTCTCTCCCCCGCGATTTCTGGGCTTGTGTAGGTCATATGTAGCCTAGTCGTGTACCTCCCCACATAGAGTGTCAAAATCTCCGAGCGTGCCCAACGCAGGGATCCAGGCCATAACTAAATCGGCCCTGAAGCCTCCTCATACTTTGCCTAGCAGTGACCGTCATACATCCCCTCGGCACAACCACACCAAGGTCTGGGGATAACGCTTTACCCGGGTCTCACTTGGTCTTGCACTGCCAGGAAAAGTGATGTCCGACTAAAGAGAAGACAGGATACTCTGAGATTGCCTACGGTCTAGGATCGCATCGTGCGAGATGCTGCGGCCAATTTAGGTTGTCCTATTTTGCTAATCTGAGCTCCTAACTGCTGCCTATCCATATGTCGTCAATCATGGGAGGAAAACGATCTGAGTTCAGTTGTAGCCCTCTCGCTGGTGGGGTAAGTCCCAAGGGCAGCAGAGATCTCTGGCTCATCACATAAATTCTGGGCTGCTCAGACATCTGCTGGCAACAGGTACCCCCGTTTGATCCGGGGCCTGCTGGAGCATTCTGGTGGCGGGCCACGATAGCTATCTTCCAGGTATGCTCGGGAGTACAGCGGTGTCTCGAAACCGGAAAGAAACAGCAAGATTCTCTGTCCTCCACAGGACAGAGACATTTTGAGATAGGGCCTCTCTGTCCTAACTGAGTCCCCTCGACAATAGCTCTGTGCGCTCTCTCCGAGAGTCCATATCTACCTTGGGATAATATTGCCTATGGCAGTATTAAGGCCAATGGCGAAAACTGGCTGGCCATCGAGAATGTCCTAGGAGCTGACCCACTATCGCTCGCACATATATAGAGTGAGTGATACAGATCATCATGGATGAGAGCAGACAGGTTCCTTCAAAACACGTACCTTTTGCGAGCTCCCAGCAAGGAAGACTGCTTTTCCTAAGGGCGAATTACTCGTTGGTTGATGCCGGGGTGTCCCAACGGCTGGCTCGGATGAGCCTCTTCTGATGGGTGCAAATCTAGCCAGCTTCCTCTTAATTTGTGCTTACCAGTTTGCAATTCGACGCATAGCCGAGGTGGTGATGGTTCGGAAAGTCACGAAGGCATGGGTGGGCACAGTAATGGCATTCTGGCCATTCGGAAAACGAATCTTTAGACCCGGAGCTGCACTCCTTTGCGAGTAATCCGCCTGCGAGGCCACAGCCGCCCCTCTGGAAAGTACGTTCTGGGTTGATTCGGCTTCAAGGACGCCGTAACATGATCTCAACTTGCCGAACTCGCTTGCAAATCCATCCTCCAGCCAGGACTTTTCGATGTCCGCTCGAGTCTTGAACATAATCACGATGAAGCCACTCACGAAAACCCCCACACCGACCGCAGATGAGAACATTTCACGTAAAAAGGTGAAGGTCATCCAGAGACAGAACCTTCAGGATCCAACGCAGCGCAAGGATCTGCCTGATTTCTGGGCCACATCGTGGTCGAGTTTTGTTATACCAACTGGATAAAGATGAATCTCCGGACCCCTTCATGGGTGGTCATCGTCTTTGTAAGACAAGGAGAGAAGAGAAGCACACTCACAGAGAGCATGTTGAAGTATATAGACTAGTCACCAATCTACCTGCCAGCACAGTGTGAATGAGCAGAGCTGCTCTTTCCTACAGTGAATGACGTTGTCTAAGCATCTATACATTCACTGCTTTACTGCTCCTCTTTGCTTACTTGCTATATACATGAGCTCATCAGTTTGTTATCAAGATGTCCTACTGTCTTTCAACACCGCAGGGCGCCTGCGGTTACTACTGTGGTAGTTGCGAATAGCTCCATCTTCTTGCCAATCTGGAAGGTCGACCGGAAGGGGTGAGCGGCTTTGCCTTTGAGAACATTGTCCCTCATGGCCACTTGCTCTTCAAAGGTGGTTTACCCTATGGAACCCCTTCCTGGGCGAGAAATCTCGCAAGGGGATTTTTCCATGGGTATCAGTCCGCCCTGGCTCGTGGTCTCTCACGAACCCACTTCGTGCATCGATCTTTGCGAGTTGCATTCGCTCGTTTAGCACGCGCATCTGCGGGTAGGAACGTGTACACTCTCGACTTTACAACCTGGACAACCTGGACTATGATTCACTCTAGCTCAACAGCAGCTTCAATGCCCTAATTGATTGACGAGGTCTATGCCATGTTCCGGGCTGAACGTTTGAGGTCACAGATACACGAACAATATCAGAGTGTGCTTCCAGAACGCCTTATTTCCACTTCGGACAGATTCCTCCACAGCTGCTATCTTTATTTTGTAGTTTTGCATCTCATAATTCGTTCGTAATCCGCCAATCGTACCTCCTGGGGTACTAGAATCAGCGTACAGAAAATATTGAGTGAGCGGTAGGATTTGCTCTTACCTCAGGAGAAAGATTGGAGAACCCTTCAAGAACGTAAATACTCTCATAACACTCCTTGACATCATTCACGTCTTGCGGGGTCGAGGACAATCTAAAAGCCGCACAAAAGTCATCAGAAGATCGTCCCGTCAAGCTTGAAAGGCGGATGACTTTTGAAATCCGCCTCACACTACAGCGGTCGGATACACACAACAGCGCCAGACAGTCCATGAGGTCATGGGAATCAAGCAGCCGCTAAGGGTCCCTTACTCAGTCTTATTCCTCTTTTCCGGCACGTTTGTGGAATCCTCTGGGCCTTGCTGGCGCTTCAACGTGCCGTTTGATTTATCCAAGCTGGAAGAAGATGTTGTTGCATTGTTTGTATTCGATGGCGTAGGCTTCGCCTGCAACGTTCCGGTGCCAGGGGGTTCGGTTGTAGGTGATCTGAAGGAAGACACGGGTGTCAGCGTAGACGGGGCCCCCGTATCTGCATGTCGGACTATTAGCTCTTGTCCTAGGGTAGCTCTCAGTGGGGGCGCTTACGCTCAACAGTCTTGCTGCTAGAACTGCCTCCTATGGAGCCGTCGGGAAAACCGCCCTCCGCAGATCTTCGACTCTCAAATCCAGCTCCAGAGAAGCCCACAAGTGTAGGGCCCGCAGAAGCATTGGTCATTGTACCCAGTGGACGAGTAGGAGGAGAAGTGGCAAAGGAGCTGGTAAAACCTCGGACAGGGCTGCTCGACAATAAAGTAGTACTTCCGAACACGACAGGACTCGGTTGTATATTGGTGAATGGCGTTCCTTGATCCTTGATTTCGGTAGTCGAGGAGTGATCTCGTTTCCTGTTGGCGTACAGCGAGAACACCGAATCCTTGGTAAAAGTTGACATTTTATGTGCTAAGGGATGAAACATGTCAGCTTTATCTTTGACCTGCAGTGACGTTCAAGCTCGGGAAAGATGTTCGGACCTTCGGGGCGAGACTGGGGACTATCATAGGACTTCAGTATGCCCTGACCAGCCTGAAGCTTCTCGAGTTGGCAGCTGAGGCGTTCGCGCTGCTCCCGGACAACCGTAGGCTCAGAAGCAAGGTCCTCAATGTGCTGGTCGTCCATGTTGACCACGCTGGCGCTGGTGAAGATACTCTCAAGTGGCTGAAGGAGACAATTTTCTATCGCAAGATTGGCGACATTGTTCATGAAGATCACAATTGCAAGCTGTATGATTGCATCGTTAGCACCAGCTAAGTGATGAACAAAAGCCATTTCCATTGGCGTCACTATCTGCATTTGACTTACATCGTAGTATGCCTGCATCTGGTCAATGATCTCAGCAGCAGAAAACTGAGTGCTCTGAGGCTCGGGGCTCGATGTCGCTCTCATCAGGTCTCCAAGTGAAATAGTCTTCGTAGAAGGATTTTGGTTAGGACTAAGTGGAAGGCCGAGCCTTCGCCTGAGATCCTGAAACTGACGCTTTGATTGAGACTTTTGTATCTGTGTAAGGTAGGTTCGGCCAAGCAGTTGAGGATGGCCTTGCTTCATGAACGCCGTCAACTCCTGGAGTTTCTCCGATAATGTATCCTTCATCTTATTCAGCGCTGGGCCAAGTATGGAATGAGAGAGAGCCGAGAGAACCTGGTCATCTACCAGATATTCAAAGAGCAAATGCACGAAGTGTTCGACGGCTTCCCCGACAGTCATCACATGTCGTCTCGCTAGCTCTTCCCAAGGCTTCGAATGAGTACGGAAAAGACTTTCGATAAGACGTTGGTTGATATGGCCAGGTATTTCCACCCCGCGACTTCTGCGAGCTTGCTCAGCTACTTCTGCCTCAAAAGCCTTTCGAGTAATATAGACCGGTTCCCAGCCATCGAGGTAAGGATTCGCCTCTCTCTTGAAGGTGTCTTTATTTTGAAATCCAGCATCTGAATGGACGATGATGCGATGGGCGCCTCGAAGCTCCATGGCTTCGGCAAAGTCATCATTCAATTCTCGGACGACAGATCGCAGTTTGCGAAAATCATGGGCACCGATGTGAGCTTCTGAAGTGAAGAAACCATCACTGTACATGCCATTTAAAGCTTGAGCCATGATTCGCTCGCACTTGCTACCGACACCGAGCAGGTAAGCTCTCTTCTCCTGAATAGTTGTGCGTGATGGTCCAAGTTTCTCTAGCTTGGCGTTATTCTCGGAGATTGTTTTCTCGACGTTCCCGGCCATGTCTGGGATATACTGTTTCATACAGTCGAAGACAGCTCTGTTCAGACGAGTCTGAAGAGCACCCAGCCCAACGCAGCATGTGGGCACTGTGGCCCAGGCACCATTGCAAAGGCACACCATCTCCTTTTTGTTGCAGAGTTCCTCTGAACTATGTCTGTCATGGGAAGCTCCGTTCCACAAAGCATGCCAACCGAGCTTCAATTGAGCTTTCTGGTTCCTAACCAGCTCAATAAAGATGTTCTCCTGCTCCGAATTCCGTTGAAGTGTGTCAGTGTGGGTGATAATCCCAATAGTTCTTTCGTGGGTGGGATCGAAACGCTCAGCCAACTTTAGAACCTCTTCTTGTTGTTGGTAACCAATCTTCGCGCTGACGACAGCGAGGATAAGACTGGCCTTGTTCTTCATGTACCTCTCAGCAAGGACGTGAACGAAAGAATCCTCCTCTGAGCTTTCGTCTTTGTCAGGGATGCGAAGTCCTGGAAGCTCGATCAAGGTCATGTCAGAATACTTAGAACCAGCAATCTCAATTTTAAGCACATAGCCTTTCGGTGTCACGTTGGCCTTCTCCTTCAGGAAGTCCTTGTGTATCTTTCCAATCACTGGAAACATATTGTTAACAGCGAGCTCTTCTGGCTTGACATCGCTGGTGAAAAGAGTTTCCTGTCCACTATTTGATGACAGGGATCCATATGTGATCTTCGCGTCAGGTGAGAGTCGTCGATGCAGCATAACCTCTGTCACGGAACGCATGTTGTCCGTTGGAAGACGGACGCGAGAAATTCTCTCCAAGACAGAACTCTTCCCCGAAGACTGCATACCGACAATAACGAGCTGGGGCACTTCGCAGCCGCCTTCTAGTCCAAGCTTTTTCAGGCTTTTAAACGTTTTGGAAAGCTCGTACTGCTTCACCTGCAGCTCGCGAACCGCCATGTCCATGGATGTGGTCTCACCCATTGTGACAAGATGAGAGAAGTGTCTGTCCGTAGACTGGAGGTGAGGTGGTAAAAATGAGAAAGAAGAACGGAGGGAATGAAGGTGAGAGTAAGGAGTAAGATAAGCCAGATTTGAAAAGACGTTTGAGACTCAAAAAGTTGTGCTGAGATGTCTTATGTTTGGGTTGTGAAAATTGCTTCCTGCTCATCGCCCTGGGAACACCAGGAGGCAACGGGTCTCAGCTCAGTCACCAGGAAGCTGTCAGGCGACGAAAGGAAAACGCTAATATCCTTTAAGGACGGGTTTCTGGAAAAATGAGAAAGTAGTATGCAGAAAGTAAAGCGTAATATGAGGAGACAGGCAGGTAAGTCAAAGAGAAGAAAGTCAAGCATCAAGAATGAGTGGTAGATGATTTGTGTTTGTCTTGTGAGAGCTGCTTCTAGCTCACTCACTAGGGGAACTGCCAGGCAATGACAGAAAATGCTAATGTCCTTGCAACAGATCGTGGCCGGAGTAAGTTCTCCTATACCCTGCCACAGGACCTAGATGATTTAGAAAAGAGTTGAGCATCACTGACAGATTATTCACTCGAATCAGAGTGATAAGCACCTCAGACCAAGCTCTTGTTTTGACATGAAGAAGATTGAACATGAACTTTCTCTCACTATTTCGATCTTTATGAATACTTGTCACGACTTATTTGCGAGGCTGGTTTCAAGACCTTTATCAGGAGGAAACGCATATCGAACCCTTTTGGCTGCTGGGACGTGCTCATTGTGAGAGGAGGGACACAATGCTCAAGAGGCCGTTTGACAAGCGACTGAGTTGTTCATCATACAAGATGAAGTTGTCATTGATTGAGATTTAAATATGCACAGTGTGATAGCCTCAACTTCGATCAGCTCTTTGGGGCAGGAGTCCTCAATTCTCAATTCCACTCTTCAATGCTCTTGCACAAAGCACGATATCCTTTCAAATCCTCTTGAAGATCTGTTTCATCCATGATGAACTTCGAACGAGCGAGTGTAAAGTTGTTGTATCGCTCCCATCCCTCGAGGGAGCCGACTTTGGCCTGGCGTCAAGAACAGATGAACTGATGTGCCAAAGCAGATTACTCTACCTCTCTAGGAAGAATCATCCGAAATCGTAAAGCCTCGATATCCAGCCCTTCCATCAGCTCCGGGTATTTATCAATAAACTCCGACGTCAAGCCCCATCCGCTTTCACGGGTAAACACTTCGAAAAATTCCGGACAAAGCTGCAGATTATCATCCGCATCACGCTCCAGCATATCCTTACCCCACGGCCAGCGCACTTTGGTGCAGCAGCCCAGATAACCCATGAGTTCGGCAAAGTCGTACTTGGTCCAATTCCTGATGATATTGACCCTCAGCTGCGGCCAAATTATAAAATCCAATACTGTCGGGTGACCCTGCTGGATCTGCGTCATGACTGGTTGTTGGAAAGGTGCCAGGCGCGCAAATGTCGCGGGATTGGGAGAGACGCGCCATTTACCGTAGACATAAGTCAACCAGCCCAGTGCGACACACTCCGCATCGCGGATCGCTCGCTGCCGAATTGCACGGTGGATCTCGTTGGCCAAGTAGTTGCGCCGAGTCCCGTGGAGGAGGTCCAATGGGGCCGGGACGGGCGGACACGCAATGACGAGGTCCGGACGAGTGAGCCATGGTGATGTGGCTGGCATCAAGGACGGATCTTGCCCGTACTCGTTCATTGGGACCAGACACCAAGCGGGAACAGTGCTAGGCAGAGCCTGGATAGCGGAAGAATGAGGTAATTCGGGCAGTTGAATAGATGGCAGTATGTTTGGTCCAGCGGCTGCAACATCTTGTACGCTGTTCAGATGACCAAGTCCAGGGCCAGTCCCAGCATACTCCAGGGTCAGTCCTGTCGTTCGAGTGAAGATCTCATTCTGAGCACTAAGACCTGGTACCCCGAGGTTGCGAACTAAATTTGGAGTCGCTGCTAATCCCTTTTCCGCCTGATCGCACTGACATGCAGTCCTTGGATTGATGTCAAGCCCTGCATTCTCCAACCGTCGCGGTTGCTGCAATGTCACCGACGAGACTACTCCAATCTCATCTGCATCCCAGGACACAATCATGTTCCGCAATCGGTCCTGTCGAGCTCGCAGCAACTCATTTTCCCGACGAAGGCTATCGACAGCCGTGAGCAGCGACTGCATTAATGAAGCTCCATGATGCGTCCTCTCACAAAATTCCACCCGTTCTTCGAGGTATTTGATATGGTTCTCTCGTTTCTTTCGAAGATTTTCTTGAGCTCTCCTGTCTCGGAGACGTTTCTTCTCTGAGGAAGATAATGATGCGTTATGGCGGTTTGATACCATTATGATCGCTTAGGGAATTCAAGAACATTTTGAGCCTATGCTAAGAAAATAGGTGGGAAAGGTAAAAGCACTTTTAAGGAGCGCGGTTACGGTTTACATGAACCTAGATTCTGGGTCCGTCAGGCCAGCGAATAATGAATACATTTATGCACGCATAAAGGATTGTGCATGACAATCCTTTGACTACCTACTTTTCGGATCGAGCATTAGTTTTTTCTTTTTTTACTGGGATTTGAACATGAAATTATATCTCTATATGCGATTCGTTGAAATTCAGAACAAAGGACCAAACCAGCCACTCGTGTCCTCCCTATATATATCTATACAACTCATAGTTAATCCGAAGAGCCAGCAAGCATTAGTTAATCCCCTCTTAAGCTTTCCTCCCATCAAAATTGACCGGAAACTTCTCCCGAATAGCCTTGCCATATCTAGTGAAGAGGATGGGGATCGGCACGAAAGCTAGAGCAATAAATCCCAGCAACGAATTTCCCCAGCCCAGGCCTAGACTTTTAAACATACTAGGCCCGGCAAGGGGTATCAACGCACCCACCAATGATCGTGTAGCAGTCAAGATGGCATTCGCGGAAGCCGCATACGCAGGATAGCAATCAATGGTATACGTCTGGATCGGCATGAACAAGCCCATCAGCGAGATGCCAAACGGGCACATGCCAATGATAGGCACGATCCAATGCACCTGCTTGGCGGCCGACCATCCGTACCAGAAGAAGCTCACGGGCAAGAGGCAGGAAAAGAAGATCATGGTGGGTAAGCGCATCTCAGGCTCGGACTTGCCTCCGTTCTTTGCAGTCATTCTCATCAAGATCTTGTCGTTTGTGAAAGCGATGAGCGCGAGGCCGATGAAGAAACCAATGCCAATGCCTAGGTAGGCGAGTCCAGAGAGGCCTGTACTGAACCCGTATTGCATTTGGAAAACTGCGGGTATGGTGGTGAAAAAGAGATATAACAAGGCGTAGGTGAGAGACATGTAGATCGAAAGCAGAGAAACGATGGGCGACTTGAAGAATAGCTGCAAAGGTCGCATAAGGCCCAACTTCAGGGTCGACGCCACCGATACGCCTTGGCTGTCAGGTTCGTAGGCACTGCGCAAATCTGTACGACCCAGCTCTTTGGCCAGTTTGGCTGTCTTCCACCGTATAAGCACGGGAGCATACGTCTCACGGTTCAGACACTCGATTCCAAATGAGATGACTCCACTTGCAATCAGTAGGATCCAGAAGATCCAGCGCCAGCCGATTGCTTCACCTATGAAACCAGCACAGATAGGCCCGACGACAGGGCCGATCAGCGGACCCAAGCTCCAGATCGATGTTGCCATCCCGCGTTGCTCGACAGGGAACAGATCAGCAATGAGACCTGCCCCGAGGGTAAGGCAGCCGCAACCGCCTATTCCGGATAAGAGTCGAAACACAATGAGAGACTCAATGTTGGGAGCCAGGGCACATCCGATTAGCCAGACGACGAAGAACCAATTAGCGCAGCTGAGCACTATTCTTCGGCCATAAATCTCGCTCAAGGGTGCGAGAATCAGGGGGCCGAGCTATGACTTTCTCGTTAGTCTCCTATTCATTCAGCCAGATGTAAATCAGACGGATTCTCACGGTGTAGCCCAATAGAAAGATTGTAACGCTGAAGGAAAGTAATGTCTCATCCGTGACTCCCAGGTCAACAGCCACATAGCTAGCAGCGGGGGCGAACATGCTCGACGCAAGTGGTGAAAGAAAGGTGATAGAGCTCATGAGTGCCAGTAGACCCCATTTTTGGCCCGCGGAGAAATTCTGGGGATTCGCAGGGTCATTTTGTCCGTCCCATCCGACAATCCCACGATGGAGGTCTGTTTCTGGGAAGCGTTTGGTCTCGCCGTCCCACAAGATGACTGCTTCGTGAGCGGGTGTGTGGTCTTCCTGGAGTGATGGTGTGGATTTCTTTGCATACTCGGTTGGGGAAAGGCTGGACGATCGGTGCTTTTCCAGATCTTCCATTTCCACGAAGCCAGGGCCTAGGTCGTAAAAAAGGGATGAGGCAGAGTATAGAAGACAGTTGCAATCAGAAGTCGACGCAGATGTTATCCAAATGAGAAACGCTCTTGGTCAAGACTGATTGAAGAGAAGGGAAGATGAGAAGTAGAATAAGACGCCTACGAATGGCAGGGGAAACAACTTGACTCTTGCCATGGGAGTTTAAGGTGATGTGCAATTACCTTATAAGGGGAACTGCTACAGGATAAGTAGTGATCCGAATATGAAGCATAAGCGTATAAGTTCATAACTATGATTTGAAACCCTTCTTATACGTATAACTCGACCCAGTATGGCCATGCCCAGGTTAAAGTTCAGCACTAAAGAAGCCAAGGTAGAAACGCTGATTCAGTGCCCCACATCAGATAGCTAATATTTTCTGTACAGCAGATCTGTGTACGGAGTACAGAAGGGCCACATCTTTTTTTATGTTCATCTGCTGATATTCACTATCTCCAAGAATATCCTACAGGGTTTATATTAGGACACAGAGTATAGTTAACACTAGGCATATTAAGTGCTTAAGCCTGCATGGGCTTAAATAAACTTTTAGTAACCCGCGGCGGATATATTTAACTACTACCCTGAATGTGGTGACTTACATATGATCTAATATGCTCTAAGTGACTGTTAGACTTCATGGAGATATGACTGAGGCTTTATCAGACGTCATAAACGCGCTCGACAGCATTGAACAGGTGCGCCTGCTTCTAAGGTTACTTACTTACGCCTTGACTTATATGTTCCTTTGACCTATAGAAAATTCCGGTCATCTCCTTAATTGACCGGTCCTTGTGGAGAAGAGAGTTCCTAGAGGGACGTTGCATCTGAGTAGTAAGAACCACGATGTGTTCGGAACGCTCTTTTGGAAATCGCCAGCCATGATGTCGGAGGATCAGTCGGTTCTCCTGGATGGGCGAAATATGCACTTTTTCGACGGTTCAACGGGTGACATGCTAGGTGGACTGTTTCAAAACGGCTCAGTTACCCAAGGCAACTTCATCAGCATGCTTAACATCATCTTAGTACCACACCCGCTCATTGGACCTCGGACATTTATGGTCAAGGCGAGGTCCAGGCAGACTCTCTCACTAACTAACCAACGCCTGACACCCGGAAATTACGATATCTATGCTCCTGATGGCTGTAGGTGTAATGACAGTCGAAGCAAAGAAAGGAAAACCCAGCTAACTTGGATAGACTCTATCAAACTTAGTGATGAGCCGGTCGTGCGCCGACTCCCTCCCTACCGTGTTGGTGGCCGCGCGACGGAGTTCGACAGAGGCGTGAGGGCTAGGGATGGAAAGTGCGTCGTCACCGGGACCGTTAACCTTGCCGCTCATGTGGATGACTGGACAAGCTTCGAGGCGGCCAATATATTCCCTGTGGAGAAAGAGAGCTACTGGATTGAACATAGTTTTAGTCGATGGATCACTTATACAGACTCTGGGAACGATTCTGCGTCTATCGGCTCCATTCAGAATGGGTTTCTCCTGTTGGCACACATACATCAATTATTTGACACCTACGCCATTTCAGTGAACCCTGATGTAAGTGATTTTCTTACCTATGGCATATGTAAATAAAGATTCTTTGCTAATCCATCCAAAGGATAACTACAAGATCATCTCTTTTATTGCTGATTCCTTCGAAGTGGATGGAAGAAACACTCGATCGTGCAGACCATCACCACCTCCTTCGCTGGCACTTCAGACAAAGCGTTCTCAAAAATATGAGGAGGGCCGGAGAGGGTTCATTCGAACACGACTTCCCACCAGGAACTGACATGATAGAAATTCTAGAGGGACCTTTCCCGGCAGAGCGGCTTGAAATGGAACTTTCGTATAGACTACGGAGGTGGAAAGGAGTCGAAGGATCTCGGGATGTTCCGGTATGAGTAATGAGCCGAATGAATTACAACACCATAGACTTAGCTACTACGCCGTTTGCATCCCGAGCACTGTACGAATAACCTAGTAACACCCCAAGGACACTTGTCAGTTGTCATTCATGGTAGAATTCCATTAATGTATGACGTTTGTACAAATAAGGTTGGTAGTCCGCTGAATGTATGGATGGTACAGGTTTGGACCCGCTGATTCATTGCTGCGGGCACACCAGGCACGCAGGACTCTTCCGCAGATAATGGCTCAGATAATAGACTAAGCCAACCAAATAAGGATGAGATCATATGTATTGTGAGGCTGCATGTAGCCTCTTAGTGAGTGATCAGGAGGCGGTTCCTGCTTACTCCATCAATAAATGGTAAGACGTGCGAGTCTGCAGGATTGACTATTAAGGTAGATTCTAGACAATGTCAGACCGAGGATCATACTATAACTAGATAACTGCACCTTACTCCTAACATCCCTAACAGCAAGACTCTCCCCACTTCTGTTCAATCGTCGTCTTGCACCAAATCGCATTCGGTGGACTAGACGGCGGCGACACAGTATTAGTCTCCGGAACCGCACCTGCGGCAGAGGTCTGCGGAAGAAGCTCGATATTATCAGAACTATGATTCTGATGTTTCTTGTCCACGCTGTGTGGAAATCGCGAGCGTGAGGGAGAGAGACGGTTCTGGATGGATCGGGAGCTTGTCGGCCGCCGGGATTCCTTCGTGTTTTCTTTGAACAGTGCGCCGAGGAGGGGGAGGCAGGTGCATATTATGCCGATGTCGACTTCCAAAGTGCTGGTTTTGGAGGGCAAGGTTAGGATAGGTAAGCAGTTAAGGAGCCGGAGGGATACGTACTTGACGATGTAGATCGGCAGGAGGGAGTAAGTAATGTCCATGATGTTGACCTGGAAACGGTATATGCAGCCCAGAAAACTCATCACCACACTTCTATGCAACAATTAGCTTAGCCAATCCATCATGAGACGAGGATGGATCTCACAAAAGTCCCGTAAGGAATACAGCAGCAACGCGCCACTTCTTGGCCCTGCTCAGACGCAGCTGTGCAATAGCCAGCAACGGAAGTGTGATGATGTATACGTCGCTGACAACACCGACAACACCCACGCTGTACGCCAATTTCGAGAGCGCGTGCAGGTCTTTTAAGAAGAGGTTGAGGAAGAACGCAGCGGTGTAGTACATCGTGCAGAACACGATACCTCCCCAGATACCGATCTTCACGGGACGATTCAGCAAGAAGAGGCGCAGGTATAGCAGGAGCAGGGTCAGCTTCGTGAAGTAGATCGCTGGCGCGGTGAGGGGTCTCGCATACTATGACCCGTCAGCTTGGTGGACCGTAGCTCTTTGCGCCAGTCTGGTCGACTCACTTTATCGAATTCAGCGAAGTCGGCCAGCGTGACGTCCCAAGCATGTCGTCCGAGCCCGAGGGATCCCTCTGTTAGATGTCCATGTTAGGATTGATGTTGCGATTGGTTTGCAGAGATGTTGAATAACCTTTGATAATTACGCCTGTGTATGCGAATTGAGAGAGCTGAGTCGTACACTTGTGAGCTTCAGACCGTGGAAATATTTATTGGATTCTCGTCCATACCAGCGCAATCACAGCAGTCACTATAACATATCAGCAAATCATCCTACATTCCAGTAGAGAGAGCCTTACAGTCATCCCACCACGGCGTACGAGTAACTAAGAACCGGATATACAGCCTCACAAAAACAAGGAAAGTCATCAACGCAGTACAGATGCCTGCGATGATATAATATTCATTGACATGGCTGACCGGATTGACGAAGTTCGACTGCTGCCCGGCGGGTGCAGGGACAAGAGGAGTTTTGGTTGGATCTGCTCCTGGCGGTGACCCTGCCATTCTGGTCTGAAGTAGCAAGCAGGCGAATCTACCAGAGCGAAGCTGAGAAGCAAATTTCTCAGGCTGCTGGAAGATCGGCCGCGTAGAGCCGAGGACTTGACGCAAACAACGTGAACTTCGCCCCTCCTGCAAGTTATTTAAGTGGAAGGCTTGAATTCATACCATAACAGCTGGAACTGGGATAAGCCCGACGATAATCACTCTGGTTTGGAACGTGCTGCGACGGCTGACATGGTCACATCTGCGTCTACGGACTCTTGGTTACAATATGCGGGGCAGGAGTAGTCAGCTTTAAGTAGATGGGATCTGCAGTCTTGTCCACCTTCGTATGAAAATGTTGCTGTGAATATGGCATGTAGCACATCTAGGATTGTGCAACCTAAGGCTGTCGTACTACAAGGGTTGATACGGGTGAGACTGGGATATACTCTGGTATGTTGAGTAAGTAATGTTAGTATGGTGGGGCGCCGAACTGCGTAGAATTAGGATGAACTCCGTGCCGTTATCATTTAGG